>OY992896.1:3203390-3408390 GCA_963921405.1 Cepaea hortensis
ATTTCACGTCCTGGATTTTTTTCCCGTCGGATTAATTTCTCTTCCAACTGGACTTAGACAAGTAGTCACACATACAACTAGTCACAAACGCAACTTATAAACTAGTCACAAATACGACTTATACAACTAGTCATAACCATGAATTATACAACTAGTCACAACCATGACGTAGACAACTAGTCACAAACATGACGTAGACAACTAGTCATAAACATGACTTATACAACAAGTCACAACCATGACGTAGACAACTAGTCACAAAAATGACTTAGACAACTAGTCACAAACATGACTTATACAACTAGTCACAACCATGACGTAGACAACTAGTCACAATCACAATTTAGACAACTAGTCACAAACATGACTTAGACAACTAGTCACAACCATGACGTAAACAAATAGTCACAAACATGACGTAGACAACTAGTCATAAACATGACGTAGACAACTAGTCATAAACATGACGTAGACAACTAGTCGCAAACATGACTTATACAACTAGTCATAAACATGACGTAGACAACTAGTCACAAACATGACTTAGACAACTAGTCACAAACACGATTTAGACAACTAGTCATAAACACGACTTAGACAACTAGTCACAAACACGACTTAGACAACTAGTCACAAACACGATTTATACAACTAGTCATAACCATGAATTATACAACTAGTCACAACCATGACGTAGACAACTAGTCACAAACACAATTTAGACAACTAGTCATAAACATGACTTATACAACTAGTCACAACCATGACGTAGACAACTAGTCACAAACATGACTTAGACAACTAGTCACAAACATGACTTATACAACTAGTCACAACCATGACGTAGACAACTAGTCACAAACATGATTTAGACAACTAGTCACAAACATGACTTAGACAACTAGTCACAACCATGACGTAGACAACTAGTCACAAACATGACGTAGACAACTAGTCACAACCATGACGTAGACAACTAGTCATAAACATGACGTAGACAACTAGTCACAAACATGACTTAGACAACTAGTCACAAACAAGATTTAGACAACTAGTCATAAACACGACTTAGACAACTAGTCACAAACACGACTTAGACAACTAGTCACAAACACGATTTATACAACTAGTCATAACCATGAATTATACAACTAGTCACAACCATGACGTAGACAACTAGTCACAAACATGACTTAGACAACTAGTCACAAACATGACTTATACAACTAATCACAACCATGACGTAGACAACTAGTCACAAACATGATTTAGACAACTAGTCACAAACATGACTTAGACAACTAGTCACAACCATGACGTAGACAACTAGTCACAAACATGATGTAGACAACTAGTCGCAAACATGACTTATACAACTAGTCATAAACATGATTTAGACAACTAGTCATAAACATGACTTAGACAACTAGTCATAAACATGACTTAGACAACTAGTCACAAACATGACTTATACAACTAGTCATAAACATGACTTAGACAACTAGTCACAAACACGACTTAGACAACTAGTCACAAACACGATTTAGACAACTAGTCATAAACATGACTTAGACAACTAGTCACAAACACGACTTAGACAACTAGTCACAAACACGATTTAGACAACTAGTCATAAACACGATTTAGACAACTAGTCATAATCATGACTTAGACACGGTTTAACCATTTCGCGATGGGAGACCTGTCACAATTATAGACAGACAGAGAGACATACAAAAATCAGGCCGACGTGTCGACATAGTAATACAGACCGACAGACGTAGACAAATAGACAGACCCATGGATAGACCGACCAGTATGTAGGTACTCGGTTTATCTAGACAGACAGACATCTAGACAGACAGACATATCGACAGACAAACATCTAGACAGACAGACATATGGACAGACAGACATGCAGACCTCTAGACAGACAGACACCTGATGGTTGTGGTCAGTTGTCCGCGTGCTTAACCATTTAATCACATTTAGACAACTGTTGTTGTTTGCGGTGGTGTTGTTACGAATATGTTTTCCCATTTGAAATGGCCTCAGGCAGTGGCCTACTCGGGCCTGCTCATGTCGGGGAGTATACACAGTCCTCTTAAGTTTATCGCCTGTGTCTGAGACGGCTGGGCGTGTTATTCACCGTCGACCCCAGGATGAGGAGCAGTGTTGCCATCTCCCTTTGACGAAAAAGCACCAAAATTGACCCCAAAAAAGCACTAAAAAGCACCAAATGTTTTTAGGAAACACCAAAAAGAGCACCAACTGTTTTTATTACAAATGTAACAAGGTATCACAGTATAATTTATTATTATCACTTCATATTACAATGAAGTTTATTCCAGATCCGCCAAATCCCAATCAGAACTACTTTCGAGCCAAAAAAGAACCAAATTGCAATAATATTTTTTGGGAAATCACTAAAACAAGCACTGACGATATTCATTCAAAATGTTATAAAGTAGCACATTATAATTTATTATTATCACTGAATATTAGAATGAAGTTTATTCCAGATCTGCCAAATCCCAGTCAAACAATTCCTCTTCAGTTTCTGTAGCTATTTCCTGCTGTGTTTGCTCCTGCGATGATGAGGATGAGGAGGAGGATTGAAAGAAACATGTATGTGCCTCCTGTGATCCAATTTTTCGCAGAATATCCTTAGGTAGTTTATAATCATGACAGCATTTGCCATATCTTTTCATTCCATATCTAATAGTCAAAACAGCTGTCAAACCCTTGATGCTCAGTCTGTTCCGTAATTTTGATTTTATAACTCCCATCTGACTGAAAATACGCTCCACGTCCGCATTAGAATGAGGTAAAATGAGCACAGTTAAAGATAAATCTGTAAGATCTTGGGGCACTCTTTCGAATTTCGGTCCCAAATGAAAAGTTAATGAGCCTATTTCTGCCCACAGTCCAAGTATGTCAGAGGTCTGTGTCCACTGCATATGATGAAGTTTTCTCCACTGGAAATCGATGCGGGTGAGAGTAGCTGCATCTTCTACAAACATTTTAGCAAGATCCAATATACAGGGCTTCATTGGCTGTAGACATTCACTTCCACTAAGACATGACATGGACTGAAACACTCGAACGTTATCGGGTGTACGTAAACGCAGCTGTGTCAATAGCTCTATTAAAAACTGTGTGAGAGTAGTCTTGTAGACGATCTCATCATCCCACGGGAGTTCTGTCCGTGCATGATTGAATGTGAGTCTGTAAACACAGGGCAATGACACAGTCACCTGATCCTGTATGATGCCTTCGGGCTTTTCTACACAGCAACAGCCCACATCACTCGTCAACCGCAAATAGGCACCCCGCCCATGGCAAAGGACTTCTCAGATCACTTCAGGTTGACAACAGTACTCGTCAACCACAACCGGCCACTAGCAGCTAGGCAACCAGCCGACAGCAAAGCGCACTCAGCCACAGCACACAGGAATCAGTCACAGCAAAGGGCAGTCGCCCACTGCTCCCAGTTAACAGCAAAGGGATTCCTACAAGTAAGAACAGGACAGGTGTACAACTCCATCATACCCTGGCATAATACATACTCCATCAATTCTCAGCACAGATTTCCCTCCCCTTAGTGGTCAGTCACTCGAGCTCAGACCACTATCGTATGTCTGAACTCCCAGACATATCTCATAGACAGGTTAAGTTACAACATTTAGTAATCCTAACTTAAGTCCAGTAGCTTTTCAGCCACGCGTCTCATCCCTGATAGATAGTAGATAGGATGACACATTCCCTACCATTTCATATCTAGTAGATAGTAGATATAGGACAGGGTCCCTTCCTAAGGATGGTAAAGTTCCATACCTCCTATGAAGATCCTTAAGTGTATTGGTCTAGATCATCTTTCTTAATCACAATCTGTCTCATCAGAAAAGTAGATAAGCATATCAGGATATCTCAGGTAAGTACTCTATGCCACCTCCAAGGTTAATGGAAGATGCTCAGGCTGCAATGGTAACTAACCTGAAATACTGAATTAAAGACCAGACAAACAACAAAAGAGTTTAGTATTGTTGTGTTTGTCACTTTCTGCCTTTCTGCATCGGATACCTGGATTTCTGTTGTGTATGGGTGTATGTGTATATAAAGACAATCATCACATGATTACATTCCGTTGGCTGCTTAGGAATTGTGTCAAATCCACCATCCAAAACAATCTGGTTCCGATGACAGTATAGAGACAATAGAAAGATAGACCTGCCTGACAATTATTCCTTTCTCATCAAAGGAAGAATGGAGTCAGACAACACTGATGAAATACCCACGCGTTACATGAGTGGGTATCTCCCCACCGCTATACTGGCCCAGGTTAAATCCCTAGTAGGTGTGAAGATATCTTTCCCCCGTCAAGACTAAGCCCAGTTAAATAACAACAGGCCTATGTGGCGATAATCACTTCCCAGATTATAGCCTCCTACATATTTGGGTTTCACCTTAACGAGAAACGCATGGGGTTCTCGCGCGTCACACGAGGCTGACTGACAAGTACTTGTTTCCAACCGCCACCTGATGATGATTGAAATGTACTAATGTCACCTCATCCATTAAGGGAATCAAATTAAAGCGCTGTTCAAGAGGAATTCTTCTGTCAGAACAATAATTCCCTCATGTACCCCATTATTGAGATAGGGCGTCGAATGTATTAATAATTCGCTTCAACCAGACTGTTCCACTGAGCTGGCTCGCACAATACATTCTGTCTTGTCTGCTGAACACTGGCCTCCGCTTAATCTGGGTCAAAACACAGGCTCACTACACTGGCTAGCCTGCATGGTCAATACTTAACGTACAGCTGGTGTCCCCTGACCCAAGGTCAACTTGTACATCTCGGTCAGAACACAGGCTATGGCGCAACCGCCCGGCCTGGTCAAGAATTAACCTACAACTGAAACACAAACTTTAGTTAAGCGACGCCAAGTATAAAAGTGTGTTACCATTAAAACTTAGGAAAAACTATACAACAGACAGCGACCCGGTAGGTTAATCAAGCTTTGGGCTGTACGTCCACTCTCTGGATCCCCAAAGGTATAACATGATACAGCTGGTCAAAGGCCCGGCCTCTCGTCTCAAGGACAACAATGTCACCACTGTAGATCAATCCCTGATTCCATAAGAGTTGCATAGATTACATCTGGTGGACACGGCCGTGAAAGGATAGCTCAACAACAACAACCTCCGCTGTAGAACATTCTCCGGCTCCCTGTGATGCCAATTATACAGCTGGCTATAGAAGCGGCCTCCCTTTTTGATGACTGGCTACCGAATGGCCTCTTCGTGTCAGGTCCCGGAAGGACACACTCACGGAACCTGCCGAAGATCTCCGAGCATTACCTCACGAAAGTGAAGGCAACTCAGCATTCCCCGAGTTTTATCTGAATGTGCCATTTACAACAGAAAAGATCTACGCACACTCAAAGAGTTGAGTGATGATTCTCGGGACCCGTGAAGTTCATGACAATCCCGATACATAACATCTCAAGGACCCAGAAGACGGTCCTAACTCTTTTTTTACTCGGAAATCCCCCCTCACTCGCTTTAAAATGTGGACTAGCCACCGAGACGGGGTGGGACAGAGTTGGTACTGTGTTGTCCCTCCGAGACCCACTTGCGTTTCGCGACAGGAGTATATACAACATTAAAATCCGAAGCTTCTCATCTGGTACTAGTTAGGTGTGTATGTCATTCCCTTCAACTGGCAGTGCCACATTTTTGTAAAACAATTGGCACTCAATGGGTGATGTGGTCAATAGCGCACACTTCGCCTTTACTTTCCAGAACATTTCATGGTGCTTAGTTTCGGTTGAGTCAACCCGGGAGCAATAGTGGGGACTCAATTACATGATCTACGGGTTAACCATTAGCTATCGTGCGTGCTCTCGACGGCCTGTGCACTTGGTAAGTGAAATTTAAGGGGAAACAAATACCTCTTTTTCACGGGAACATAATATTCATTTTATTTGAAAGGGACATAACTCGCCAACGTTTTTCTACAGAAGCAATTAGTTGCATTAATTGTTAAATGTTTAATATAATGACACCACTTATTCACAGTTGACACAACAATTTGACATCCTAAAGTTTCAAATACTTTTACTGCTAAAAATGAACTTGTTAATGCAATATATACAATGTTTAAACACTGCAAGCTACGTGCACGATGTTAACGACTGTCCCCCCAATGGACCGCCTGATTTCTGGTTTCTCTTCACAACGTATCATTTATTGCTGCAAGATAATTGGGTTAATAGCATTGGTAATGCACGTTGAGAGCAAGTCGCCGCTGAACGTGTTGCTTGGAGGGCAAACATCAGAAATGGAATAAAGACAAAGGAGAAAATTATTGCAGAAAAGTCACACACCAAGCGTTTGAGACGTAAGATGGTGCATGATGGTGGAAATGACCACGTGTTCACATGCACCCACTGTGAACGAACATTTACAGCGCAAATTGGACTTATCAGAGATAAGACACACCCTGGTAGAACACACATTGAGAACACCTGAGAATAGTGTCACTAGACACACCCTGGTATAACACACATTGAGAACACCTGAGAATAGTGTCACTAGACAGACCCTGGTAGGATACACATTGAGAACACCTGAGAATAGTGTCACTAGACAGACCCTGGTAGAACACACATTGAGAACACCTGAGAATAGTGTCACTAGACAGACCTGGTAGAACACACATTGAGAACACCTGAGAGTTGTGTCACTAGACAGACCCTGGTAGGATACACATTGAGAACACATGAGAATAGTGTCACTAGACAGACCCTGGTAGAACACACATTGAGAACACCTGGGAATAGTGTCACTAGACAGACCCTTAGAACACACATTGAGAACTCCTGAGAATAGTGTCACTAGACAGACCCTGGTAGGATACACATTGAGAACACCTGAGAATAGTGTCACTAGACAGACCCTGGTAGGATACACATTGAGAACTCATGAGAATTGTTTCACTAGACAGACCCTGGTAGAACACACATTGAGAATACCTGAGAATAGTGTCAACAGACAGACCCTGGTAGAACACACATTGAGAACACGTGGGAATAGTGTTATTAGACAGACCCTGGAAGAACACACATTGAGAACACCTGAGAATAGTGTCACTAGACAGACCCTGGTAGAACACACATTGAGAACACCTGGGAATAGTGTCACTAGGCAGACCCTGGTAGAACACACATTGAGAACACCTGGTAATTGTGTCACTAGACAGACCCTGATAGAACACACATTGAGAACACCTGAGAATATTGTCACTAGACAGACCCTGGTAGAACACACTTTGAGAAGAAGTGAGAATAGTGTCATTAGACAGACCCTGGTAGAACACACACAGAGAACACCTGAGAATAGTGTCACTAGACAGACCCTGGTAGGATACACATTGAGAACACCTGAGAATAGTGTCACTAGACAGACCCTGGTAGGATACACATTGAGAACTCCTGAGAATTGTTTCACTAGACAGAACCTGGTAGGATACACATTGAGAACTCCTGAGAATTGTTTCACTAGACAGACCCTGGTAGAACACACATTGAGAACTCCTGAGAATAGTGTCACTAGACAGACCCTGGTAGAACACACATTGAGAACACCTTGGAATAGTGTCACTAGACAGAACCTGGTAGAACACACATTGAGAACACCTGAGAATAGTGTCACTAGACAGACCATGGTAGAACTCACATTGAGAACTCCTGAGAATAGTGTCACTAGACAGACCCTGGTAGAACACACATTGAGAACACCTGAGAATAGTGTCACTAGACAGACCCTGGTAGAACACACATTGAGAACACCTGAGAATAGTGTCACTAGACAGACCCTGGTAGAACACACATTGAGAACACCTGAGAATAGTGTCACTAGACAGACCCTGGTAGGATACACATTGAGAACACCTGAGAATAGTGTCGCTAGACACACCCTGGTAGAACACACATTGAGAACACCTGAGAATAGTGTCACTAGACACACCCTGGTATAACACACATTGAGAACACCTGACAATAGTGTCACTAGACAGACCCTGGTAGGATACACATTGAGAACACCTGAGAATAGTGTCACTAGACAGACCCTGGTAGAACACACATTAAGAACACCTGAGAATAGTGTCACTAGACACACCCTGGTAGAACACACATTGAGAACACCTGAGAATTGTGTCACTAGACAGACCCTGGTAGAACACACATTGAGAACACCTGAGAATAGTGTCACTAGACAGACCCTGGTAGAAAACACATTGAGAACACCTGAGAATAGTGTCACTAGACAGATCCTGGTAGGATAAACATTGAGAACACCTGAGAATTGTTTCACTAGACAGACCCTGGTAAAACACACTTTGAGAACACCTGAGAATAGTATCACTAGACAGACCCTGGTAGAACACACACTGAGAACACCTGAGAATAGTGTCACTAGACAGACCCTGGTAGGATACACATTGAGAACACCTGAGAATAGTGTCACTAGACAGACCCTGGTAGGATACACATTGAGAACTCCTGAGAATTGTTTCACTAGACAGAACCTGGTAGGATACACATTGAGAACTCCTGAGAATTGTTTCACTAGACAGACCCTGGTAGAACACACATTGAGAACTCCTGAGAATAGTGTCACTAGACAGACCCTGGTAGAACACACATTGAGAACACCTTGGAATAGTGTCACTAGAAAGAACCTGGTAGAACACACATTGAGAACACCTGAGAATAGTGTCACTAGACAGACCATGGTAGAACTCACATTGAGAACTCCTGAGAATAGTGTCACTAGACAGACCCTGGTAGAACACACATTGAGAACACCTGGGAATAGTGTCACTAGACAGACCCTGGTAGAACACACATTGAGAACACCTGAGAATAGTGTCACTAGACAGACCCTGGTAGAACACACATTGAGAACACCTGGGAATAGTGTCACTAGGCAGACCCTGGTAGAACACACATTGAGAACACCTGGGAATTGTGTCACTAGACAGACCCTGATAGAACACACATTGAGAACACCTGAGAATATTGTCACTAGACAGACCCTGGTAGAACACACTTTGAGAAGAAGTGAGAATAGTGTCATTAGACAGACCCTGGTAGAACACACACAGAGAACACCTGAGAATAGTGTCACTAGACAGACCCTGGTAGGATACACATTGAGAACACCTGAGAATAGTGTCACTAGACAGACCCTGGTAGGATACACATTGAGAACTCCTGAGAATTGTTTCACTAGACAGAACCTGGTAGGATACACATTGAGAACTCCTGAGAATTGTTTCACTAGACAGACCCTGGTAGAACACACATTGAGAACTCCTGAGAATAGTGTCACTAGACAGACCCTGGTAGAACACACATTGAGAACACCTTGGAATAGTGTCACTAGACAGAACCTGGTAGAACACACATTGAGAACACCTGAGAATAGTGTCACTAGACAGACCATGGTAGAACTCACATTGAGAACTCCTGAGAATAGTGTCACTAGACAGACCCTGGTAGAACACACATTGAGAACACCTGAGAATAGTGTCACTAGACAGACCCTGGTAGAACACACATTGAGAACACCTGAGAATAGTGTCACTAGACAGACCCTGGTAGAACACACATTGAGAACACCTGAGAATAGTGTCACTAGACAGACCCTGGTAGGATACACATTGAGAACACCTGAGAATAGTGTCTCTAGACACACCCTGGTAGAACACACATTGAGAACACCTGAGAATAGTGTCACTAGACACACCCTGGTATAACACACATTGAGAACACCTGACAATAGTGTCACTAGACAGACCCTGGTAGGATACACATTGAGAACACCTGAGAATAGTGTCACTAGACAGACCCTGGTAGAACACACATTAAGAACACCTGAGAATAGTGTCACTAGACACACCCTGGTAGAACACACATTGAGAACACCTGAGAATTGTGTCACTAGACAGACCCTGGTAGAACACACATTGAGAACACCTGAGAATAGTGTCACTAGAAAGACCCTGGTAGAACACACATTGAGAACACCTGAGAATAGTGTCACTAGACAGATCCTGGTAGGATACACATTGAGAACACCTGAGAATTGTTTCACTAGACAGACCCTGGTAGAACACACTTTGAGAACACCTGAGAATAGTATCACTAGACAGACCCTGGTAGAACACACACTGAGAACACCTGAGAATAGTGTCACTAGACAGACCCTGGTAGGATACACATTGAGAACACCTGAGAATAGTGTCACTAGACAGACCCTGGTAGGATACACATTGAGAACTCCTGAGAATTGTTTCACTAGACAGAACCTGGTAGGATACACATTGAGAACTCCTGAGAATTGTTTCACTAGACAGACCCTGGTAGAACACACATTGAGAACTCCTGAGAATAGTGTCACTAGACAGACCCTGGTAGAACACACATTGAGAACACCTTGGAATAGTGTCACTAGACAGAACCTGGTAGAACACACATTGAGAACACCTGAGAATAGTGTCACTAGACAGACCATGGTAGAACTCACATTGAGAACTCCTGAGAATAGTGTCACTAGACAGACCCTGGTAGAACACACATTGAGAACACCTGGGAATAGTGTCACTAGACAGACCCTGGTAGAACACACATTGAGAACACCTGAGAATAGTGTCACTAGACAGACCCTGGTAGAACACACATTGAGAACACCTGAGAATAGTGTCACTAGACAGACCCTGGTAGGATACACATTGAGAACACCTGAGAATAGTGTCGCTAGACACACCCTGGTAGAACACACATTGAGAACACCTGAGAATAGTGTCACTAGACACACCCTGGTATAATACACATTGAGAACACCTGACAATAGTGTAACTAGACAGACCCTGGTAGGATACACATTGAGAACACCTGAGAATTGTGTCACTAGACAGACCCTGGTAGAACACACATTGAGAACACCTGAGAATAGTGTCACTAGACAGACCCTGGTAGAACACACATTGAGAACACCTGAGAATAGTGTCACTAGACAGATCCTGGTAGGATACACATTGAGAACACCTGAGAATTGTTTCACTAGACAGACCCTGGTAGAACACACTTTGAGAACACCTGAGAATAGTATCACTAGACAGACCCTGGTAGAACACACACTGAGAACACCTGAGAATAGTGTCACTAGACAGACCCTGGTAGGATACACATTGAGAACACCTGAGAATAGTGTCACTAGACAGACCCTGGAAGGATACACATTGAGAACTCCTGAGAATTGTTTCACTAGACAGACCCTGGTAGAACATACATTGAGAACACCTGAGAATAGTGTCACTAGACAGACCCTGGTAGAACACACATTGAGAACATCTGGGAATAGTGTCACTAGACAGACCCTGGTAGAACACACATTGAGAACACCTGAGAATAGTGTCACTAGACAGACCCTGGTAGAACACACATTGAGAACACCTGGGAATAGTGTCACTAGACAGACCCTGGTAGAACACACATTGAGAACACCTGAGAATAGTGTCACTAGACAGACCCTGGTAGAACACACATTGAGAACACCTGAGAACAGTGTCACTAGACAGACCCTGGTATAACACACATTGAGAACACCTGACAATAGTGTCACTAGACAGACCCTGGTAGGATACACATTGAGAACACCTGAGAATAGTGTCACTAGACAGACCCCGGTAGAACACACATTAAGAACACCTGAGAATAGTGTCACTAGACACACCCTGGTAGAACACACATTGAGAACACCTGAGAATTGTGTCACTAGACAGACCCTGGTAGAACACACATTGAGAACACCTGAGAATAGTGTCACTAGACAGATCCTGGTAGGATACACATTGAGAACACCTGAGAATTGTTTCACTAGACAGACCCTGGTAGAACACACTTTGAGAACACCTGAGAATAGTGTCACTAGACAGACCCTGGTAGAACACACACTGAGAACACCTGAGAATAGTGTCACTAGACAGACCCTGGTAGGATACACATTGAGAACACCTGAGAATAGTGTCACTAGACAGACCCTGGAAGGATACACATTGAGAACTCCTGAGAATTGTTTCACTAAACAGACCCTGGTAAAACATACATTGAGAACACCTGAGAATAGTGTCACTAGACAGACCCTGGTAGAACACACATTGAGAACACCTGGGAATAGTGTCACTAGACAGACCCTGGTAGAACACACATTGAGAACACCTGAGAATAGTGTCACTAGACAGACCCTGGTAGAACACACATTGAGAACTCCTGAGAATAGTGTCACTAGACAGACCCTGGTAGAACACACATTGAGAACTCCTGAGAATAGTGTCACTAGACAGAACCTGGTAGGATACGCATTGAGAACTCCTGAGAATTGTTTCACTAGACAGACCCTGGTAGAACACACATTGAGAACTCCTGAGAATAGTGTCACTAGACAGACCCTGGTAGAACACACATTGAGAACACCTGGGAATAGTGTCACTAGACAGACCCTGGTAGAACACACATTGAGAACACCTGAGAATAGTGTCACAAGACAGACCATGGTAGAACACACATTGAGAACACCTGGGAATAGTGTCACTAGACAGACCCTGGTAGAACACACATTGAGAACACCTGAGAATTGTTTCACTAGACAGACCCTGGTAGAACACACATTGAGAACACCTGAGAATAGTGTCACTAGACAGACCCTGGTATGATACACATTGAGAACACTTGAGAATTGTTACACTAGACAGGCCCTGGTAGAACAGACATTGAGAACACCTGAGGATTGTTTCACTAGACAGACCCTGGTAGGATACACATTGAGAACACCTGAGAATAGTGTCACTAGACAGACCCTGGTAGGATACACATTGAGAACACCTGAGAATAGTGTCACTAGACAGACCCTGGTAGGATACACATTGAGAACACCTGAGAATAGTGTCACTAGACAGACCCTGGTAGGATACACATTGAGAACACCTGAGAATAGTGTCACTAGACACACCCTAGTAGAACACACATTGAGAACACCTGAGAATAGTGTCACTAGACAGACCCTGGTAGAACACACATTGAGAACACCTGAGAATTGTGTCACTAGACAGACCCTGGTAGGATACACATTGAGAACACCTGGGAATAGTGTCACTAGACAGACCCTGGTTGAACACACATTGAGAACTCCTGAGAATAGTGTCACTAGACAGACCCTGGTAGAACACACATTGAGAACTCCTGAGAATAGTGTCACTAGACAGACCCTGGTAGGATACACATTGAGAACTCCTGAGAATTGTTTCACTAGACAGACCCTGGTAGAACACACATTGAGAACACCTGAGAGTTGTGTCACTAGACAGACCCTGGTAGGATACACATTGAGAACACCTGAGAATAGTGTCACTAGACAGACCCTGGTAGAACACACATTGAGAACACCTGGGAATAGTGTCACTAGACAGACCCTTAGAACACACATTGAGAACTCCTGAGAATAGTGTCACTAGACAGACCCTGGTAGGATACACATTGAGAACACCTGAGAATAGTGTCACTAGACAGACCCTGGTAGGATACACATTGAGAACTCATGAGAATTGTTTCACTAGACAGACCCTGGTAGAACACACATTGAGAATACCTGAGAATAGTGTCAACAGACAGACCCTGGTAGAACACACATTGAGAACACGTGGGAATAGTGTTACTAGACAGACCCTGGTAGAACACACATTGAGAACACCTGAGAATAGTGTCACTAGACAGACCCTGGTAGAACACACATTGAGAACACCTGGGAATAGTGTCACTAGACAGACCCTGGTAGAATACACATTGAGAACACCTGGGAATTGTGTCACTAGACAGACCCTGATAGAACACACATTGAGAACACCTGAGAATATTGTCACTAGACAGACCCTGGTAGAACACACTTTGAGAAGAAGTGAGAATAGTGTCACTAGACAGACCCTGGTAGAACACACACAGAGAACACCTGAGAATAGTGTCACTAGACAGACCCTGGTAGGATACACATTGAGAACACCTGAGAATAGAGTCACTAGACAGACCCTGGTAGGATACACATTGAGAACTCCTGAGAATTGTTTCACTAGACAGAACCTGGTAGGATACACATTGAGAACTCCTGAGAATTGTTTCACTAGACAGACCCTGGTAGAACACACATTGAGAACTCCTGAGAATAGTGTCACTAGACAGACCCTGGTAGAACACACATTGAGAACACCTTGGAATAGTGTCACTAGACAGACCCTGGTAGAACACACATTGAGAACACCTGAGAATAGTGTCACTAGACAGACCATGGTAGAACACACATTGAGAACTCCTGAGAATAGTGTCACTAGACAGACCCAGGTAGAACACACATTGAGAACACCTGGGAATAGTGTCACTAGACAGACCCTGGTAGAACACACATTGAGAACACCTGGGAATAGTGTCACTAGACAGACCCTGGTAGAACACACATTGAGAACTCCTGAGAATAGTGTCACTAGACAGACCCTGGTAGAACACACTTTGAGAAGAACTGAGAATAGTGTCACTAGACACACCCTGGTATAACACACATTGAGAACACCTGACAATAGTGTCACTAGACAGACCCTGGTAGGATACACATTGAGAACACCTGAGAATAGTGTCACTAGACAGACCCTGGTAGAACACACATTAAGAACACCTGAGAATAGTGTCACTAGACACACCCTAGTAGAACACACATTGAGAACACCTGAGAATAGTGTCACTAGACAGACCCTGGTAGAACACACATTGAGAACACCTGAGAATTGTGTCACTAGACAGACCCTGGTAGGATACACATTGAGAACACCTGGGAATAGTGTCACTAGACAGACCCTGGTTGAACACACATTGAGAACTCCTGAGAATAGTGTCACTAGACAGACCCTGGTAGAACACACATTGAGAACTCCTGAGAATAGTGTCACTAGACAGACCCTGGTAGGATACACATTGAGAACTCCTGAGAATTGTTTCACTAGACAGACCCTGGTAGAACACACATTGAGAACACCTGAGAGTTGTGTCACTAGACAGACCCTGGTAGGATACACATTGAGAACACCTGAGAATAGTGTCACTAGACAGACCCTGGTAGAACACACATTGAGAACACCTGGGAATAGTGTCACTAGACAGACCCTTAGAACACACATTGAGAACTCCTGAGAATAGTGTCACTAGACAGACCCTGGTAGGATACACATTGAGAACACCTGAGAATAGTGTCACTAGACAGACCCTGGTAGGATACACATTGAGAACTCATGAGAATTGTTTCACTAGACAGACCCTGGTAGAACACACATTGAGAATACCTGAGAATAGTGTCAACAGACAGACCCTGGTAGAACACACATTGAGAACACGTGGGAATAGTGTTACTAGACAGACCCTGGTAGAACACACATTGAGAACACCTGAGAATAGTGTCACTAGACAGACCCTGGTAGAACACACATTGAGAACACCTGGGAATAGTGTCACTAGACAGACCCTGGTAGAATACACATTGAGAACACCTGGGAATTGTGTCACTAGACAGACCCTGATAGAACACACATTGAGAACACCTGAGAATATTGTCACTAGACAGACCCTGGTAGAACACACTTTGAGAAGAAGTGAGAATAGTGTCACTAGACAGACCCTGGTAGAACACACACAGAGAACACCTGAGAATAGTGTCACTAGACAGACCCTGGTAGGATACACATTGAGAACACCTGAGAATAGAGTCACTAGACAGACCCTGGTAGGATACACATTGAGAACTCCTGAGAATTGTTTCACTAGACAGAACCTGGTAGGATACACATTGAGAACTCCTGAGAATTGTTTCACTAGACAGACCCTGGTAGAACACACATTGAGAACTCCTGAGAATAGTGTCACTAGACAGACCCTGGTAGAACACACATTGAGAACACCTTGGAATAGTGTCACTAGACAGACCCTGGTAGAACACACATTGAGAACACCTGAGAATAGTGTCACTAGACAGACCATGGTAGAACACACATTGAGAACTCCTGAGAATAGTGTCACTAGACAGACCCAGGTAGAACACACATTGAGAACACCTGGGAATAGTGTCACTAGACAGACCCTGGTAGAACACACATTGAGAACACCTGGGAATAGTGTCGCTAGACAGACCCTGGTAGAACACACATTGAGAACTCCTGAGAATAGTGTCACTAGACAGACCCTGGTAGAACACACTTTGAGAAGAACTGAGAATAGTGTCACTAGACACACCCTGGTATAACACACATTGAGAACACCTGACAATAGTGTCACTAGACAGACCCTGGTAGGATACACATTGAGAACACCTGAGAATAGTGTCACTAGACAGACCCTGGTAGAACACACATTAAGAACACCTGAGAATAGTGTCACTAGACACACCCTGGTAGAACACACATTGAGAACACCTGAGAATTGTGTCACTAGACAGACCCTGGTAGAACACACTTTGAGAACACCTGAGAATAGTGTCACTAGACAGACCCTGGTAGAACACACACTGAGAACACCTGAGAATAGTGTCACTAGACAGACCCTGGTAGGATACACATTGAGAACACCTGAGAATAGTGTCACTAGACAGACCCTGGAAGGATACACATTGAGAACTCCTGAGAATTGTTTCACTAGACAGACCCTGGTAGAACATACATTGAGAACACCTGAGAATAGTGTGACTATACAGACCCTGGTAGAACACACATTGAGAACATCTGGGAATAGTGTCACTAGACAGACCCTGGTAGAACACACATTGAGAACACCTGAGAATAGTGTCACTAGACAGACCCTGGTAGAACACACATTGAGAACTCCTGAGAATAGTGTCACTAGACAGACCCTGGTAGAACACACATTGAGAACTCCTGAGAATAGTGTCACTAGACAGAACCTGGTAGGATACGCATTGAGAACTCCTGAGAATTGTTTCACTAGACAGACCCTGGTAGAACACACATTGAGAACTCCTGAGAATAGTGTCACTAGACAGACCCTGGTAGAACACACATTGAGAACACCTGGGAATAGTGTCACTAGACAGACCCTGGTAGAAAACACATTGAGAACACCTGAGAATAGTGTCACTAGACAGACCATGGTAGAACACACATTGAGAACACCTGGGAATAGTGTCACTAGACAGACCCTGGTAGAACACACATTGAGAACACCTGAGAATTGTTTCACTAGACAGACCCTGGTAGAACACACATTGAGAACACCTGAGAATAGTGTCACTAGACAGACCCTGGTAGGATACACATTGAGAACACTTGAGAATTGTTACACTATACAGGCCCTGGTAGAACAGACATTGAGAACACCTGAGGATTGTTTCACTAGACAGACCCTGGTAGGATACACATTGAGAACACCTGAGAATAGTGTCACTAGACAGACCCTGGTAGGATACACATTGAGAACACCTGAGAATAGTGTCACTAGACAGACCCTGGTAGGATACACATTGAGAACACCTGAGAATAGTGTCACTAGACAGACCCTGGTAGGATACACATTGAGAACACCTGAGAATAGTGTCACTAGACACACCCTAGTAGAACACACATTGAGAACACCTGAGAATAGTGTCACTAGACAGACCCTGGTAGAACACACATTGAGAACACCTGAGAATTGTGTCACTAGACAGACCCTGGTAGGATACACATTGAGAACACCTGGGAATAGTGTCACTAGACAGACCCTGGTAGAACACACATTGAGAACTCCTGAGAATAGTGTCACTAGACAGACCCTGGTAGAACACACATTGAGAACTCCTGAGAATAGTGTCACTAGACAGACCCTGGTAGGATACACATTGAGAACTCCTGAGAATTGTTTCACTAGACAGACCCTGGTAGAACACACATTGAGAACACCTGAGAGTTGTGTCACTAGACAGACCCTGGTAGGATACACATTGAGAACACCTGAGAATAGTGTCACTAGACAGACCCTGGTAGAACACACATTGAGAACACCTGGGAATAGTGTCACTAGACAGACCCTTAGAACACACATTGAGAACTCCTGAGAATAGTGTCACTAGACAGACCCTGGTAGGATACACATTGAGAACACCTGAGAATAGTGTCACTAGACAGACCCTGGTAGGATACACATTGAGAACTCATGAGAATTGTTTCACTAGACAGACCCTGGTAGAACACACATTGAGAATACCTGAGAATAGTGTCAACAGACAGACCCTGGTAGAACACACATTGAGAACACGTGGGAATAGTGTTACTAGACAGACCCTGGTAGAACACACATTGAGAACACCTGAGAATAGTGTCACTAGACAGACCCTGGTAGAACACACATTGAGAACACCTGGGAATAGTGTCACTAGACAGACCCTGGTAGAATACACATTGAGAACACCTGGGAATTGTGTCACTAGACAGACCCTGATAGAACACACATTGAGAACACCTGAGAATATTGTCACTAGACAGACCCTGGTAGAACACACTTTGAGAAGAAGTGAGAATAGTGTCACTAGACAGACCCTGGTAGAACACACACAGAGAACACCTGAGAATAGTGTCACTAGACAGACCCTGGTAGGATACACATTGAGAACACCTGAGAATAGAGTCACTAGACAGACCCTGGTAGGATACACATTGAGAACTCCTGAGAATTGTTTCACTAGACAGAACCTGGTAGGATACACATTGAGAACTTCTGAGAATTGTTTCACTAGACAGACCCTGGTAGAACACACATTGAGAACTCCTGAGAATAGTGTCACTAGACAGACCCTGGTAGAACACACATTGAGAACACCTTGGAATAGTGTCACTAGACAGACCCTGGTAGAACACACATTGAGAACACCTGAGAATAGTGTCACTAGACAGACCATGGTAGAACACACATTGAGAACTCCTGAGAATAGTGTCACTAGACAGACCCAGGTAGAACACACATTGAGAACACCTGGGAATAGTGTCACTAGACAGACCCTGGTAGAACACACATTGAGAACACCTGGGAATTGTGTCACTAGACAGACCCTGATAGAACACACATTGAGAACACCTGAGAATATTGTCACTAGACAGACCCTGGTAGAACACACTTTGAGAAGAACTGAGAATAGTGTCACTAGACAGACCCTGGTAGAACACACATTGAGAACTCCTGAGAATAGTGTCGCTAGACAGACCCTGGTAGAACACACATTGAGAACACCTGAGAATAGTGTCACTAGACACACCTTGGTATAACACACATTGAGAACACCTGACAATAGTGTCACTAGACAGACCCTGGTAGGATACACATTGAGAACACCTGAGAATAGTGTCACTAGACAGACCCTGGTAGAACACACATTAAGAACACCTGAGAATAGTGTCACTAGACACACCCTGGTAGAACACACATTGAGAACATCTGAGAATTGTGTCACTAGACAGACCCTGGTAGAACACACTTTGAGAACACCTGAGAATAGTGTCACTAGACAGACCCTGGTAGAACACACACTGAGAACACCTGAGAATAGTGTCACTAGACAGACCCTGGTAGGATACACATTGAGAACACCTGAGAATAGTGTCACTAGACAGACCCTGGAAGGATACACATTGAGAACTCCTGAGAATTGTTTCACTAGACAGACCCTGGTAGAACATACACTGAGAACACCTGAGAATAGTGTCACTATACAGACTCTGGTAGAACACACATTGAGAACATCTGGGAATAGTGTCACTAGACAGACCCTGGTAGAACACACATTGAGAACACCTGAGAATAGTGTCACTAGACAGACCCTGGTAGAACACACATTGAGAACTCCTGAGAATAGTGTCACTAGACAGACCCTGGTAGAACACACATTGAGAACTCCTGAGAATAGTGTCACTAGACAGAACCTGGTAGGATACGCATTGAGAACTCCTGAGAATTGTTTCACTAGACAGACCCTGGTAGAACACACATTGAGAACTCCTGAGAATAGTGTCACTAGACAGACCCTGGTAGAACACACATTGAGAACACCTGGGAATAGTGTCACTAGACAGACCCTGGTAGAACACACATTGAGAACACCTGAGAATAGTGTCACTAGACAGACCATGGTAGAACACACATTGAGAACACCTGGGAATAGTGTCACTAGACAGACCCTGGTAGAACACACATTGAGAACACCTGAGAATTGTTTCACTAGACAGACCCTGGTAGAACACACATTGAGAACACCTGAGAATAGTGTCACTAGACAGACCCTGGTAGGATACACATTGAGAACACTTGAGAATTGTTACACTATACAGGCCCTGGTAGAACAGACATTGAGAACACCTGAGGATTGTTTCACTAGACAGACCCTGGTAGGATACACATTGAGAACACCTGAGAATAGTGTCACTAGACAGACCCTGGTAGGATACACATTGAGAACACCTGAGAATAGTGTCACTAGACACACCCTGGTAGAACACACATTGAGAACACCTGAGAATAGTGTCACTAGACAGACCCTGGTCGGATACACATTGAGAACACCTGAGAATAGTGTCACTAGACACACCCTGGTATAACACACATTGAGAACACCTGAGAATAGTGTCACTAGACAGACCCTGGTAGGATACACATTGAGAACACCTGAGAATAGTGTCACTAGACAGACCCTGGTAGGATACACATTGAGAACACCTGGGAATAGTGTCACTAGACAGACCCTGGCAGAACACACATTGAGAACTCCTGAGAATAGTGTCACTAGACAGACCCTGGTATAACACACATTGAGAACACCTGACAATAGTGTCACTAGACAGACCCTGGTAGGATACACATTGAGAACACCTGAGAATAGTGTCACTAGACAGACCCTGGTAGAACACACATTAAGAACACCTGAGAATAGTGTCACTAGACACACCCTGGTAGAACACACATTGAGAACACCTGAGAATTGTGTCACTAGACAGACCCTGGTAGAACACACTTTGAGAACACCTGAGAATAGTGTCACTAGACAGACCCTGGTAGAACACACACTGAGAACACCTGAGAATAGTGTCACTAGACAGACCCTGGAAGGATACACATTGAGAACTCCTGAGAATTGTTTCACTAGACAGACCCTGGTAGAACATACATTGAGAACACCTGAGAATAGTGTCACTATACAGACCCTGGTAGAACACACATTGAGAACATCTGGGAATAGTGTCACTAGACAGACCCTGGTAGAACACACATTGAGAACACCTGAGAATAGTGTCACTAGACAGACCCTGGTAGAACACACATTGAGAACTCCTGAGAATAGTGTCACTAGACAGACCCTGGTAGAACACACATTGAGAACTCCTGAGAATAGTGTCACTAGACAGAACCTGGTAGGATACGCATTGAGAACTCCTGAGAATTGTTTCACTAGACAGACCCTGGTAGAACACACATTGAGAACTCCTGAGAATAGTGTCACTAGACAGACCCTGGTAGAACACACATTGAGAACACCTGGGAATAGTGTCACTAGACAGACCCTGGTAGAAAACACATTGAGAACACCTGAGAATAGTGTCACTAGACAGACCATGGTAGAACACACATTGAGAACACCTGGGAATAGTGTCACTAGACAGACCCTGGTAGAACACACATTGAGAACACCTGAGAATTGTTTCACTAGACAGACCCTGGTAGAACACACATTGAGAACACCTGAGAATAGTGTCACTAGACAGACCCTGGTAGGATACACATTGAGAACACTTGAGAATTGTTACACTATACAGGCCCTGGTAGAACAGACATTGAGAACACCTGAGGATTGTTTCACTAGACAGACTCTGGTAGGATACACATTGAGAACACCTGAGAATAGTGTCACTAGACAGACCCTGGTAGGATACACATTGAGAACACCTGAGAATAGTGTCACTAGACAGACCCTGGTAGGATACACATTGAGAACACCTGAGAATAGTGTCACTAGACAGACCCTGGTAGGATACACATTGAGAACACCTGAGAATAGTGTCACTAGACACACCCTAGTAGAACACACATTGAGAACACCTGAGAATAGTGTCACTAGACAGACCCTGGTAGAACACACATTGAGAACACCTGAGAATTGTGTCACTAGACAGACCCTGGTAGGATACACATTGAGAACACCTGGGAATAGTGTCACTAGACAGACCCTGGTAGAACACACATTGAGAACTCCTGAGAATAGTGTCACTAGACAGACCCTGGTAGAACACACATTGAGAACTCCTGAGAATAGTGTCACTAGACAGACCCTGGTAGGATACACATTGAGAACTCCTGAGAATTGTTTCACTAGACAGACCCTGGTAGAACACACATTGAGAACACCTGAGAGTTGTGTCACTAGACAGACCCTGGTAGGATACACATTGAGAACACCTGAGAATAGTGTCACTAGACAGACCCTGGTAGAACACACATTGAGAACACCTGGGAATAGTGTCACTAGACAGACCCTTAGAACACACATTGAGAACTCCTGAGAATAGTGTCACTAGACAGACCCTGGTAGGATACACATTGAGAACACCTGAGAATAGTGTCACTAGACAGACCCTGGTAGGATACACATTGAGAACTCATGAGAATTGTTTCACTAGACAGACCCTGGTAGAACACACATTGAGAATACCTGAGAATAGTGTCAACAGACAGACCCTGGTAGAACACACATTGAGAACACGTGGGAATAGTGTTACTAGACAGACCCTGGTAGAACACACATTGAGAACACCTGAGAATAGTGTCACTAGACAGACCCTGGTAGAACACACATTGAGAACACCTGGGAATAGTGTCACTAGACAGACCCTGGTAGAATACACATTGAGAACACCTGGGAATTGTGTCACTAGACAGACCCTGATAGAACACACATTGAGAACACCTGAGAATATTGTCACTAGACAGACCCTGGTAGAACACACTTTGAGAAGAAGTGAGAATAGTGTCACTAGACAGACCCTGGTAGAACACACACAGAGAACACCTGAGAATAGTGTCACTAGACAGACCCTGGTAGGATACACATTGAGAACACCTGAGAATAGAGTCACTAGACAGACCCTGGTAGGATACACATTGAGAACTCCTGAGAATTGTTTCACTAGACAGAACCTGGTAGGATACACATTGAGAACTCCTGAGAATTGTTTCACTAGACAGACCCTGGTAGAACACACATTGAGAACTCCTGAGAATAGTGTCACTAGACAGACCCTGGTAGAACACACATTGAGAACACCTTGGAATAGTGTCACTAGACAGACCCTGGTAGAACACACATTGAGAACACCTGAGAATAGTGTCACTAGACAGACCATGGTAGAACACACATTGAGAACTCCTGAGAATAGTGTCACTAGACAGACCCAGGTAGAACACACATTGAGAACACCTGGGAATAGTGTCACTAGACAGACCCTGGTAGAACACACATTGAGAACACCTGGGAATTGTGTCACTAGACAGACCCTGATAGAACACACATTGAGAACACCTGAGAATATTGTCACTAGACAGACCCTGGTAGAACACACTTTGAGAAGAACTGAGAATAGTGTCACTAGACAGACCCTGGTAGAACACACATTGAGAACTCCTGAGAATAGTGTCGCTAGACAGACCCTGGTAGAACACACATTGAGAACACCTGAGAATAGTGTCACTAGACACACCTTGGTATAACACACATTGAGAACACCTGACAATAGTGTCACTAGACAGACCCTGGTAGGATACACATTGAGAACACCTGAGAATAGTGTCACTAGACAGACCCTGGTAGAACACACATTAAGAACACCTGAGAATAGTGTCACTAGACACACCCTGGTAGAACACACATTGAGAACATCTGAGAATTGTGTCACTAGACAGACCCTGGTAGAACACACTTTGAGAACACCTGTGAATAGTGTCACTAGACAGACCCTGGTAGAACACACACTGAGAACACCTGAGAATAGTGTCACTAGACAGACCCTGATAGGATACACATTGAGAACACCTGAGAATAGTGTCACTAGACAGACCCTGGAAGGATACACATTGAGAACTCCTGAGAATTGTTTCACTAGACAGACCCTGGTAGAACATACACTGAGAACACCTGAGAATAGTGTCACTATACAGACTCTGGTAGAACACACATTGAGAACATCTGGGAATAGTGTCACTAGACAGACCCTGGTAGAACACACATTGAGAACACCTGAGAATAGTGTCACTAGACAGACCCTGGTAGAACACACATTGAGAACTCCTGAGAATAGTGTCACTAGACAGACCCTGGTAGAACACACATTGAGAACTCCTGAGAATAGTGTCACTAGACAGAACCTGGTAGGATACGCATTGAGAACTCCTGAGAATTGTTTCACTAGACAGACCCTGGTAGAACACACATTGAGAACTCCTGAGAATAGTGTCACTAGACAGACCCTGGTAGAACACACATTGAGAACACCTGGGAATAGTGTCACTAGACAGACCCTGGTAGAACACACATTGAGAACACCTGAGAATAGTGTCACTAGACAGACCATGGTAGAACACACATTGAGAACACCTGGGAATAGTGTCACTAGACAGACCCTGGTAGAACACACATTGAGAACACCTGAGAATTGTTTCACTAGACAGACCCTGGTAGAACACACATTGAGAACACCTGAGAATAGTGTCACTAGACAGACCCTGGTAGGATACACATTGAGAACACTTGAGAATTGTTACACTATACAGGCCCTGGTAGAACAGACATTGAGAACACCTGAGGATTGTTTCACTAGACAAACCCTGGTAGGATACACATTGAGAACACCTGAGAATAGTGTCACTAGACAGACCCTGGTAGGATACACATTGAGAACACCTGAGAATAGTGTCACTAGACACACCCTGGTAGAACACACATTGAGAACACCTGAGAATAGTGTCACTAGACAGACCCTGGTCGGATACACATTGAGAACACCTGAGAATAGTGTCACTAGACACACCCTGGTATAACACACATTGAGAACACCTGAGAATAGTGTCACTAGACAGACCCTGGTAGGATACACATTGAGAACACCTGAGAATAGTGTCACTAGACAGACCCTGGTAGGATACACATTGAGAACACCTGGGAATAGTGTCACTAGACAGACCCTGGCAGAACACACATTGAGAACTCCTGAGAATAGTGTCACTAGACAGACCCTGGTAGAAGACACATTGAGAACTCCTGAGAATAGTGTCACTAGACAGACCCTGGAAGGATA
This sequence comes from Cepaea hortensis, assembly GCA_963921405.1. Taxonomy (NCBI): domain Eukaryota; kingdom Metazoa; phylum Mollusca; class Gastropoda; order Stylommatophora; family Helicidae; genus Cepaea; species Cepaea hortensis. Next base: position 3,228,871 of record OY992896.1, read on the forward strand.
CACATTGAGAACTCCTAGAATTGTTTCACTAGACAGACCCTGGTAGAACACACATTGAGAACACCTGAGAATAGTGTCACTAGACAGACCCTGGTAGAACACACATTGAGAACACCTGAGAATAGTGTCACTAGACAGACCCTGGTAGAACACACATTGAGAACACCTGAGAATTGTTTCACTAGACAGACCCTGGTATAACACACATTGAGAACACCTGAGAATAGTGTCACTAGACAGAACCTGGTAGAACACACATTGAGAACTCCTGAGAATAGTGTCACTAGACACACCCTGGTAGAACACACATTGAGAACACCTGAGAATAGTGTCACTAGACAGACCCTGGTAGGATACACATTGAGAACACCTGAGAATAGTGTCACTAGACAGACCCTGGAAGGATACACATTGAGAACTCCTGAGAATTGTTTCACTAGACAGACCCTGGTAGAACATACATTGAGAACACCTGAGAATAGTGTCACTATACAGACCCTGGTAGAACACACATTGAGAACATCTGGGAATAGTGTCACTAGACAGACCCTGGTAGAACACACATTGAGAACACCTGAGAATAGTGTCACTAGACAGACCCTGGTAGAACACACATTGAGAACTCCTGAGAATAGTGTCACTAGACAGACCCTGGTAGAACACACATTGAGAACTCCTGAGAATAGTGTCACTAGACAGAACCTGGTAGGATACGCATTGAGAACTCCTGAGAATTGTTTCACTAGACAGACCCTGGTAGAACACACATTGAGAACTCCTGAGAATAGTGTCACTAGACAGACCCTGGTAGAACACACATTGAGAACACCTGGGAATAGTGTCACTAGACAGACCCTGGTAGAACACACATTGAGAACACCTGAGAATAGTGTCACTAGACAGACCATGGTAGAACACACATTGAGAACACCTGGGAATAGTGTCACTAGACAGACCCTGGTAGAACACACATTGAGAACACCTGAGAATTGTTTCACTAGACAGACCCTGGTAGAACACACATTGAGAACACGTGGGAATAGTGTTACTAGACAGACCCTGGTAGAACACACATTGAGAACACCTGAGAATAGTGTCACTAGACAGACCCTGGTAGAACACACATTGAGAACACCTGGGAATAGTGTCACTAGACAGACCCTGGTAGAATACACATTGAGAACACCTGGGAATTGTGTCACTAGACAGACCCTGATAGAACACACATTGAGAACACCTGAGAATATTGTCACTAGACAGACCCTGGTAGAACACACTTTGAGAAGAAGTGAGAATAGTGTCACTAGACAGACCCTGGTAGAACACACACAGAGAACACCTGAGAATAGTGTCACTAGACAGACCCTGGTAGGATACACATTGAGAACACCTGAGAATAGAGTCACTAGACAGACCCTGGTAGGATACACATTGAGAACTCCTGAGAATTGTTTCACTAGACAGAACCTGGTAGGATACACATTGAGAACTCCTGAGAATTGTTTCACTAGACAGACCCTGGTAGAACACACATTGAGAACTCCTGAGAATAGTGTCACTAGACAGACCCTGGTAGAACACACATTGAGAACACCTTGGAATAGTGTCACTAGACAGACCCTGGTAGAACACACATTGAGAACACCTGAGAATAGTGTCACTAGACAGACCATGGTAGAACACACATTGAGAACTCCTGAGAATAGTGTCACTAGACAGACCCAGGTAGAACACACATTGAGAACACCTGGGAATAGTGTCACTAGACAGACCCTGGTAGAACACACATTGAGAACACCTGGGAATTGTGTCACTAGACAGACCCTGATAGAACACACATTGAGAACACCTGAGAATATTGTCACTAGACAGACCCTGGTAGAACACACTTTGAGAAGAACTGAGAATAGTGTCACTAGACAGACCCTGGTAGAACACACATTGAGAACTCCTGAGAATAGTGTCGCTAGACAGACCCTGGTAGAACACACATTGAGAACACCTGAGAATAGTGTCACTAGACACACCTTGGTATAACACACATTGAGAACACCTGACAATAGTGTCACTAGACAGACCCTGGTAGGATACACATTGAGAACACCTGAGAATAGTGTCACTAGACAGACCCTGGTAGAACACACATTAAGAACACCTGAGAATAGTGTCACTAGACACACCCTGGTAGAACACACATTGAGAACATCTGAGAATTGTGTCACTAGACAGACCCTGGTAGAACACACTTTGAGAACACCTGTGAATAGTGTCACTAGACAGACCCTGGTAGAACACACACTGAGAACACCTGAGAATAGTGTCACTAGACAGACCCTGGTAGGATACACATTGAGAACACCTGAGAATAGTGTCACTAGACAGACCCTGGAAGGATACACATTGAGAACTCCTGAGAATTGTTTCACTAGACAGACCCTGGTAGAACATACACTGAGAACACCTGAGAATAGTGTCACTATACAGACTCTGGTAGAACACACATTGAGAACATCTGGGAATAGTGTCACTAGACAGACCCTGGTAGAACACACATTGAGAACACCTGAGAATAGTGTCACTAGACAGACCCTGGTAGAACACACATTGAGAACTCCTGAGAATAGTGTCACTAGACAGACCCTGGTAGAACACACATTGAGAACTCCTGAGAATAGTGTCACTAGACAGAACCTGGTAGGATACGCATTGAGAACTCCTGAGAATTGTTTCACTAGACAGACCCTGGTAGAACACACATTGAGAACTCCTGAGAATAGTGTCACTAGACAGACCCTGGTAGAACACACATTGAGAACACCTGGGAATAGTGTCACTAGACAGACCCTGGTAGAACACACATTGAGAACACCTGAGAATAGTGTCACTAGACAGACCATGGTAGAACACACATTGAGAACACCTGGGAATAGTGTCACTAGACAGACCCTGGTAGAACACACATTGAGAACACCTGAGAATTGTTTCACTAGACAGACCCTGGTAGAACACACATTGAGAACACCTGAGAATAGTGTCACTAGACAGACCCTGGTAGGATACACATTGAGAACACTTGAGAATTGTTACACTATACAGGCCCTGGTAGAACAGACATTGAGAACACCTGAGGATTGTTTCACTAGACAGACCCTGGTAGGATACACATTGAGAACACCTGAGAATAGTGTCACTAGACAGACCCTGGTAGGATACACATTGAGAACACCTGAGAATAGTGTCACTAGACACACCCTGGTAGAACACACATTGAGAACACCTGAGAATAGTGTCACTAGACAGACCCTGGTCGGATACACATTGAGAACACCTGAGAATAGTGTCACTAGACACACCCTGGTATAACACACATTGAGAACACCTGAGAATAGTGTCACTAGACAGACCCTGGTAGGATACACATTGAGAACACCTGAGAATAGTGTCACTAGACAGACCCTGGTAGGATACACATTGAGAACACCTGGGAATAGTGTCACTAGACAGACCCTGGCAGAACACACATTGAGAACTCCTGAGAATAGTGTCACTAGACAGACCCTGGTAGAAGACACATTGAGAACTCCTGAGAATAGTGTCACTAGACAGACCCTGGAAGGATACACATTGAGAACTCCTAGAATTGTTTCACTAGACAGACCCTGGTAGAACACACATTGAGAACACCTGAGAATAGTGTCACTAGACAGACCCTGGTAGAACACACATTGAGAACACCTGAGAATAGTGTCACTAGACAGACCCTGGTAGAACACACATTGAGAACACCTGAGAATTGTTTCACTAGACAGACCCTGGTATAACACACATTGAGAACACCTGAGAATAGTGTCACTAGACAGAACCTGGTAGAACACACATTGAGAACTCCTGAGAATAGTGTCACTAGACACACCCTGGTAGAACACACATTGAGAACACCTGAGAATAGTGTCACTAGACAGACCCTGGTAGGATACACATTGAGAACACCTGAGAATAGTGTCACTTGACAGACCCTGGAAGGATACACATTGAGAACTCCTGAGAATTGTTTCACTAGACAGACCCTGGTAGAACATACATTGAGAACACCTGAGAATAGTGTCACTATACAGACCCTGGTAGAACACACATTGAGAACATCTGGGAATAGTGTCACTAGACAGACCCTGGTAGAACACACATTGAGAACACCTGAGAATAGTGTCACTAGACAGACCCTGGTAGAACACACATTGAGAACTCCTGAGAATAGTGTCACTAGACAGACCCTGGTAGAACACACATTGAGAACTCCTGAGAATAGTGTCACTAGACAGAACCTGGTAGGATACGCATTGAGAACTCCTGAGAATTGTTTCACTAGACAGACCCTGGTAGAACACACATTGAGAACTCCTGAGAATAGTGTCACTAGACAGACCCTGGTAGAACACACATTGAGAACACCTGGGAATAGTGTCACTAGACAGACCCTGGTAGAACACACATTGAGAACACCTGAGAATAGTGTCACTAGACAGACCATGGTAGAACACACATTGAGAACACCTGGGAATAGTGTCACTAGACAGACCCTGGTAGAACACACATTGAGAACACCTGAGAATTGTTTCACTAGACAGACCCTGGTAGAACACACATTGAGAACACCTGAGAATAGTGTCACTAGACAGACCCTGGTAGGATACACATTGAGAACACTTGAGAATTGTTACACTATACAGGCCCTGGTAGAACAGACATTGAGAACACCTGAGGATTGTTTCACTAGACAGACCCTGGTAGGATACACATTGAGAACACCTGAGAATAGTGTCACTAGACAGACCCTGGTAGGATACACATTGAGAACACCTGAGAATAGTGTCACTAGACAGACCCTGGTAGGATACACATTGAGAACATCTGAGAATAGTGTCCCTAGACAGACCCTGGTAGGATACACATTGAGAACACCTGAGAATAGTGTCACTAGACACACCCTAGTAGAACACACATTGAGAACACCTGAGAATAGTGTCACTAGACAGACCCTGGTAGAACACACATTGAGAACACCTGAGAATTGTGTCACTAGACAGACCCTGGTAGGATACACATTGAGAACACCTGGGAATAGTGTCACTAGACAGACCCTGGTAGAACACACATTGAGAACTCCTGAGAATAGTGTCACTAGACAGACCCTGGTAGAACACACATTGAGAACTCCTGAGAATAGTGTCATTAGACAGACCCTGGTAGGATACACATTGAGAACTCCTGAGAATTGTTTCACTAGACAGACCCTGGTAGAACACACATTGAGAACACCTGAGAATAGTGTCACTAGACAGACCCTGGTAGGATACACATTGAGAACACCTGAGAATAGTGTCACTAGACAGACCCTGGTAGGATACACATTGAGAACACCTGAGAATAGTGTCACTAGACACACCCTGGATTAACACACATTGAGAACACCTGAGAATAGTGTCACTAGACAGACCCTGGTAGGATACACATTGAGAACACCTGAGAATAGTGTCACTAGACACACCCTGGTATAACACACATTGAGAACACCTGAGAATAGTGTCACTAGACAGACCCTGGTAGGATACACATTGAGAACACCTGAGAATAGTGTCACTAGACAGACCCTGGTAGGATACACATTGAGAACACCTGGGAATAGTGTCACTAGACAGACCCTGGCAGAACACACATTGAGAACTCCTGAGAATAGTGTCACTAGACAGACCCTGGTAGAAGACACATTGAGAACTCCTGGGAATAGTGTCACTAGACAGACCCTGGAAGGATACACATTGAGAACTCCTAGAATTGTTTCACTAGACAGACCCTGTTAGAACACACATTGAGAACACCTGAGAATAGTGTCACTAGACAGACCCTGGTAGAACACACATTGAGAACACCTGAGAATAGTGTCACTAGACAGACCCTGGTAGAACACACATTGAGAACACCTGAGAATTGTTTCACTAGACAGACCCTGGTATAACACACATTGAGAACACCTGAGAATAGTGTCACTAGACAGAACCTGGTAGAACACACATTGAGAACTCCTGAGAATAGTGTCACTAGACATGCCCTGGTAGAACACACATTGAGAACACCTGAAAATAGTGTCACTAGACACACCCTGGTAGGAAACACATTGAGAAGACCTGAGAATTGTTTCACTAGGCAGACCCTGGTAGAACACACATTGAGAACTCCTGAGAATAGTGTCACTAGACAGACCCTGGTAGAACACACATTGAGAACACCTGAGAATAGTGTCACTAGACACACCCTGGTAGAACACACATTGAGAACACCTGAGAATAGTGTCACTAGACAGACCCTGTTAGGACACACATTGAGAACACCTGAGAATAGTGTCACTAGACAGACCTTGGTAGAACACACATTGAGAACATCTGAGAATTGTTTCACTAGACAGACCCTGGTAGAACACACACTGAGAACTCCTCAGAATTGTTTCACTAGACAGGCCCTGGTAGCACACACATTGAGAACACCTGAGAATAGTGTCACGAGACAGACCCTGGTAGAACACACATTGAGAACACCTGAGAATAGTGTCACTAGACAGACCCTGGTAGAACATACATTGAGAACACCTGAGAATTGTTTCACTAGACAGGCCCTGGTAGAACACACATTGAGAACACCTGAGAATAGTGTCACTAGACAGACCCTGGTAGAACACACATTGAGAACACCTGAGAATAGTGTCACTAGACAGGCCCTGGTAGAACACACATTGAGAACACCTGAGAATTGTTTCACTAGACAGGCCCTGGTAGAACACACATTGAGAACTCCTGAGAATTGTTTCATTAGACAGGCCTTCGTCTGGAACCCACATGGCAAAGGAAATAGATGAAAAGCTCAAAACTGACGGAGACGAGAAGTGGATACAGAGATGAACAATATGGAACTGACACTGACAGAGCTGCTAGGCATAGCTAAAGATAGGAGGCGTGGAGTGAGTGGGCTGAGGGACTGCATCCTAATGATGGTTAACAGGTGAAAGAAGAAGAGGAAGAAGCACGCCGCCTTCGGTGTGAATCTACGAGGTTTTCCCAAGTTAGACAGGCCTGCGGTATCTCTAAGTCTTGCTCCACTGTGATACGCACACCGCCTTCGGTGTGAATCTACCAGGTTCCTCCAGTTAGACAGGCCTGCCGTATCTCTAAGCCTTGCTACTCTGTTATGTGAGACTGATTCCCGATTCCGGACACGCTTTGTCAACGTAACAAAAAACACTTTAAACAAACAGTGACTCGGTGATTTGATGAGTAATTTGTTGTTCTGATCACAAAATATCACGGTAAATAGTTGATGTTTTCCGGATATTTTCACACTGAATTTAATTGTTCATTCCCCAAGGTGAGGTCGTTTCTCACCTGAGTTCTTTCTTTTATCTCCGACCTTCACCCGTTGTTTATCCTGTCGTCTGAATTCCTTCCCTTTGTAGTCGCGGTCCGTGAGTTGTCCTCACCTGAATCACGACATCGACCAATCAACGATCTGATTAAAGTTGCAACAAATAACACCTGTCACTGGGTACTATTGCCGTTTCTCACCTGTTTACTCACTTAGGTAGGATCGTCTGATTGACTTGGCGGCTTCCCTTGGCTCGCCGGACCAAGCCTTCTCACGCCAGAATTGATTCTGTTACTTGCGACAGACCTTTATTGTGTGTCACGTGGGTGGGTGTGTCAGCGGGACCGGAACAGGAAATGTTCACGCAATTATCACATCCGTCATAAAGTATTTCCGATTTTGCTTTCTCTCTGTTCTTTCTTCTCCTTTCATTCTCCCTCTCTTTCTGTTTCACAGTTTCACTCTATTTCTGTCGTCTCAGACACTCCAAAGTCATCCTATCAAATGATGTCTGAGGTGCAGCTAGCCATGTTTGCCAATGGCGTGGGTGCGACTATTCTTGCTCATGCTTCTCTACCACCGGGTGTCGTGAACTGTGTGCTCAAGGGTGACTGCCACGGTATGTTTTACCTGGTTCATTAACAACACTCGCCTCGTGGAGACTAAACATCTCCAAAGTGAAAAAAAAGCGTGGCTGAGAGGTTACTGTGTCCCCCCCCCCCCTTTCCGGCTCAGAAAGTACCGGCCAAGATCCCAGTATGGGACTGGTAAATTGTTTTTCCGTTTGATGGTCTTGAACTGAAGCCTAGTCCATACACGTGCTCCCACTTCGAGTGCACTGGGCTGGTTGCTGCGTGTGGATTAGTTTTCCTTATTACCAGTGTCTCTCATCATCAGACAAACCCACCCCGACTTCAGACAGAATGGCAGATGAATGAAGAAAAGGTTACAAAATGACGGGTTGGGAGAGAATGAACAAATAACAAATGACAGACACACAATTAAGCAAGAAAAGACACACGCGAATCCCTCTTGAGGTGGAACTACAAGAAAGCAGACTGGGCAATGTACAAGCATCGCACCAGCATAATGGTTAGAAATATGAACACCGAGAAAGACGATAATAAAGTAATTGAAGAGTTTGGGAAATGCATACAACAGACAGCACGAAAACAGTACCAAGAGGAGCCCGTAAACAATATAAACCCTACTGGAGTAGTGAACTGGAACAGTTGTATAATGATGTGGAAGTGTGTAGAAAGCAAGCAGAGGCCAAACCCAGCCAAGAGCACCACAATAAATACCAGCACGCAAAAGCCAAATTTCAAAGGGCCAAGATGCAGGCTAGACGGAAAAGCTGGCAGGAGAAAACAGAGTCACTGAATTTTGAAAGAGACACAAGGAAGTTTTGGAAGCTAATAAAACAACTTAACGATGAGGGCACAGGGAGAAACTCACAAATTGCACTGCATAAAGATGGAAACATTTTAACAGGAAATCAAGCAGCTGACCATCTTGCGGACTCATTCGCACAAGATAACAATATCGCAATTAGTCCAGAGAAACAACAAGAGATTCGAGAGAAACGGCAACATACAGGACAGAAGGAAACAATACATGAGGTTCTGGAGGCACCTATCCCAATCAGCGAACTGGAACTAGCCATATCAAAACTGAAAATGAGAAAGTCATCAGGAGCTGATGGTATCTCCAATGAAATGATCAGGAACCTAGGAACACAGGCCAAAGCAAAGCTGTTGCAGATCTTCACTAACAGTTGGAACTTAGGCAGTGTTCCACAAGCCTGGAGAGAAGCAATCATGATACAACTCCTAAAATTCGGGAAAGATAGTTCCATTGCTTCCAGCTACAGACCGATTAGCCTCACCAGCTGTCTCTGCAAAACACTGGAGCCCATCATCAATCACAGACTGCAGTGGTACATTGAAAGTGAAAACATACTTGTGCCACAGCAGGCTGACGTTAAACAGTGCTACTCTACGGAAGATCAGACAACCTACCTCTCTCAAGAAATTGATTTTGCATTCCAAGAGAAGAAGCTCGTGCTTGTGGCATGGATAGATCTGAAGAAAGCCCTTGACAAAGTCTGGAAAGAAGGTCTGATGAAGAAACTGAGAAACTGTAAAGTCAATGGAAGAATGTAAAAATGGGTGAAAGCATATTTGCACAACAGAAGAGTCCAAGTACTGATAGACGGACTCAAGAGCAAGACAGTACTACTGCGTCACGGTGTTTCCCAGGGCGGAGTCTTGTCCCCCACACTTTTTCTAATCTTCATCAATGATCTTGTTGCTAATCTACTGCATCGAATTAAAGTAGCAATGTACGCTGATAACCTGGTTTTATGGAGCACAAATGAACATGCATCAGTGGCCACCAGATCACTACAAAGGGCTGTAGATACATTTGTTGCATGGGCAAATAGATGGTGTGTCAGCATAAACACTGACAAGTGCAACGCCACTCTATTTACCCTCTCTCCAAAACAAAAGGCAGGGATCATCCAGATAAATGGAACACCCCTAAGAGAAGATAAAGAACCAACATACCTTGGAGTAACATTTGATGGCAGGCTGACATGGAGAAAACACATCAACAAAGCAGTAGTAAAAGCCAGAAGGAAAATAGCCATCCTGAGAAAGCTAAATGGAACCACATGGGGAGACAGCGGGAAAATACTTAGCAAAGTTTATCAACAGAGCATACGACCACACCTGGAATACGGGTCAACTGCGTGGTGTTCGGCATCAAAAATCACACTACAAGAGCTGGACAAGGTGCAAAATCAAGCACTTAGAGTCACCACAGGAGGGATGAGATCAACCCATATAGTGGAAATGGAGAAGATGGGGAGGACACAAACACTGAGTGAGCGCAGAGATACGAAAACGCGAATACAAGCAGAAAAGTTCCTCAGCTTGCCAGGCCACCCTTTGAAGAACAGATTTGAAAACCTAGCTATGGGGCGGTTGAAAAGAGATAGTTTTATCCATCAGGCCAAATGATTCTGCAGAGAAACCACCGATCTGCCCACAGTTGGTATCCCCCTGAAAACTATTCCAGAGCGAACTCCATGGAAAGATGAACACAGACTATCATTACAAATCCAGACAAAAGTGAGAGGAATATTTGACAAGGAAGACCAGAACAGTGTACAGCGCAGAACAGCAACTCTCAGCTTCCTTGATGACGAATACCTACTGGACCTCTGGGTCCGAGTCTACACAGATGGGTGATGGGTCAGCACAAAATGTTTTTCGAAATGGAGGAGCGGGAGTGTATATAGAATAACCCAAATGATACTAGGGACACGGCCAGAGTTCCAACAGGAAAGTACTGCCATAACTATGATACTGAAATTGAGGAATCAAGATAGCAACAGAGAAATTACTAAATACCAGCCATGGTACACAACCTGTAGTGCTATTGACAGATGCAAAATCAGTAACAGAGGCTCTCCCGTCTGGGAAATTGCCAGTACTAAGGACACTACTTTCTGAACTTAGCAGTCAACATAAGGTCACCATACAGTGGATACCATCCCACTGTGGAGTACCCGGAAACGACAGAGCTGATCGATTGGCTGAGGGAGGAACAAAAGAACAGCCTGATGTGCCCATTTTATACCACCAAAAGAAAAGAATGATCACATCAGTCAGAAGGCCACCAAAACCTGCTAAAGATGACTACCACGTTATGGACAGACCATACAAGTCATTATTCTGCGCCTCAGAACAGGACACAATAGATTAAGCAACCACATGTATACAAAATTCAAGATTTGTGAAACAGCCATGTGCACATGTGGATTGGCGTCGCAGACAGCAGAGCACATACTCCAAGACTGCCCAAACTACAACATACCCAGGCAAACCTTCTGGCCTAGAGCGACGACAGTGGAAGATAAACTTTATGGACCGCTGAGTGAACTAAACAATACTGTTAGATTCATACAAGAGACAACATTGTAGTTACAGACATATTGCAAGCGAACGAAAGAAGAAGAAGAAGAAGAAGAAGAAGAAGAAGAAGAAGAAGAAGAAGAAGAAGAAGAAGAAGAAGAAGAAGAAGAAGACACGTGAATGAAGAGACCCACCCACATACAAACACACGCGTGCGCACGCACGCACGCACGCACACAACGAAATAGAAAAACAAACAATAAAGATGGACCAAAGACATTTATGGAACAAATAAGATAAAAAAACCGAAATAAATAGAAAGTGAGTTAAGAGGTAAAGAATAATGATAAAACAAAAAGGACATTAAATAGGCGAGCATGTATATAGACAGACAGGCAGTAGACAGGTGGACGAACAGACAGACAGATGGACTGACAGGCAGGAAGTTGGACAGACAGATGGACCTACTGACAGATGGACAGACAAACAGGCAGTAGACAGGTGGACGAACAGACAGACAGATGGACTGACAGGCAGGAAGTTGGACAGACAGATGGACCTACGGACAGATGGACAGACAGACAGGCGCACAGGCAAACATGAGTAGACAGACAGAAGACAGACAGACATCTTAGTTGGATGCTCGTGTCCATTAGTCATGGGCTTATGGCGGCGTCTCACAAGTTTAGCGACCGCTCTCTTCTGACCTCTGACCTCTCGGCTTCTCAGCCACTCAGAGAGCAGCATTACGCCCGCTTGTTCGGATGTTCGTTGGGCGCCATGCTGATTTCATGGAATAAGATATATTTATGTAGATGAACATGTCTCCGTTGGGATTCGAACTGTTTCAGAAATCATACATTCAGACGGTTAGCGTACTGAACTTCAGCAACACATCGTGCTCCACGCTAGGGCGAGTGATCATCTGACGGGAGAACTGATTCTAGTTGCCCTGATCACAAAATATCACGAAAAAATAGTTGATGTTTTCCGGGTATTTTCCCACTGAGAATTGATCGTTTTGCCAATAAACAGGGATCTTTAGGGATCGCATGGAGTTGAACTTAAACTGTCCAGTTCCTTGGTTAGGTGTGTAATCTACCTGTATGGTAGCTGTAGTAGCAACACGTAGTGGGTGCATCAGGTGATGTATACAGCTGGCTGACCGTATTCTTCTTTTTTTACATTCGCTTGGTACAGGAGAGCCTGGTATATGATACCACAACATCTAATCTCAGGATGGAGGTGGCGGGTAGTCATGTCGTCGGCGTTCCGCTGGCTGGAGAATAAACAGTACATGCATGTAGTGGTTTTAACGGACTCAACAGATGAGGTTTGTTAAACAGATGAATTGACCGAACACCTGAGATTTACTAAACTGCTACGGTCAGCTAATGTGTAGGAAGTGTATCCACAGCACAGTAGCTACGATCAGCTAATGTGTAGCCACAGCACATTAGCAACTATCCGCTAATGTGTAGGAAGTGTAGCCACAACACAATAGCAACGAACAGCTAATCAGCACGCACATTTCCCGGTGAGGTTAACTATGTCAGTCTGAGGCTGGGGTACAACCTGGCCGGTCAACGAGGGCCAGCATTTATACAAACGACGTTCGAATGTCCATCATTTCCATGTCTGGCGTGGTCAGACTGCCAGGCTCGGCGATCCCAAAGCTGCATCTAATCGGGTTTGACTGCTTAAACAGATACAGATTGTAGAGTAGTTGTGGCGGTTGTTTGTCAGAGCTGTCAGTAGCGGCTCATCAAGGTATACAGTTCGGAAACGTAATCAGGTTGTCGATGATTGATAGTCGTTCATATACGGGGACTTGGGCGAACTCGCTGTATTAGTTATCATAGCAATAAAATAACCAGGCTTTACAATGAGAGAGAGAGAGAGAGAGAGAGAGAGAGAGAGAGAGAGAGAGAGAGAGAGAGAGAGAGAGAGAGAGAGAGAGAGAGAAAGTGAAAGAGACTGAGAGTGAGTGAACGAACGAACGAATAAATTTTGTTTTCAACGGGTTAAGAATTGGGCACGCAGGCCCGCCTAACATTCTGCCCTTCTATCACTCTCATTCATACATTATTTCATTCACACATCATTCAAGGCTAGTGAGAGAGTGAGAGAGAGAGAGAGAGAGAGAGAGAGAGAGCGCGCGAGAGAGAGAGAGAGAGAGAGAGAGAGAGAGAGGGGGGAGAATTAGAAAGAGAGTGTGAGAGAGAGTAAGAGAGAGAGAAAATGAGAGAGAGAGTGACAGAGAGTGTGTGTGTGTGTGTGTGTAAGTGAGATTGAGAGAGAGAGAAAGAGAAAGAGAGAGAGAGAGTGAGAAAGAGAGTGTGAGAGAGAAAGTGATAACGAGAGAGAAAATGAGAGAGTGAGTGAGTGAGAGGGTTAGTGAGATTGGGAGAGAGAGAGAGAAAGAGAGAGAGAGAGAGAGAGAGAGAGAGGTGTTTAAAAGTAACATGACTGATGTTATTGCAATAGGTAACCACATGACTTGGTCTCTTTCCGAAGGGCGGCTTACTGAAAGTGTCCCACATAGTACGAACTCTGTAGCTCCGGAGACGACCCACAGGCGTCCCCGAGAAAACTACACTCGTGAACAGAATGGCGGATTTGGGAATCGAACCCACAACCTTTGTAGCACTGGGCTACGTAACCACACTGCCACAGTGGAAGTACACATCAACAGTGAACCAACAGAAACAAATACATATCGGCATGAAACATGTTGCGGTCTCCGTGGTAACGGTGTTACGGACGCGGTTCGTAATGCCTTATATCCGCGTTCGAATCACAGCTGCGCGCGATTTTTCAACAGACCACATTCCGTTGGTTTTGCGTTGGTATTGGTTCTGGTCGTTCAGAAAGCAATGGCAAACGACTGAACGGAAACAATTCAAGAGATCACAACGGCAGAAATGCTGGTGTTGATTGCGATGTCCTATAAAGGATATGCCCGCACCGCACGCGCGCGCACACACATACACACGCACGCACTCACGCACGCTTATTTAGTAAGTGTCCAGGTCTCAGAGGCGTATGTTGTAATGGGAAAGATGTATGTATGCTCTTGAAAATATAACTTTTGTAGTTCGATGTGTCCTACTCCACAATTTATTCAGTTGTTTTAGTTTCCGAAGATCAATATATATTGGTCTGTTAATTTCCTTCATTGTGTCACTGTTGTTGCTAATCAATGACCCAAAATATTCGAAATTGTCCACAACCTCCAATGTTCCCTCATTAAAATATATTGCTTTCTCCATATTAGTTTTATCTGTATGCATTATCTTTGTTTTTGTTATGTTAAGATATAAGTTGTGATTTTCACTATTCTTTTGGGTCGGGGTTAATGGCAAACTACTGAGCGTAAAAATAAAACGTCAGTAGGCAGACAACCATACACGTGGGAAGACAGTCAGTCAGTAGGCAGACAACCCTACATGCGGGAAGACAGTCAGTCAGTAAGCAGACAACCATACACGTGGGAAGACATACAGTCTGTAGGCAGACAACCATACACGTGGGAAGACAGTCAGTAGGCAGACAACCATACACATGGGAAGACAGTCAGTCAGTAGGCAGACAACCATACACGTGGGAAGACAGTAAGTCAGTAGGAAGACAACCATACACTTGGGAAGATAGTCAGTCAGTAGACAGACAACCATACTCGTGGGAGACAGTCAGTAAGTAGGCAGACAACCTTACACGTGGGAAGACAGTCAGTCAGTACGCAGACAACCATACACGTGGGAAGACAGTCATTTAGTAGGCAGACAACCATACACGTGGGAAGACAGTCATTTAGTAGGCAGACAACCATACACGTGGGAAGACAGTCAGTAAGTAGGCAGACAACCATACACGTGGGAAGACAGTCAGTCAGTACGCAGACAACCATACACGTGGGAAGACAGACAGTCTGTAGGCAGACAACCATACACGTGGGAACACAGTCATTTAGTAGGCAGACAACCATACACGTGGGAACACAGTCATTTAGTAGGCAGACAACCATACACGTGGGAAGACAGTCAGTAGGCTCACAACCATACACGTGGGAAGACAGTCAGTCAGTAGGCAGACAACCATACACGTGGGAAGACAGTCAGTCAGTAGACAGACAACCATACTCTTGGGTAGACAGTCAGTCAGTAGACAGACAACCATACACTTGGGAAGACAGTCAGTCAGTAGGCAGACAACCATACACTTGGGAAGACAGTCAGTCAGTAGACAGACAACCATACACTTGGGAAGACAGTTAGTCAGTAGACAGACAATCATACACTTGGGAAGACAGTCAGTCAGTAGGCAGACAACCATACACGTGGGAAGACAGTCAGTCAGTAGACAGACAACCATACTCTTGGGAAGACAGTCAGTCAGTAGACAGACAACCATACACTTGGGAAGACAGTCAGTAGGCAGACAACCATACACGTGGGGAGACAGTCAGTAGGCAGACAACCATACACGTGGGGAGACAGTCAGTAGACAGACAACCATACACGTGGGGAGACAGTCAGTCAGTAGGCAGACAACCATACACGTGGGAACACAGTCATTTAGTAGGCAGACAACCATACACGTGGGAAGACAGTCAGTAGGCACACAACCATACACGTGGGAAGACAGTCAGTCAGTAGGCAGACAACCATACACGTGGGAAGACAGTCAGTAGGCAGACAACCATACAAGTGGGAAGATAGTCAGTCAGTATGCAGACAACCATACACGTGGGAAGACAGTCAGTCAGTAGGCAGACAACCATACACGTGGGAAGACAGTCAGTCAGTAGGCAGACAACCATACACTTGGGAAGACAGTCAGTCAGTAGGCAGACAATCATACATGTGTTAATACAGCAACAAGAGATTAACTATGTGTACAACCAATTGAAAGACGTTGAATTGTGGAGATCCATTGCAGCCATCCTTCACTGTGGAGACGGCACTTGATTGATTGATTGTAATGTCATCATCATGCGCCGTGCCAGCTGGCATAGACGTTGTCTCTCAACAAATCTCGGTCTTTGGTGTTCTGGATCAACTGTGCTGATGATATTCCTCCATGCCGCCGTCTCAATCCATCCGGCATCATTTCTCTTGGTCGGCCTCTGCCTCTCTTCCCCTCGATATTTCCAGTTGTCACGATGTTCTCCAATGCCTCTCTTCTCATCACATGACCAAAGAAAGCCGTTTGTCTCTTTCTTATTATTGTATATAGTGTTCTAGTTTCATTAGCCTGTTTCAGGCAATCGTTGTTAGTTACTCTGGCTGTCCAAGGTATTCTCACCATTCTTCTCAGGAACCACATCTCCGTTGCTTCCCAGCTGTTCATAATTTGTTCATTAACGTTCAATTATTTGCAGCCATACAGCAAAATATGTTCTTATAGCAATGCAGAACTTCCTTTCTGACATTCAGTGACTTATTGCATAATATACTTTTCACTTTCTGAAATGCAACTTTTACTTGACACATTCTGTTCTTAATCTCTGTCGTGCATCTTCCAGCTGCTGTTAAAACTGCCCGTAGGCATTTACAAGTATCAACTTGATTAAGCATGTTCCCTTCTAATAAATGCTACTTGATCTACTTCTATTGTCATCCCGAATTTAAATGTATCAGCTTGGTTAAGCATTTTTCCTGCTATTGTTATTCTACTATTAGGTGACACCTTTTCTATGATACAACCGTTGTTTCTGTGTTCTTGATACAGCAGTAAGCAATAAACAGCAACTAATTCTGAACCTGGGTTGCCCTGGTGTAGATGTGATGGACTACAGCAGTTTGTCCAGCCGTCGGTTGTTGTGTTCGGACCTCAGCGTTCAATGTCTCCCGTCAGACACTGGTCCCAACCGCGCGTGTTGATTGGTCGCCGCGTAAACTGTTTCCATAGAGACGCCAGGAAGCGCTATGGCGGTCATGTTAGGAATGTGGGTGTGGTGTTAACTAGACAATGAAACAGCACTTATCCCTACCCCCTCCCCTCTTCCCTGATCCCACGTGCTGATAGACAGACAGAATGGCTCTAGTTCTAGCGACAAGAGTGTGGTCGTAGTTAGAACACTCACTGTTAGTGGTATAAAACCAGCGCGGACTGTCAGTGTCGACCCTAAGCATTCTCGTCTGCTGAAGCGACTTCTGGACTTGAAGACACAAGTTTGAGTCAGTGACAGTTCTATGACAGCAACCTTCAGCACTGACAGTTCGGGGACAGCAACCTTCAGCAGTGACAAGAGACAGTCTACCAGCTTACTGTCTTAGGTTTTCTAACGGATAGAAGCAGCCAAAGAGAGGTCAGGTTTTGTGTATAGAAACATGACTTATAACTGCCACTTGTACTGTCTGTTCCCATTTCTGATTCTTTATTTGGTTGTTTATATTGTAGTTATGTTAGCGTGATCTTTTCATATTAGATTGTTCATGTCATTGTTTAGATTGTGTTTCTGTTAGCGTTCTCTTCTTGTCCTTGTAAACTTTCTGCCATATTTTCCATTTCCCACACAGGGATTTGTATCCTTGTTTTACATATACACAGACTTGACGATCATTTTTTACTTTTGAACAGCAATTTCCTCCTTCCTTGTACGTTAGTAGCAGGATTTGTATCTATGTTGATAGTTTTACATCGGGATGTGTATCTCTGTTGGTAGTTTTACATCCGGATGTCTATCTCTGTTGATAGTTTTACATCGGGATTTGTATCCCTCTTGGTTGTTTTACATCGAGATGTGTATCCCTCTTGGTAGTTTTACATCGGGATTTGTATCATCATACATTTACATCACCAGCCGCGGTGGCGCAGTTGCTAGCAGGCTTGCTGTCGGTCCGGCGGTTATACGTTGGAATCTCCATCGACACGGGGGTATGTAAACAAATTGACCCAGCCTCCTTGGCCGACCCAGCCTCCTTGGCCGACCCAGCCTCCTTGGCCGACCCAGCCTCCTTGGCCGACCCAGCCTCCTTGGCCGACCCAGCCTCCTTGGCCGACCCAGCCTCCTTGGCCGACCCAGCCTCCTTGGCCGACCCAGCCTCCTTGGCCGACCCAGCCTCCTTGGCCGACCCAGCCTCCTTGGCCGACCCAGCCTCCTTGGCCGACCCAGCCTCCTTAGCCGAGTCAGCCTCCAAAGCCCGACCCAGCCTCCTTAGCCCGACCCAGCCTCCAAAGCCCGACACAGCCTCCAAAGCCCGACACAGCCTCCAAAGCCCGACCCAGCCTTAAGTGGGTACCAGGAAATGATTGTGGCAAATGACGACGACCGTCGTGACCACGTGACCCACCAGGTCCCGTGTGTCTGTACAAACATGGCGCTGGCACCATGTACCCAGTGCCCGCCATGACGTGTCAAAGGTTGCTCCACTGTGTCTACGTTAGACTACGCTGGATGTGTCCCCTTGTTTGAAGGTGTCTGTGTATAGTTTCATAGGGAGCTTATGTATGCTGTATGCTTGTTATACATCACTGCAAGGATGTGTATGCTTGTTTTACGATACACGGGGATTTGTGTCCTTGTTTTACTAATCCTTGTTTTCCGATAATTATGGATCCTTTTACGATACTTAGGGATTTTTATGTTTGTGACACGTTTACCTGGGGATCTGTAGTCTTTTACTGTGTTTACATTATGTTTTTGTATGCTTTTTTTACGCTTACGTGGAGATTTGTATCTTTTTTGTATGTTTACGTTGGGACCGCTGTGTGCATTTGAAATATTGACAATAAAAACAGACAAGCTGTAAAACATCTAATGGCAGTGGAAATGTGATTTCTGGGCGTTAATGCAAAGAATACCATAGACGGACAGAAATAAAAGATAATCGTAAACTGATTAGAGAAATCAGATTTAGACACCCAGGAAGGTTAACCCGGTCAACAAATACCCGCAGAAGTCGGATGTGTCGGCCTAAGGGCGCAACGTAACTTGGCACGCCGCAATTACATCTGGGGGGGGGGGGGGACACTCAGGATGAACGCAGAAGAAAAAGAAGATTTAGACGGTGAGGAGGTTTGGATATCTTATGAGGAAAAATAAATATGAAAACTGAGTGACAACTGGAAACACAGATCGGAAAATAGCAAGGAAAAGACAAAGACGTCACAGATGTGGATGGCGCGGACATGATCGAGACAAGAAGAAAATCGTGATTCAAGAGACGCCCACATTGTGCCAACGGATTCTGACGGAGGAGCGGAAACTGGAGCGCACAGGCCGTATCTTAGTGCGAGGAAATGCAACCTTAAGTCTAAATGTGATAGCGTGGCAGACCAGGCCCTAAGCCTTGGTTGGCAACTGGTCTAGGATCGAAGCTCCGATGGGCGGGCTGTTAGAGCATTGCTTTGCTGATCTGGCAGCTTCTGCAGCTGGTCTTGTTCCAGATGTATTAGTGTTACCCTTCCTCTGGAGTAAACTAGACAGGCCGAGAGAGGGATCATGCTGCATGGGCAACACGTGGTCCTTACATTCAGCCCCCGTGTGCTCTGGGGGGATTATTAAGATTATTATGCTTTTTTTTGTTTTAAAGCACAGTGTGACAACCAATCGTCTGTCAAGACGGCCAGGGGCCGGTAAAGTAATACGGCTTTCCGACATGGACAACAAACATTTGTCGCGTGACAAATTATGTTGTCACACTTTGAGATGTGACGTCGCCACGGGGCACAAACAATGATCGAGACAGAAGACACTAGGAATGTTCTTAGAAACATGCAAGCAAATAGACAACTTGAGAAACCATCAACCAAACAGACAGCTATAGAAATATACAACCAAACGTACAACTATTGAAACCTAATCACAAGAGACAGGAAGATGTGACATACAACATACTTGACATCACTATCACGGAGACAGACAAGAGAACACCCAATCAACAATGACATCATACAGACATGCAAGAATCAGTGACATCACACAGACACGCAAGAATCAGTGACATCACACAGACACGCAAGAATCAGTGACATCACACAGACACACAAGAAACAATGACATCACACAGACACACAAGAAACAATGACGTGCGGTGTCTATACAAAACAACCCCTTATCTACGGCAGTGTGGTATATTAAGTCTATAACATCCGGTCTACGTTTTCGTGACCAAACGGCACTTGATGGCCTACAGCTGCGGTTGAATTGTTGTAGATTTTCTACTTCTGACGTTAAAATGTTGTAGATTATCTACATCTGCGGTTTGATTGTTGTAGATTGTCCACATCCGCGTTTTAAATGTTGCGCACTGACTACATCTGCGAGGATAATGATGCGCACTGATTGTATCTCATCTGTGTATTGTAACGGTATCCCCTATCAAAAGAGAATGATGGCATCCCCCTGAACTCCGCTAGCCTACGGGACACCTTTGGACAAGGTGCAGTACCCGTCTAGACCCCGACCAGGGTCACGTGGTACTATAGGTCAGGTGGTGGATGAAGCAGGGGAGCGACCGACACATAGTTGTTGGTTGTGGTCTCGGGTTTCACGGCGGTAGGTAGGCAATAAAGATACAAGGGCCATGGTCACCGAACAGTCTGCTCACTGCCAAGAAATAAAGCAATGGTGTCTTTACAGATGAACAGGAAATAATTCTTCACTATTTCGTATAACTTAATGATGGCTGGCAAAACTGATGGGAAAAGAGCGCAGGGATAAATACTTCGATGGCTCAACTACACATGATAATCACAAGAAGAAAACAGACCTGTTTCAAGACAATGAAATGAATGAAATCCATAAATTGATTAGGAAAGTAAATGTACACAAATGCGATTTTTGTTGGGAAGTTATAAAAACTTGGTGATAACTGGAAAAATTGATTGGAAAAGAACAAGGGGATAAGAAAGATGAACACTAGGATAGCTTAGCAACATGACACAGTCGTGACAAGAACACATACCTGGCCCACGACTTTGGTGATCGTGTGAGATGCGAACCATTACCGCCCACGCTTGTCGGCATGGCACGTGATTATGAAGACGAAAACTGCCTGTAATGTCATTTCACATCCCTGTAACATCTGGGTTCGTACGTCATACATCTCTCTGAAGTTGTTGAAACGTCCACACAGCTGAATCTGTGAACACCTCAGGGAACTCTCCCGTCGACTCTCCGCTGGTCCACTTCTGGTGGTAGACAGAACAGTTGCTCCCCCGTGACCTGGCCTCCGGCTGTACATAGAGTACGCTGCTGACCTTGACACCTGACTGCGACCCTGCTGGTCAAAGCTGCCGAATTATTCATGAATGAGCAGCAGTCATCCGGACTGCGGGACTTTTGTTTTGTTGGTTTCAATTCGTTTCCCGCGTATATTATTTGGGGATAATTACATCATTTTCTGAAATGACAAAAGCATGACACTAACTTAGGACAGCAGTCTCTCCAGGGACACCCACGACAGTTGTCTACCCCCTGTTCACCGACGGCAACCTTCTCCCCCCTTTCCACCAAAGACAATTGTCTCCCCCTGTCCACCCACAATTGTCTCCCACTGTCCGCCCCACGACATGTGGGTCCCCCTGTCCACCCACGACAGTTGTCTCCCCATGTCAGCCCACGACAATTGTCTCCCTCTGTCCACCCACGATAATTATCTCCCCCTGTCCACCCACGATAATTGTCTCCCAATTTCCAGCCCATAACAGTTGTCTCCCCATGCCCACCCACGACAATTGTCTCCCCTTGTCCATCCACGACAATTGTCTCCTAATCCCACATCCCATGGCAGTTGTCTCCCCTTGTCCATCCACGACAATTGTCTCCCCATGTCCACCCCACGACATTTTGCCCCCCCCCCCCCCGGGTCCATCCATGACAATTGTCTCCCCTTGTTACACCACGACAGTTATCTCCCTCTGGTCACCACGACAGCTGTGTCGCCTTGTCCACCCATGGCATTAGTTACCCCAGGAACTAGTGGACGTACACTGAGGACAGCAATCTCCCGTGACACCGAGGACAGCAATCTCCCTGTGACACCGAGGACAGTAGTCTCCCTGTGACACCGAGGACAGTAGTCTCCCTGTGACACCGAGGACAGTAGTGTCCTTGTGACACAGAGGACAGTAGTCTCCCTGTGACACCGAGGACAGTAGTCTCCTTGTGACACAGAGGACAGTAGTCTCCCATGAAGCTCTCATACGAAACCAATGGCACCAATCTTCTAAGACAGGGGTGGGCAAACTACGGCCCGCGGGCCGCGTGCGGCCCGCCAACTGATTTTATGCAGCCCGCGAGGGCATTTAGGAATACAAATTTTTACTTCGTTTTAAAGTTATTTTGTTGAATTTTACAGAATTTCATGTACCGTTATGATTATTTTAACATTTTTGATACAATTTATTTCTATTTATCTATTTTTGTAAACAGTCCTTGACCTTCGTAATCTAATGCTTCTTCTTCTTCTTCTTTCGTTCGCCTTAAATATGTCTATAACTGAATTGTTCCCTCTTGTATGAATTTAACTGTCCTTTTTAGTTCACTCAGCAGTCAATAGCGTGTATCTTTCACTGTCGTCTCTCTGGGCCAGAAGGTTTGCTAGACAAGTTGTAATTTGGGCAGTCTTTGAGTATGTGCTCTGCTGTCTGCGACGATAATCCACATGTGCACATGGCTGAGTCACCAATCTTGAATCTTGTATACATGTGGTTGCGTAATCTATTGTGTCCTGTTCTGAGGCGCAGAATAATGACTTGTTCTGGTCTGTCCATAACGTGGTAGTCGTCTTGAGCAGGTGTTGGTGGCCTTCTGACTGATTTGATCATTCTTTTCTTTTCGTGGTATGTAACGGGCACACCAGGCTGTTCTTCTTTTGCTCCTTCCTTAACCAATCGACCAGTTCTGTCTTTTCCGGGTACTCCACAGTGGGATGGTATCCACTGTATGGTGACCTTATGCTAGCAGCTAAGTTCAGAAAGTAGTGTCCTTAGTACTGGCAATTTCCAAGACATCATTTCGTTTTTGTTGAGGTGAGTTTCTTGCAAGCAACATACGCTTACCTTTTCTTGGTCCAAGATGTTTTCTAGTTCTATTGTTTTGTTGCTGAATCCCTCCGCATTCCAGAGCATTAGTTTTAGTCTTTGTTTGGTATGGCCAGACACTCTATTCTCAGGTCCTCTGGCTCCACATGACATCTGAGAAAGACCTCTAGTAGCTGTGGTGGGACCCTTTCGAGGCATATGGTCCGGCACTGCACCTGCCTGGGGGTCCAAAGCAGGGCGAGCACCGTAACGTTTGGCAGTAGTCGACATATTTAATTACGCGTGATTGGTGGCATCCTGATTTCTATGGTGCACCTCCTGGCTGGTTGCCTCCGCATTCAGCACCTTTCATTTGCTAGAGCAGACTGGTCTTACTCGAGTTTAGGTGTGCAGGCACGCACACACATGTCTGCGCATGCATGTACGTGTATACACATTTAGAGCGTTCTGGATATTTCTCGGCGCCAGTGACTCGCCGCCGCCCCTTCTCCTGTTAGTTAAAACAGTTCCGCCACGAGAAGGCCAGGAGATGGACGTTTGCTGCATAGATGATGAATGCACTAGCCATTGGGGTATTTATGCAAGGTTGGGCGCTCACCTCAACCCGGCCCCTGGCTACATACAGCAACATTTGGAACCATGGAATGATAAAATGCGAATTTATCGATTTTTATATAGAGAAATATTTATCGACATGTAAAAATTTAATAAGGATGATTTTATGAAGAAAAAAAACAAATATTTCTCCGGTGAATAAAATGATTTATTTTGCAAGAAAATATTAAATTTAAAAGTCTGTTGCTGTTATAAATTATTTCCTTATTTACAATGTTCAAATTAATTTATTTGTTGTAGTAGTCTTGATATATTTCTGAAATTTATTCTTAGTTTACTACTTGTTTTCCGAATGCTTTATTTTCACACACAGCCGGAAGTAGGTTTTGTTTCATTTTTTTTTTTTCATTTTAACGTTTTGTATAATTCTAACTGTTCGAATTTTATTAAAACAAAGAGTGTCAATAACAAACGTAAGATTGAAGATGAATGCCGTGTTTTTAATGATGAATGGACAACTAAGTACTGTTTTATAAAAGTTGGTAGCAAATCAGTTTGCTTGTTGTGCCGTGAGTCAGTGGCTGTCTTCAAGGAGTACAATTTAAAAAGACATTATCAAACAAAACATTCCGATTTCGGATACAATTTAACAACCGAAGGGAGGGAAAGGAAATTCCTTGAGTTGGTGAAATATTTGGAATAAAAGCAAACTGTTTTCACTAAGACTAAACAGTCTTCAATTCAAGATGCTGCAACTGAAGCTAATCTTGTGCTGTCACACAGAATTGTAAAACAGAACAAGCCATTTTCTGATGGCGAGTTCACCAAGAAATGTTTGTTAGATGCAGCAAACATTATGTGTCCAGAACAAAAACACAGATTTGACAACATTACTTTATGAAGGAGAACTGTGGTCAGACGTGTTGACAAGATAAGTGACAATTTGATGCATGAACTTCAAGATGCAAGTAAACAATTTTTGTGGTACTCTCTTGCATTGGATGAGAGTACCGATGCACACGATACTGCACAATTATTGATATTTATTCGTGGAATAAACACTTCTTTCAAACTCACTGAAGAATTACTGAGTGTTGAGTCACTCAAAGACACAACCACAGGTAATGATATATTCAATGCTATTACTAACAGTATTGAAAGAACTGGGTTGGTTTGGAACAAGATGGCAAGTGTTACAACTGACGGAGCTCGTGCTTTGACTGGAAAAAAAATGTAGGTCTGGTAAAGTTGATAAGTGATAAGATTAAAGCAGAATATCCAGACCACATATTGTTACCACTTCACTGTGTGATTCATCAAGAAAGTCTGTGTAAAACTGTTTTGAATATCAAGCATGTTATTGACCCAGTTTTCAGTGGCATCAACATCATCAGATCAAGAGAACTTAATCACAGACAGTTCAAGGCATTGCTTGACGATTTGTAAACTGAACATTCCGATGTCCTGTACCACACCAGTGTTCGATGGCTGAGTCTCGGCAAGGTGTTGAGGCGAGTGTGGGAATTCAGAGAAGAAAAAGTGATGTTCCTAGAGATGAAGGGCATTTAATGTGACTTTAATACTAACATAGTCAATAAAAAGTGGAAGTTAGACTTTATGTTTGCCATTGAATTTATGGAAAAGTTAAATGAACTGAATGGTGCGCAGAGGTGTTTCCAAGGCACCAGGGCCGGGTTATATACTGGCCAAGACCTATTGATACGTCCTCATCGAGCGTCCTGGGCAACAGGTCCCTTCGGGGTCCTGGCTAAAGTCAGTAGGATCGGCGATTCCTCCGAAGTCGGAGAGTGTCTGCCTGCACGGCGAGGAACCACCAGTCTGCACACCAATAAGCCAGACATGGGACAACGGATACTCACGCAAACCTCAGGTCCTGTATGACATCACACTGATGTTGGACAACAGGATGTCTTCATCCGACATACAGGACTTCGCGTTGGAGCTCAAGCCAACGAACACAAGCAAGCAAGCAAGCAAATGAACTGAATGTCAAACTTCAGGGTAATGGTGTGTTTGTACATGAATTGTATGTACATGTAAAATCATTTCAGGCAAAACTCTCACTGTTCTCCAGACAAGCAAGTGAAAAAAGATTTTGTCACTTCCCTTTGCTGAAACAAGAAACCATTTCTGGTGAAATGACCGAAAAGTACAAAGCCAAATTAGATTCACTGATTGAAGAATTTGGACGGAGATTCCAAGAATTCATGAAATTAAAGCCACAATTCAATATTCTCAGTTCCCATTTTAGTGCAGAAGCTGATACAGCCACGGAGGACATACAGTTGGAGCTGCTTGACTTACAAGCAGATCATGACCTGAAAGAGAAATTCAAGACAGATTGTTTGCTGGATTTCTATGGATCTTTATAACAAGAATCATTTCCCAACTTGAAAAACTTTGCAGCTAAATTTTTAGAATTGTTTGGATCAACATACATTTGCGAACAAACATTCTCTTCCTTGAAGATCAACAAATCTAAGAGTAGGTCTTTATTGTCGGACTGCAACTTGCATGCTGTCATGCGAATTTCAACAAGTAAACTTGCTCCAGATTTCAAGAATATTGTCAAAAAGTGCAAGCAGTTACATACATCTCATTAGAAATCAATAATTATAGTGACAGTGTAGTCGGTTTGTGTCTAAATTAAAGCCATTGATAGATAATAAAGAATATTTGTTATAATAACATGTTGTAAAATCTTGTTAACAAATTAGTAAAGGTGTTTGTCCATGTTGTCAAATATAATGTATAAGTGTATAAGTAAAATAAAATTGCAGTAGTTATTTATACTGATTAATAACCTATAAATAATTAATTATTACTTATTGTGATAGGTTTCTGTAAACAAAATGGACATTATATATATGTATGTATATGCGTCGGACTCTACTTCGGGAGACCCGGGTTCGATCCCTCGGTAAGGTGTCGGATATTTTTCTGTCGGGGGGCAAAAAGAAATTCTAACCTGCACAGTTCGCGGCGACTGCACTAGCCAGGCGGCCTTAATTCCTCAGGCTCAAAGACGCCAGTGACATACACCGCAGGGTGCTATATTGGCAGTAAATGACAGTTTAAATGACAGTATGAGATATAATAAGAGATAATAATAATATATAATGAGATATAGCGATTTTAAAATTGCTTTACAAAAACGAAACCTCTATACAAAATAGAATTTATCTGCAATCAAAAATAACAAAAAGCTTCACGAGCTATCTGTAATGTCTTAATTGTATTAACGTGTGGTACTTAAAGTATGGTACACTGATAGAAGTTCAGTGAAGAATCGTTTTCATTCTACTGCAGGAATTAGTAAATTGTTTCCCCTTAAGTTAAGGGAGATAAATTAACATCTCTCTTTTTTTTTTTTTTAAGTTACAGGGGGAATAATTCTAGTACTATATTATTTCTAATATTACATTAATAATTCTATGGACTTTTCATGTACAATTATTCCAATTATAAATAATTTAGGAATTAAGCGTTGCTTATTGAAAAAGGAACTAAACAGTTATCAATAATGTAAATAAACTTTTCATAAAGTAATAAGTTCTTTTATAACATTTAATTTATATCGCAGTAATGCTGTGTAACAGTGGATGTCACGTATTTTCCTAAATTACAATGTATTGTGTTCAATATTTATAGTACATAGTACTATTCTTCTTCTTCTTTATTTGCAGGCCGTTAGAGGGCTATGTAATACAAATGAACGAATAGTCCTTATTTTGTTTCCGCAAAGTTATTTACATTTATTTATCGTTGGTGATTTAGTGGGTCATAGCGAAGCCTGAACAAGAACAAACCACCACCGCTAGTAGTCGATAAAGGGGAAAGCACTCATATGAAAATCTTGTGTTCATGTAACAATAAAACAATATCCCGTAGTCAACAAATAAAAAGAAATGAAACGTGGAAAAAAAAAAAAAAATTCTAATTCGCCATCGAACAGGAACAATGGCAATCCGTTATAAATTGGCAGTTGGTCTGGACAAGGGTCACAAGGTTGACAAACTTGAGGCTGGAAGGAAGCAAAGACCTAGTCGCAACAAAGCATGCTAAATTTGTTAGAGATCTTGTTCGTGAGACTGCTGGCTTCTCTCCATATGAAAAAAGATGTCAAGAGTTGTTGAAAATCAAAGAAGGACAAGCGTGCACTGAAATTCTGCAAAAAGAGGTTGGGTACCCACATCAGAGGTAAAAAGAAGAGGGAGGAGATGCAGGTATTGTTGCAGAAGATTGGGAAGGCACAACAGGCCAGGGAGCACCAGCAACACCAAGAGCAACAGAAGTAGATTGTTTCAGCAATAATACATGTAAATGGTCACACACACACAAAACCAAAAAACAAAAAAAAATTTAGTGGCCTCCTAGGCCCATACAAATTTAACATCTAGAGGTGCGGCGAGAACGCCGGAGTTTCCTTCGGGAGACCCGGGTTCGAATCCTCGGTAAGGTGTTGGATTTTTTTTTTCTGTTGGCCTTAATGCCTCAGCCTCAAAGACACCCCTGCCATACACCGCAAGGTACTATATTGGCAGTAAATGACAGTGATAGTTGACAATTTATACCAAACATTAACAAAGAAATTAGAAGACTGAAAATTAATTATTCACATGGGCAAACTCCCATGAGTTGCGCTCTTGGCAACACGCAACTTGTACAACCACATTATCACAGGGTTATAATCATTCATGAGAGATAATACAATATAATGGCATGACATAGCTCTCACATTATCTCCGTTCAAACACAGCTCGATTCATAACTCAGTGGCGCTATCAATTCTACTATCATATCACATCGCTCATTACACACAACCACTGCCCTACGTCTGTCCGTCTCGATGTCCTGAATCCGTCTGACCAACACAGGTACGTTTGGCCAGTTCACAGTCCGTGAGTCCCGTGTGGGGTGGTGTGGTGTTGTGACCACGGGCCTTAGCCTGTTTGGAGGTCTCCTCGCACTCTGTGACCGTGACGCAGGACTCCTGTCTCCTGTCTATTCCCTGTCATACAGGGTATTGGGTCCCTGACATGTGGTGTGGGGTCCCTGACATGTGGTGTGGGGTCCCTGACATGTGGTGTGGGGTCCCTGACATGTGGTGTGGGGTCCCTGACATGTGGTGGGGGGTCCCTGACATGTGGTGTGGGGTCCCTGGCATGTGGTGTGGGGTCCCTGACATGTGGTGTGGGGTCCCTGACATGTGGTGTGGGGTCCCTGACATGTGGTGTGGGGTCCCTGACATGTGGTGTGGGGTCCCTGACATGTGGTGTGGGGTCCCTGGCATGTGGTGTGGGGTCCCTGACATGTGGTGTGGGGTTTAAACCCCCATAAAGCAAAAGTATTGTTCACTACACCCACTTGGGGATGTGTGGAGACCTCGGTGTGGGTGGTTGAGTGTGCTGATGTGTGGAGACCTCGATGTGGGTGGCTAAGTGTGCTGATGGACTTACACGATACTCTAACACATCTACTGTAACATTCTTAATTCCCAAACGCGGTTGTAAATATTTTATGCACAGTTGAATTTACACAAACAGAGGCGAGTACAGACTCGTGTGCTGCCCGCGCCACACAGCGCGGTTCGCAGCAGAATTGGACATGTACTGGCCGCACACTGGAGATACACTGACCAGACACTGGACACACACTGGACAACAGACAAACATGACACATTGGTGTCACGTGGTATAATCGAACTCATAACATAGTGGTCAAACACGCCGTGTCTGTACTAAAGCGAACGAGTGTGTTAGATTACTCGGCCACCGTACTCCTGACAGGTGCACATGTGTTAGTATATGTATAGTGTGGATGAGTGACTTCACATAAAGTGGAAGTATGAAATATGTGAGTGCCAGGCTGAGTCTATGGTGAGTCAGTGTGTTTGGGGCTAAATTAAAAATCAGTGGGTGAGACTAATGGTAGTGTTTGAGTAAATAAATTGGTCACAAACACATTCGGTCTGTGTGCCAGTGGGTCTGTGTGCCAGTGGGTCTGTGTGCCAGTGGGTCTGTGTGTCAGTGGGTCTGTGTGCCAATGGGTTTGTGTGCCAGTGGGTCTGTGTGCCAGTGGGTCTGCACAAATCCCTAGTATAAACATCTTTCTGGGGGTAACTATCTACAAAATGTCACCCACGAGTGCCATCTTATAAACATGGGTTTGGCACCATGTACCCAACCCGCACCAAGGCGCGGGAAGAGTCCTTGATTTATATCTTCTAAGGGACATATACAGTTCATGGTGGGTCTCATGCAACAAGGGACACAACTTATACATAGCCAAACTTCTACATAGCCAAACTTCTACAGTGGTTGTAAGTTTTAACGTTTGGACCCGTAGCGTATTTGAAATGTACACATTGAAAGGTTCTCTGGTGTGACACAGGGGTCCACACACCCACTGAGTTCAGTGTCCTGTCTTTGTGCCGTCTCAGTCCACAGTTAGTTAGTCGACAGATCATCCTCATTACACATCGAACCATTCAGTCCATAAGTGCTCAGATCCCTTCCTCAATAAATCCCGCAGCGTGTAGCGGCTAACGACGCCAGTTCTGTGTTGGTTCTTTATCTTCCCGCGTAGTGTTCTTGTTTGGCCACACCTCTTTTAATTTGCTGTTCTCGCAGTCTGGCCATGGTTGTAGTTTCACAGTCATCACTTGGTTCACGCAAGAGTCTTACTTCTCGTAGAGCATTCAGAATGTCAGCCTGGTCCATGGCGCGTCCGCCCTCCACAGTAGCCTCACCTGCTAGCTTGTCAGCCCGCTCATTCCCTTGTACTCCCGCATGCCCTGGCACGAAAATGAAAGTAATCTTTGCCAACCGAGACCGCTCCAGAGACAGCAACCATTCTCTTCGGATCCACCCCATCTTTATCTTCTTGAACAGTCCACAGTATCCTTCCTGATGTCCTGTGAGTCCACAGTTTTCTATCCCCAAGCGCCCGGTGTCTACATTGTCTTGTCCCCAGGCGCCCGGTGTCTTTCATGTCCCCAAGGCGCCCGGTGTCTTTCATGTCCCCAAGGCGCCCGGTGTCTTTCTTGTCCCCAAGGCGCCCGGTGTCTTTCTTGCCCCCAAGGCGCCCGGTGTCTTTCTTGTTCCCAAGACATCCGGTGTCTACATTGTCTTGTCCCCAAGGCGCTCGGTGTCTTTCTTGTCCCCAGGCGCCCGAAAAAAAAAGAATAACTATCTCGATATTTACGACGCAGGGAACTAGTTCTTCAGTGTGGAAATAAGTAAATCTTTGTGTTATCTGAGTTTAATTGTTTGGTTTTTCTTGTTCACTATACAGACTTGAGCGGAACCACAAGACCGTACCTATGTGTGTTTGTCCATCTGTCGAGCTGTCCAGTCGCATGTTATGTTTTTACTTGGACTTATGTGCTATCTGTCCATTTAGTCATGTCCTGGTCTCCTATCTGGTCGTGTAATCATGTCCAGATGTCCTATATTTCCATTTAATCATCTCGCGGTGTCTGTCCATTTCATCATGATCCGAAATGCTATTAAAGTGAGTTCTGTTGTGATCTGAATCCACAGTTTCCACTGCTGGTATCCTCTGAGCTTACAATGTCCTCTCTTGGTGTTCTCTGAGCCTACAATGTCCTCTCCTGGTGTCCTCTGAGCTTACAATGTCCTCTCCTGGTGTCCTCTGAGCCTACACTGTCCTCTCCTTGTGTTCTCTGAGCCTACACTGTCCTCTCCTGGTGTTCTCTGAGCCTACACTGTCCTCTCCTGGTGTTCTCTGAGCCTACAATGTCCTCTCCTGGTGTTCTCTGAGCCTACAATGTCCTCTCCTGGTGTTCTCTGAGCCTACAATGTCCTCTCCTGGTGTCCTCATAGCATCAGCGTCCTGCGTAGACTGTCGTCCTTGACAAACGCCACCAACCCCTGTTCTGAATATAGAAATGCTCTAGCAACAGGGACGGCTACCAAAAAGCGAGCCAATGAGCCACAATTGTACATCTGTGTTTTTATTTACAGGCGCCAACCAGCAGACGACTCCAAGAAAGCGAAAACAGATCACCTACGTCCAGCCCTGATAACTTCAACACAAGATTTCACCTACCACCCCTCAACTAGACAACATGGAAGTGTCCGTTTCCAGAACATCCCTGTCTGTGGCCGTGCTCATTCTCATCATATGCGGGGCGGAAGCCATGGTAAGTTCAAGGTTCTCCCTGTCCGTGCATGTTCGTGCTCTACTAACTGACCCAGCTGGTTGTCGTTTGGGCTAAACGTGGATGAGTGGCAGGGTTTCTGGGAGTGTCTTGGGGTTCGTGGCGAAGTGAAACACCAAGGTCGGAGATCTGTGGAACGTCATGAACACCTACGCCAGTCGGCAGGACACGTGATGATGGCAATGAGAGACAATATTAATGTGTGTAACATCGTTGATTCTAAGAGAAACGTCCCGGTTTCTCAGTTACAAGATCTAAGAGAAACGTCCCGGTTTCTCAGTTACAAGATCTGGTATGTCTAGATTGGGCCTCTGCGGGAACGCTGGATTATGTATGCGTCTCTCATTTGTCGATCTCCTTAGTCACATTTCGCGTTGATTTGTGAAATTCGATCACCGTTCGATTATAGTCATACCCGTATATAGATACTCTGTTTGTAATGTACCTCAGCTTTCTAGATTGGCTTCGTTGTGGGGAGAAACCTGGCCACTAATGTGGCTTTCAAGCCGTGCGGTGTTTCCCTAATGATTATTTACTATCCGTGCGGGTTTGGGGTGAGCTTGGGGAGTGTTTACTTATATCAATTATGATCCGTCTTCTGTCTTGTCAGAGGCGTCATTCATATGGGAGTATCTCGGGATAATGGTACCATCTTTAAACAGACAGAGGCGTAGTCAGTCACACACGGATACACACACAACAGACAGACAACACACTGACACATAAACACACACAGACACAACGGATACAGCACGGTAAATTGATCCCAGAGGTACCCTTCTAACCTTGCGCTGATGAACTCATCATCCCACGATACCCAGCGAGAGGCAGACCGCTTAAGGCGAATGATAGACTGTGAGATGGGAGACGCAAGAGGCAGAACTCTTGGCGTGGATGATAGACCGTGAGAGGGGAAACGTCGGAACTCCCACGATGACTAAAGCCAGGAAAGCTCCATGCCATCACGCAGCAGGGCTCATCCCCCGAGGATCACGCACCGATGCATCTGCCATTTATCGTCCACATCCCTCGGATCTCGCGGTGATGCCTCTGCTTCTTGTTAGGGTCCCTATCCTTCAGATCTCGTGACACTTCTGCTTCTTGCTATAGTTTCCACCTGTGGGATCTTGTGTTGACGCCTCTGTTATGGTCCACACCTCTCGGATCTCGTAGCGACGCCTCTGCTTGATTTTCCCCTGTGTTTGCTGAAAGTGTGGCCGAGGAGAACACGAGTAAGAAAGGAAGTCCGAGAGCTGGAATCGTGCCAGTGGAGGTACAAGATAGGAACAAACAGTCAAGATTAGCATGTGTGTTGCATATCCTATTTACAGAACATCGCTGTCAACACGAGTATTCTACTGCTGTTGTTGATGTCTTGGCAAGTTTACGTTCAGTAGTTTGCCATTACTTTCTGAACGACCGGCTGCCATACCAACACGTTAAAATCCAGCGCGACACGGTCTGCAGTCAAATTTATCGCAGCTGTGTTTCGAACACAGGTAAGCGCAATTACGAACCGCGTCCGTAACGTCTTTACCACGCAAAGTGGTTACTTTAAACACATTGCAAGGACATACAGTCAAGATTATCATGTGGGTATTTTAAACAAACTACAAGGACATGCAGTCAAGATTGTCATGTGGTTACTGTAAACAAATTGCAAGAACATGCACTGTGTGTGTGCCATCCCACGGGCAGACAGAATCCCATGTGTGGACGTGCCATCCCACGAGCTGACAGAATCCCCTGTGTGGACGTGCCATCCCACGAGCTGACAGAATCCCCTGTGTGGACGTGCCATCCCACGAGCTGACAGAATCCCCTGTGTGGAAGTGCCATTCCACGAGCTGACAGAATCCCCTGTGTGGAAGTGCCATTCCACGAGCTGATAGAATCCCCTGTTTGGACGGGTGCTTATCTTCATACAGCTGGAGAATCAGAACACGGAGACGTGTTTGTGGTGTCAACTTTCGCTCCTGTTTAGAGATTATTCATGAAGCCATTATAAAGTGTTATCGATGATGCTTGTAACGGACACAGCTTACTCTGGGTGTTCGCGTAACGAAGCTGTCGGAGTAACTTAACACCCCACTCGGAGGTCCAACTCCCAGTTACATTTGTGGATCGCTACATGTGTGGATTCCCCAGCCGCTGCACGCCAGAATACTAACAATGGTGGCCAGGTAATGTAGCAAGTCGCTACAAGCTACAGCTGGAAATTCGGTTAGCGCCACAAAACTGCCAGAGATAGTATCTTCTTGTCCCTAGTTACTGCCCGACATTGGTTGCACACTTGTTGTGTGTCTCTCTTTCATTATGCTACCAGTTGAGTTATACACTCTATAATCTCCCTCCCTTCCTCTCTCTCTCTCTGTACGTTTTTGTGTGTTTGGGCGTGCGTGCGTGTGTGTGGTGGTGTGTGTGCCTATTGTTATTCTGAGGTATCTCTATTCATGTTATCAACATTGATCAGTTTTTCTTCACAATCTCTGTTCGCATGTTTTGATTTTTTTTTTAAATCTTGCGTCGTGGTGGTAGCAACATCAGTACTATTAATGGTATTAGCCACAGCAGCAGCAGGAGTAGTAGTAGCAGCAGGAGTAGTAGTAGTAGTAGTAGTAGTAGTAGTAGTAGTAGTAGTAGTAGTAGTAGTAGTAGTAGTAGTAGTAGTAGTAGTAGTAGTAATAGTAGTAGAAATAGTAGTAGTAATAGTAGTAGTAATAGTAGTAGAAATAGTAGTAGTAATAGTAGTAGAAATAGTAGTAGTAATAGTAGTAGAAATAGTAGTAGTAATAGTAGTAGAAATAGTAGTAGCAGTAGTAGTAGAAGTAGTATGTCCAGTTGTCTATGTGTAGGCCCCTGCCTCTGTCGGCCAAATAACAGGTTATCTTCATGTAAGCCGCTGCCTCTGCTGGCCATATGTCCTTTTGTCTACGTGTAGGCCCTACCTCTGCTGGCCATATGTCCGGTTGTCTACTTGTAAGGCCCTACCTCTGCCGGCCATATTTGCGTGAGAGGGGAGCCATGTAAGCTCTTTCGTCGATGGAAATCTCTCAGAGAGGAAACAACTTCCAGGCAAATAGATTTGTTCCGTGTCTGCACAGAACGTCGGAGCACATCAAGTCGGGGTTTTGTGGCTGTTTTAATCTGGGTGTGATACATGTATGTTGACAGACAGGCAGACAGACATAGGCAGACAGACATAGTCAGACAGACGGACGGACAGCTAAATAGATACACACATAACTAGATTGATACACAGAAAACTAGAAAGATACACAGCTACCTAGATAAATAGTTGTGCGTACATGTTAGAGTTTGGGTATATGATGTAAATATGTATGTATGTGTTTATGCGTGTGCTTGAGTACGTGTGTCTGCCTGCTTGCCTGTCTCATAATATGGTAATATACATTGTTTATTTTTATAACCTTCATTTGACAATGTTTTCCTATGTGAATGTAACATGCAGAATAGATAATTGATTAATGAAAGATTTGTGATTGGAAGAGCCGATTGTAACACAGGCCTGCTTGCCCAATTTATGACTCTTTGAAAATAAAGTTCGTTCCCTCGTTGGATAGTTGAATGAATCTAAACTTATAGCGTCGAAACATGTGATCATAGATTCACCAACGAACACAAGTGAAGATATTCACAGATTATATTGCCGCCTGCCATACATTATCTCCCGTGACTGACTCAATCAATAAATCAGTCAGCGGACACCCGTTCGATCTAACAGACTCGGTAAACAAACAACCGTGATTCGGGATATTCTCTCACCTGGGAGTAATTGTTTGGGCCAGGCTTTGAACTGTCTGCACACTTCCATTTGTACCCGTGTATGTCTCATGTATATTGTACCACTACTCTCTCTGACAATGGCCAAGGGCAGTGATTAATTTACGCTCTCATTACCCAGACATCTATTGCGAAAATCAGAATAACGGCTAAATGGATATTGAACCCGGACAAACAGCGACCCTGCCTGCCCACAAAGATCAATCAGTCGTGTTTGTAAAATTCATTAGTCAGAAAACAGGCGGACAATTAATTTCCCGTTAACTTGATGTGATTTTCGGCTTCACTTGCTGCCGTGCCGTCACTTAATCCCGCACTAAGGTGATCAGCCAACTGGACGCGTAGATGACGCGGTGACAACAACAAGTCGACTACAGGCCTCAACTCAATGGACAGTCTTGTAGCTGGGGGATTCTGGGACATTTACGTTCATTTGCACGTCGCTCTGTTTCATCC
Organism: Cepaea hortensis; assembly: GCA_963921405.1. Lineage (NCBI taxonomy): Eukaryota > Metazoa > Mollusca > Gastropoda > Stylommatophora > Helicidae > Cepaea > Cepaea hortensis. The sequence continues at coordinate 3,265,219 of OY992896.1, forward strand.
TTTTCCTCCTCCTCTTCATCTTTTCTCCCTTTATCATTATCTTCCTCTACTTCTTCCTCCCTACGAATTCCTCCTCTGTTTGTATCCTCCTCCTCTTTTTCTACTTTCTTCTCCTCTTGTACATCGCCTTCCACCCCATCAGCATCTTTCTTCTCCTCCTGTACATCGCCTTCCAGCCCATCAACATCTTTCTTCTCCTCCTGTACATCGTCTTCCACCCCATCAGCATCTTTCCTCTTCTCCTCCTGTACATCGCCTTCCACCCCATCAACATCTTTCTTCTCCTCCTGTAAATCGTCTTCCACCCCATCAACATCTTTCTTCTCCTCCTGTACATCGTCTTCCACCCCATCAGCATCTTTCTTCTCCTCCTGTACATCGCCTTCCAGCCCATCAACATCTTTCTTCTCCTCCTGTACATCGTCTTCCACCCCATCAGCATCTTTCCTCTTCTCCTCCTGTACATCGCCTTCCACCCCATCAACATCTTTCTTCTCCTCCTGTAAATCGTCTTCCACCCCATCAACATCTTTCTTCTCCTCCTGTACATCGTCTTCCACCCCATCAGCATCTTTCTTCTCCTCCTGTACATCGTCTTCCACCCCATCAACATCTTTCTTCTCCTCCTGTACATCGTCTTCCACCCCATCAGCATCTTTCTTCTCCTCCTGTACATCGCCTTCCACCCCATCAGCGTCTTTCTTCTCCTCCTGTACATTGCCTTCCACCCCATCAGCATCTTTCTTCTCCTCCTGTACATCGCCTTCCACCACATCAGCATCTTTCTTCTCCTCCTGTACATCGTCTTCCACCCCATCAGCATCTTTCTTCTCCTCCTGTACACTGCCTTCCACCACATCAGCATCTTTCTTCTCCTCCTGTACATTGCCTTCCACCACATCAGCATCTTTCTTCTCCTCCTGTACATCGTCTTCCACCCCATCAGCATCTTTCTTCTCCTCCCGTACATCGCCTTCCACCCCATCAGCATCTTTCTTCTCCTCCTGTACATCGTCTTCCACCCCATCAGCATCTTTCTTCTTCTCCTGTACATCATCTTCCACCCCATCAGCATCTTTCCTCTTCTCCTCCTGTACATTGCCTTCCACCCCATCAGCATCTTTCTTCTCCTCCTGTACATTGCCTTCCACCACATCAGCATCTTTCTTCTCCTCCTGTACATCGCCTTCCACCCCATCAGCATCTTTCTTCTCCTCCTGTACATCGTCTTCCACCCCATCAACATCTTTCCTCTTCTCCTGTACATCGTCTTCCACCCCATCAGCATCTTTCTTCTCCTCCTGTACATCGTCTTCCACCCCATCAACATCTTTCCTCTTCTCCTGTACATCGTCTTCCACCCCATCAGCATCTTTCTTCTCCTCCTGTACATTGCCTTCCACCACATCAGCATCTTTCTTCTCCTCCTGTACATCGCCTTCCACCCCATCAGCATCTTTCTTCTCCTCCTGTACATCGTCTTCCACCCCATCAACATCTTTCCTCTTCTCCTGTACATCGTCTTCCACCCCATCAGCATCTTTCTTCTCCTCCTGTACATCGTCTTCCACCTCATCAGCATCTTTCTTCTCCTCCTGTACATCGCCTTCCACCTCATCAGCATCTTTCTTCTCCTCCTGTACATCGCCTTCCACCTCATCAGCATCTTTCTTCTCCTCCTGTACATCGCCTTCCACCCCATCAGTATCTTTCTTCTCCTCCTGTACATCGCCTTCCACCCCATCAGCATCTTTCTTCTCCTCCTGTACATCGCCTTCCACCTCATCAGCATCTTTCTTCTCCTCCTGTACATCGCCTTCCACCCCATCAGCATCTTTCTTCTCCTCCTGTACATCGTCTTACACCCCATCAGCATCTTTCTTCTCCTCCTGTACATCGCCTTCCACACGATCAGCATCTTTCTTCTCCTCCTGTACATCGTCTTCCACCCCATCAGCATCTTTCTTCTCCTCCTGTACATCGCCTTCCACCCGATCAGCATCTTTCTTCTCCTCCTGTACATCGTCTTCCACCCCATCAACATCTTTCCTCTTCTCCTCCTGTACATCGTCTTCCACCCCATCAGCATCTTTCTTCTCCTCCACCATCTCTTCTTCTTCCTTGCCTTATGGAGGCGAGTCACTGTCGTTGAACTCAGAAGTGAGTGCACCCCCAGCACGCACCTGGAAGTGCTCACGTCAGCAACTTCCACACTATTTACTCACCCTTATCCGAACAGACTAGGTGACTTTCGAGAGAGTGAGGGATATGTAAAATCATTACAAACTACATATTTCTGTAAAATGAGGGCGGAGCAGGTATGGGAATTCCCGGGAGCTATGATGTCAGATCTTGACTCAACTCAACAACTCAGCTCAGCTCAGCTCATCTCCACTCAGCTCAACTCACATTTCTGTAAATAATATCCCCCTATATTAGCATTCTAAGCCAATAGCTTGATTAAATGAGGCAGGCCACGTCATCTCTGTAGGCAGACAACGTCACCTCTGTAGGCAGTTTACGTCATCTCTGTAGCAGAACTACTTTAGAACCCCAGCTAAGCGAAACGCAGCTTGGATTTAGGAAAAACAAAGGATGCACAGACGCCATTTTTGCTCTTAGACAACTTATAGAAAAATCAATTGAATTCAATGAAACACTCTACTTAGCCTTTGTTGACCAAGAAAAGGCATTTGATAGGGTAGATAGAAACAAGCTGTGGGAAATCCTTAAACAATATGGAGTGAGTACACATCTAACAAACCTATGTAGAAGTTTATACGACAACAGTGAATGCATAGTGAGAGCAACTGGAGGACACTCAGAACCCTTCACCATAAGATCTGGAGTACGACAAGGTTGTGTCCTGTCCCCTCTCTTGTTCATAACATATATAGACAACATATGTAAAGAAACCAGCCAAGCAGAGACAGCAAGAATACCGCATGACGAGAACACAGAAGAAGAACCATCTGCAAATCTAACCATTAGAGAACTCCTGTTTGCGGACGACCAAGCACTAATAGCAAAATCAGAAGCTGAATTACAAGACCACATGAATAGTCTAAACGAAATGTGTAGGGAACATAACATGAAAATTAGCACAAGCAAAACAGAGGTAATGACTATAACTAAAGAAGAACAAACAGCAACAATTCACCTAAACGAACATCCCTTGAAACAAGTAAAGAGCTTCAAGTACCTAGGAAGTATAATATCATCAAATGGCAGATCAGAAGACGAGATCGAAAATAGGTGCAATAAGGCAAATCAACTCATTGGACAAATGGCACCAATACTAAAGAACAAACATGTATCAATAACTACTAAGAAAGCACTTTACAACACAATCTTCCTACCAACTCTGTGCTACCAATGCCAAACCTGGACAATGACAGAAAAAGAGAAAAGAAAAATCACAACAACAGAAATGAGGTTCCTGAGAAGAATACTCAACGTATCAAGAAGAGATAAGATCAGAAATGAAGAAATCAGGACTAAAGTGGGGGTTAAAGCTGCTCTAGATTTTATTAGAAAGCAGCAAGTCAAATGGTTTGGCCATGCAAGTAGGCTACCAGTCAACAGCATGCCACAACAGGCAATGACGTACAGACCAGATGGAAACAGAGGAAGAGGCCGACCACGTAAACGCTGGACGGAGGGAATAACAGAATCCATGGGAATGTCGATATACGAAGCCCATAACCGGGCACTCTCACGAAGTTTATACTTCACCTCGACACCGCAAGGTACAAGAGGAACATGATGAGATGAGATGAGATGTAGCAGACCACGTCATCTCTAAGACAGGACACGTCATCTCTGTAGACAGGACACGTCATCTCTGTAGGCAAACCACGCCATCTCTGTAGACAGATCTCTGTAGGCAGATTACGCCATCTCTGTGGGCAGACCACGTCACCTCTGTAGGCAGGACACGTAATCTCTGTAGACAGGACACGCCATCTCTGTAGGCAGATCTCTGTAGGCAGACGTGGAGAATGTTTGGCTCGGGGTGAGATTTCTTATCAGTGACGTATTCACGAATGGGGCAGAATGAGAAGGAAGGAGGTGGATGAGGAGGGTGGGAGAATTAATAAGAAATTAGGAGTAGGAGAGAGAGAGAGAGAGAGAGAGAGAGAGAGAGAGAGAGAGAGAGAGAGAAAGAAAGAAAGAAGAGAGAGAGAGAGAGAGAGAGAGAGAGAGAGAGAGAGAGAGAGAGAGAGAATAAGTGAATAAGGATATGGGAGAATAAGATAAAACCAAACATATACTAACATAGAGCCATACAACCTGCAAGCACGCACACATACACGCACACATACACGCACACACACACATACACGCACATACCAAGACACTATTCACATATTTAACATGTGTTTTCATACCTCCTCTGGTTCACTGACTGACTGGTGTTTTCTGTGAATTCTTCCCGCAGAACTACCTGGCCTTTCCTAGAATGGGCAGATCGGTAAGTTGCCTGTTTGTATTCTTGTGTTAAACTACGTGTGGCCTGGTTTGCGGGTTCCCGCCCCTGGTACATGGCGCCCAAGTTGATTTTTTTTTTTTTAGGGGGGGGGGGGGGGGGGTGTACGGCGATCAGCTGGCGCCTCTATGTGACAAATACATTGTCAAGTCAGAGAGAGTGGGGGGGGGGGGGGTGGCGCAAAGAAAAAGTGGGAAGGAGGGAGTGAGACGCAAAGAAAGATATATAGTGGGGGGAGAGTGCGATTGACAGAAAGGTACAGAGAGAGAGAGAGAGAGAGAGAGGAGAGAGAGAGATTGTGGGGGGGGGGAGTGGGAGTGAAGGAGAGAGATAAGGTGGAACATGAAAGAGAGATTCCTCCGAAGTCGGAGAGTGTCTGCCTGCAAGGCGAAGAACCACCAGTCTGCACACCAATAAGCCAGACATGGGACAACGGATACTCACGCAAACCTCAGGTCCTGTATGACATCACACTGATGTTGGACAACAGGATGTCTTCATCCGACATACAGGACTTCGCGCTGGAGTTCACAGCCAGCGAACACAAGCAAGCAAGCATGAAAGAGAGAGTTGTAGTGTGGAGGGTAAATTATTCACAGAATGGTCAGCAGCCGATTATCGGTGACCGAACAAGTCATCAAGCAATATTGTGACCAATTCACTCAACACCAAGCAATTGACTGATCGACTGACCGAGCAACCCATGATTAATTCACTCAGCACCCTAGCAATTGACTGATTGAATGACCGAGCAACCCACGGTCAATTCACTCAGCACCCAAGCAATTGACTGATTGAATGACCGAGCAACCCACGGTCAATTCACTCAGCACCCAAGCAATTGACTGATTGAATGACCGAGCAACCCACGGTCAATTCACTCAGCACCCTAGCAATGAACTGATTGACTGAACGACTGACCGAGCAACCCACGGTCAATTCATTCAGCACCCAAGCAACTGACTGATTGAGCGTTTCACTGATCGACTGACCGAACCAACAGTCAAATCAGTTAGCCAGCGACTGATTAAATGAGTTACCAGATGACTTAACAATCGAGATACCAGTCGGCTGATCAATAGACTTACCGAGCTATCCACGAAGCTTTAAGAGGACTGATCTAATTAACCATTCAATTTAATAACCGATAGACTGGGAAACCCAACACCAGATTCGGCAGCCGGCTGACCAAGTGAGTGAGAGAGAGAGAGAGAGAGAGAGAGAGAGAGAGAGAGAGAGAGAGAGAGAGAGAGAGAGAGAGAGAGAGAGCCACGGAACGGTACAATAAACGACTGGAAGATAATAGAGGAAAGTGCACCAGAAAGAGGCGCCTCCAATCTCTACATATCACAGACCCACTCTCATCAATGGCACACGTCCCCATCTCTCCACAGCTCACACAATTCATGATAATACATTCATTTCACTTGCAGACGCGGACAAAAAGAGATCTACCGCGCTTCTTCATCATGCCCAGGAGACAAGGACCTCCCAAAAATATCATTATCCCTAGAAGGGCAAGCCGCCATGTTTTTATGTCCTCGCTGTGGTCTGGTGTTTATTGTCCTAACTGCATGCACAGAATGTTTGTTATTGGACAAGAATCTCCATAAACCCCGCCCTTTTCAGGATGTTTAATACTTACCGTTGTTGACACCTCTTTGCCAATGATTTAAGAAGACAGTTCTAGGCCAATCAGCTAATTCGCGCGTGTGTTTTGGCTTTTCCTTTTAGCCAATCATTTTATTATTTTCTTCCTATGTTTAGCCAATCACCTTTGTAGTTATGATGAAAGGCAAGAAGACGCGTGATGCCATGTCTGGGGTCCAAGGTGGAGGCAAGTCAAACATTGCCAACGGATGTATTTTACTTCCAGATACTAGCCAGTCGCATCGTTCTAAAGCTTTTTAAACCAACCATTTTAGACAACTCCGTCATTGGCTCTTACTTCTAATCTTTTAGCCAATCACCATAGTCAAGTCCGTCATTGGTTGTTTCTTCCAATATGTTGATGGTCGACAACTCCGTCATTGGCTCTTACTTCTAATCTCTTAGCCAATCACCATAGTCAAGTCCGTCATTGGTTGTTTCTTCCAATATGTTGATGGTCGACAATTCCGTCATTGGCTCTTACTTCTAATATTGTAGCCAATCACCACAGTCAACTCCTTCATTGGTTGTTATTTCCAACCTTTTAGCCAATCATCTTAGTCAAGTCCGTCATTGGTTGTTTTCTTCAATATTTTGATGGTCGCTGTCATTGGCCCCACTATGTGACTCCTTCAGTCTTAAACTGCGCGTCACGTGGGACTATCTCTTCCTCGTGGATCGCACACGTCGGTTCATGTGATATATTCATGATTACATTGGTCAGAACATCATCTTCTGTCGCCCAATATCTCCCATTGGGGCACACGTCCTCAAGCCACTCTCTGCAAGTGACTACACAAACATGCCTTCCCATTGACCACTACCACGAAGTATTTAGCTTTTTTGAAAGTCACGCACTCGTGATGTTTCAAAGTTATTTTCCTCGATTGACTAATTGCTGCAAAATCTTCTGAAGGAATTAAAACGTTTTCTCCTTCAGTTTGTTTGTGAGAGTTTAGTCAATCACCTGTCTTGTTCCTTCCGTTTATGAGATTCATACATACACATGCCTTTCCGATGACCGCTTCTACTGAGTATATGGCTTTCTTGAAAGTCACGCACTCGTGATTTTTTTTTTTTCTAAGTGCTTTTCCTCGACTGACTATTTGCTGCGAAATCTTCTAAAGGAGTTGAAAGTCTTCGTTCTTCAGTTTGTTTGTGAAATCATAGCCAATCGCGTCTCTTGTTGTTTGTGAAATTATAGCCAATCGCGTCTCTTATTGCTTGTGAAATTATAGCCAATCGCATATCTTGTTCATTCCGTTTCTGAGATTCTAACCAACCAATTGTCTTGTTCCTTCAGTTTGTTTGTGAAATGCTAACTAATCACGTGTCGTGTTCCTTCCGTTTATGATATTCTAGCCAATCACATATCTTGTTGCTTCAGATCGTTTGTGACATTCTAGCCAACCACGTGTCTAGTTGCTTCGGTCAGTTTCTTCACGATTCAGTCTCAACTATCCACAAGGTAACATTCGTGAGTACCCAGGATTCCGCAGATGTCCAAGCTATCTGCTAAAAGAATGCCCACAAACTATGGAGTTAGATTTGGGTCCATTTACGACGTGTTTCTTTCTTGCATATTTTCAAGAATGGCTATATATGTTTTTTTTTCTTCTTGCTTGTACTAACCATGACTACTTGATTGCACTACTAATCACGAATGTTCTACTAATCACGACTACTTAATTGTACTACTAACTGCGATTACCTGACTGTACTACTAACTGCGATTACCTGAATGTACTACTAACTGTGATTACCTGACTGTACTACTAACTGTGATTACTCGACTGTGCAACTAATCGTGTCTACTTAACTGTACTACCAATCTTGACTACTTGCTTGTTTTACTAATTGTGATTATTTACATATACTACTAACCTTCACTATTTGCCTGACTAATTGTGATTATTTGCCTTTGTCACTCATTGTGACTGTTTACCTGTACTTATAATCGTGACCATTTGCCCGACTAATTGTGACTGTGTAACTGCACTACTAATCGTGACTAATTACACATACACTACTAACACTGACTTCTTACCTGTACTAATCTTGACTTACTACTTACATGTACTAATCTTTACTTACCCTAACACGGTGCCACCTCTCCAGCCGTGTGCAGTTGGTGGACTTGCTAATGCTAAATGGATCAGAAATCAAGCTCCCGAGAGAAAGTTAGTCCCCTGGACATTCATTATTTCACCCTGTACCCCCACCCCCCATGCCTGACCCCAACATTCATTATTTCACCCTGTACCCCCATGCCTGACCCCAACATTCATTATTTCACCCTGTACCCCCCCCCCCATGCCTGACCCCAACATTCGTTATTTCACCCTGTACCCCCCATGCCTGACCCCAACATTCATTATTTCACCCTGTACCCCACATGCCTGACCCCAGCATTCATTATTTCACCCTGTAATCCCTCCCCCCCCCCATGCCTGACCCCGACCCCAGCATTCATTATTTCACCCTGTAATCCCCCCCCCCCCATGCCTGACCCCAACATTCATTATTTCACCCTGTAATTCCCCCCCCCCCCCCCCCCCATGCCTGACCCCAACATTCATTATTTCACCCTGTACCCCCCGTGCCTGACCCAAACATTCATTATTTCACCCTGTACCCCCCGTGCCTGACCCCAACATTCATTATTTCACCCTGTACCCCCCAAAGCCTGACCCCAACATTCATTATTTCACCCTATTCCCGCCATGTCCTAACACCGCAGAAGTTTGCATTGATTGCAAACACCCACTACTGCAGTGCGGTTACAAAAGTTGCTATCCTGTACGCAGTATTGACAACGTATTCAAATTACTTTGGCGTCAGTGAATCCACATGGTTGTCTTGAATGAGAGATTCGGGAGTAAGAATTAGCAGGGTCGGGTACGAGACACACACATCGGGAGAACGTGGGGACTCGACAACCAACACAGACCTGGCACTATAAGCCGCCCGACGCTGGTGCATATGCCAGGGGAGGATCTGAGCACCTATAGACATGTCCGGGGTGCACGGATGACCCTCCGACAGATCACCAACATATTCAAATTATACCGAATCTGCAAATAGTTTTCCTGATATTTTACCCCCAGTATAGGCAGAAGTTTGGGAGCAACATGGCTAATCTCCGTGCTTGTTTGATAAATATGATTATTGTATTCTATCAAATGAATGACGTTTTGTGCAATAAGTCACTGGCCTTGAAAGTTAGAAAAGGGGTTCTTGCAGGTTACATAGAACCAGTGTTAACATACGACTGCGAATCCTGGACAATTAGTACACAGGCGAAACAATCCACGGAAGACTTGGAGATGTGGTTTTATAGAAGAATGCTGAACATTAATTGGACAGACAAAATGAACAATCGGGACGTTTTGAGGGACATTAAGTCGCAAAGATAACTTATCACAAACATCAGAAAGAAGCAATCATCGTTTTGTGGCCACGTTATCAGAAGACAGAAACAAGAATATGTTGTGACAACCGGAAAGATTTGTAGAAAGAGAGACAGAGAAAGACAGCGTGAGAAGATTCTTGAGTCTTGTGTCGTGGCACGGAAGGAAGGCAACACTTGAATTGATCCATAACGTTGGAGATCGTAATTTGTGGAGTGGCATGATTGCCCACGCCAGCCGGCAAGGCACTGGATGATGATGATAATGAAGGACAGATCAGGCCATAAACCTTGGCCGGCAACTGGTCAAGGATCGAAGCACCAGACAGGCGGACAGTTAGAGCATTACTTTGCTGATCTGGTAGCTGGTCGTGTTCCAGATGTACCGGTGTAACCTTTCCTCTGGGGTAAACTAGGCAGGCCGAGAGAGGGGGTCATGCTGCATGGGCAACACATGGTCTCCCCAATTCAGCCCAGGGTTTGTGCTATGGAGAGGTACAACTCCATCCCTGATCTTAACTGACCGACATGGGTTGTAGTTATTATACCTTCTTTGCAACAAACTATCGTCTCTCATGACGGCAAGATGCTGACAGCAGCCACTGCTCGATGGTTATTACTGTAGCTCTGTCCAACACACAACTTCGTTGCTGTAGCTCTGTCCAACACAACCTGTTACTGTAGATCTGCCCAACACACACCTCTCTGTTACTGTAGGTCTGTCCAACACACACCCCTGTTACTGTAGGTCTGTCCAACACACACCCCTGTTACTGTAGGTCTGTCCAACACACACCCCTGTTACTGTAGCTCTGTCCAACACACACCCCTGTTACTGTAGCTCTGTCGTACACAAACCTCTCTGTTACTGTAGCTCTGTCCAACACACACCCCTGTTACTGTAGGTCTGTCCAACACACACCCCTGTTACTGTAGCTCTGTCGTACACAAACCTCTCTGTTACTGTAGCTCTGTCCAACACACACCCCTGTTACTGTAGGTCTGTCCAACACACACCCCTGTTACTGTAGCTCTGTCCAACACACACCCCTGTTACTGTAGCTCTGTCGTACACAAACCTCTCTGTTACTGTAGCTCTGTCCAACACACACCCCTGTTACTGTAGGTCTGTCCAACACACACCCCTGTTACTGTAGCTCTGTCCAACACACACCCCTGTTACTGTAGGTCTGTCCAACACACACCCCTGTTACTGTAGCTCTGTCGTACACAAACCTCTCTGTTACTGTAGCTCTGTCCAACACACACCCCTGTTACTGTAACTCTGTCCAACATACACCCCTGTTACTGTAGCTCTGTCGTACACACACCTCTCTGTTACTTAGCTCTGTCCAACATACACCCCTGTTACGGGGTATTCAAACCTGACTGCTGTGTGAAGTAAGAAATGTATGTACCACACTGAGCAACCAACGAACGTATAGTGCGTTACTATGTTTCAATCAATCAATCAGGTGTCGCCTTCACAATGAAGGTTGGCTACAATGTTTAGAATGAGATGAAGAGCAGACTGTATAGATCAGTGCCTTGATAATATTTTTTAAAAGAACGTTAAACCTGAAATTAGATGAAGTGTTAATGTAAACTAAATGTCAAGAACGGGTGGAAATGTTGAATCTATATAAAATACGTGTCATGTCATTCTCTCGCCAGGGCTACCTAGCTTTCCCTAGAATGGGGCGTTCCCAGGGTCAGTCTGAGGCGGTTGAGGGCGTGGCCAGTTGCTGTGGGCTGGGACTGAAAAGCGAGTTTGTGATTGGTCAGAACGGAAAGGAGGAGCTAGATGTTGTATGTGCAGCTACGGCAGGTTGCTGTGAGGGTCTCCGGGAGATAGTGGAGCAGTCCTCCAGCGGGACGTCCTACTCTTTGTGTGTGCCTGACTCCTTGTTCCACCAAGACACGGTCAGTATGAGCTTTGTTGTGTGTTTGGTCTTGTTTTTGTTTCCCTTCAGCACTGTAGCTTGACAACTTTCCAGCACGTTTCATGCCTTGTTCACGGATGTCTCAGGAAACTTTCCAGGCAGTTCTCTTACACATGGCTGTTGTCTTGTTCATCATCAAGTGCCTTGCAGTTTGGGGTAGATGACCACACCCTGCGCCTTGTCTGCACCAACAGCATGTATCAGTTTGTGAGCTGACATTAGTATGATGACACCAGATTGTCCAGAATCGTCTCTCGTTGTTTTCCCCTGCACAAATCTGTCCAGTTGCCGCATGTTTCTTCAGTTCTCTTCTCATAATGTGGCCGTGATACGGCGACTGTCGTGTACTGATGTATGTGTTTTAGTTTCGCTCAAGGCATCAAGGTGACTCACGTTGCTTGTCCAGGGATGTCCAGCAAGCCTCTATCAGACCACGTCTCTAGGATCTCATGGGATGTTGATTGTCGAGGGAATGTTCAGCCTGCTTCTGTCAGACCACATCTCTGGGCTCTCATTGCTCACTTTGAACTCAAGCAGTCCACATTTGTGCTACTAATTCTAGTCTGATTTTTGTATAGCTACACATATGTGACAGATACATGCAGTGACGTGTCTGTATGCACTAGTTTACACAGATGTAACATGTCTGTATGCACTAGTTTACACAGATGTAACATGTCTGTATGCACTAGTTTACACAGATGTAACATGTCTGTATGCACTAGTTTACACAGATGTGACATGTCTGTATGCACTAGTTACACAGATGTGACATGTCTGTATGCACTAGTTTACACAGATGTGACATGTCTGTATGCACTAGTTTACACAGATGTGACATGTCTGTATGCACTAGTTTACACAGATGTAACATGTCTGTATGCACTAGTTTACACAGATGTAACATGTCTGTATGCACTAGTTTACACAGATGTGACATCATGTCTGTATGCACTAGTTTACACAGATGTGACATCATGTCTGTATGCACTAGTTACACAGATGTAACATGTCTGTATGCACTAGTTTACACAGATGTGACATGTCTGTATGCACTAGTTTACACAGATGTGACATGTCTGTATGCACTAGTTTACACAGATGTGACATGTCTGTATGCACTAGTTTAAACAGATGTGACATGTCTGTATGCACTAGTTTACACAGATGTAACATGTCTGTATGCACTAGTTTACACAGATGTGACATGTCTGTATGCACTAGTTTACACAGATGTGACATGTCTGTATGCACTAGTTTACACAGATGTAACATGTCTGTATGCACTAGTTTACACAGATGTGACATGTCTGTATGCACTAGTTACACAGATGTGACATGTCTGTATGCACTAGTTTACACAGATGTGACATGTCTGTATGCACTAGTTTACACAGATGTAACATGTCTGTATGCACTAGTTTACACAGATGTGACATGTCTGTATGCACTAGTTTACACAGATGTGACATCATGTCTGTATGCACTAGTTTACACAGATGTGACATCATGTCTGTATGCACTAGTTTACACAGATGTGACATCATGTCTGTATGCACTAGTTTACACAGATGTGACATGTCTGTATGCACTAGTTTACACAGATGTGACATGTCTGTATGCACTAGTTTACACAGATATGACATGTCTGTATGCACTAGTTTACACAGATGTAACATGTCTGTATGCACTAGCTACACAGATGTGACATGTCTGTATGCACTAGTTTACACAGATGTGACATGTCTGTATGCACTAGTTTACACAGATGTGACATGTCTGTATGCACTAGTTTACACAGATGTGACATGTCTGTATGCACTAGTTTACACAGATGTGACATGTCTGTATGCACTAGTTTACACAGATGTAACATGTCTGTATGCACTAGCTACACAGATGTGACATGTCTGTATGCACTAGTTTACACAGATGTGACATGTCTGTATGCACTAGTTTACACAGATGTGACATGTCTGTATGCACTAGTTTACACAGATGTGACATGTCTGTATGCACTAGTTTACACAGATGTGACATGTCTGTATGCACTAGTTTACACAGATGTGACATGTCTGTATGCACTAGTTTACACAGATGTGACATGTCTGTATGCACTAGTTTACACAGATGTGACATGTCTGTATGCACTAGTTTACACAGATGTGACATGTCTGTATGCACTAGTTTACACAGATGTGACATGTCTGTATGCACTAGTTTACACAGATGTGACATGTCTGTATGCACTAGTTTACACAGATGTGACATGTCTGTATGCACTAGTTTACACAGATGTGACATGTCTGTATGCACTAGTTTACACAGATGTGACATCATGTCTGTATGCACTAGTTTACACAGATGTGACATGTCTGTATGCACTAGTTTACACAGATGTGACATGTCTGTATGCACTAGTTTACACAGATGTGACATGTCTGTATGCACTAGTTTACACAGATGTAACATGTCTGTATGCACTAGTTTACACAGATGTGACATGTCTGTATGCACTAGTTTACACAGATGTAACATGTCTGTATGCACTAGTTTACACAGATGTGACATGTCTGTATGCACTAGTGTACACAGATGTGACATCATGTCTGTATGCACTAGTTTACACAGATGTGACATGTCTGTATGCACTAGTTTACACAGATGTAACATGTCTGTATGCACTAGTTACACAGATGTTACATGTCTGTATGCACTAGTTTACACAGATGTGACATGTCTGTATGCACTAGTTTACACAGATGTAACATGTCTGTATGCACTAGTTTACACAGATGTAACATGTCTATATGCACTAGTTTACACAGATGTAACATGTCTGTATGCACTAGTTACACAGATGTGACATGTCTGTATGCACTAGTTACACAGATGTAACATGTCTGTATGCACTAGTTTACACAGATGTAACATGTCTGTATGCACTAGTTACACGGATGTGACAGATTCATGCAGTGACATGTCTGTATGCACTAATTACACAGATGTGACAGGTGTCTGTTATGCACTAGTCACACAGGGGACACAGATGTGTGCATAAAATGTGACAGATTAATGTTGTGACTTGGATGTACGTGCTAGCTACACATATGTGACAGATTCACGTTGTCCGTGACTTCCTGTCATATTTCTACTCCACACAGAAAGAAAGTAAAGCTGAAGCTCTAAGAAAGTTCAAAGTCCTCACGAGGATGTAACAGACAGGACACCAACACAGACAGTGTGTTCTGCCAACATCCAGTTTCGGCCAAGTAGTCAGTCAGTCGTCCAGAGCAAATTGGGGGTGGAAACTATTTCTCAATATAAAAAAAAGAACGTCCATAATAGAAAGACAATTTTATAAAAGATCAAATTTGAGAATTAAAGAAATCACTTTTTAACTACAACATGAGTCTCTCCTGGATGTGAGTACTGTATGTGTGATGAATTTGTTGCTTGTGTCAGTGAGTACTGTATGTGTGATGAATATGTTGCTTGTGTCAGTGAGTACTGTATGTGTGATGAATATGTTGCTTGTGTCGGTGAGTACTGTATGTGTGATGAATGAGTTGCTTGGATTTACATCACACACAGTACATATACATGTTCATAAAATATACATGTTCATAAAATATACAATGTACACAGTATACAGATGTGTGCATAAAATATACAATGTACACAGTTTACAGATGTGTGCATAAAATATACACTACACAGTACACACATGTGTGCATAAAATATACACAGTACACAGATGTGTGCATAAAATATAAACTGTATATAGTATACAGATGTGTGCATAAAATATACATTGTACACAATATACAGATATGTGCATAAAATATACACTGTACATAGTATACAAATGTGTGCATAAAATATACATTGTGCATAAAATATACATTGTACACAATATACAGATGTGTGCATAAAATATACATTGTACACAGTACACAGATGTGTGTATAAAATATACACTGTACACAGATGTGTGAATAAAATATACACTGTACACAGATGTGTGCTTAAAATATACACTGTACAGATGGTACACAGATGTGTGCATAAAATATACATCATACAGATGGTACACAGATGTGTGCATAAAATATACACTGTACACAGATGTATGCATAAAATATACATCACACAGTACACAGATGTGTACAAACAATAGATACAATCATAGCATTGTATGTAGTGTGTGTAACTATATAAAACCTTGTGCATTTACACCATATTATGCAGCTGTGCTGTACACGACATGGCACACGGTAAAACATGGCACACAGCTGTGTGTTATGAACAATGACAGGTACAAGATTAGAGCAAAACATGCACACAGCTGTGCTTATTAAAAACAACTGTCCACAGCTGTGTGTTAAGTAACTCACAGAACAGAAAGATTAATCCAGCTCTGTGGATAAATGTTTGGCCAATTTGGCTGTGTGGGTGAACTGATCTGTCCAGCTGTGTGGGTGAATGTTTGATGAGTCCAGCTGTATGGATGAATGTTTGATGTGTCCAGCTGTGTGGGTGAATGTTTGATGTGTCCAGCTGTGTGGGTGAATGTTTGATGTGTCCAGCTGTGTGGGTGAATGTTTGATGTGTCCAGCTGTGTGAGTGAATGTTTGATGTGTCCAGCTGTGTGGATGAATGTTTGATCTGTCCAGCTATGTGGGTGAATGTTTGATGTGTCCAGCTGTGTGGGTGAATGTTTGATGTGTCCAGCTGTGTGGGTGAATGTTTGATGTGTCCAGCTGTATGGGTGAATGTTTGATGTGTCCAGCTGTGTGAGTGAATGTTTGATGTGTCCAGCTGTGTGGGTGAATGTTTGATGTGTCCAGCTGTGTGGGTGAATGTTTGATGTGTCCAGCTGTATGGGTGAATGTTTGATGTGTCCAGCTGTATGGGTGAATGTTTGATGTGTCCAGCTGTATGGGTGAATGTTTGATGTGGCCAACTGTATGGGTGAATGTTTGATGAGTCCAGCTGTATGGGTGAATGTTTGATGAGTCCAGCTGTGTGGGTGAATGTTTGATGTGTCCAGCTGTGTGGGTGAATGTTTGATGTGTCCAGCTGTATGGGTGAATGTTTGATGTGTCCAGCTGTATGGGTGAATGTTTGATGTGTCCAGCTGTGTGGGTGAATGTTTGATGTGTTCAGCTGTATGGGTGAATATTTGATGTGTCCAGCTGTATGGGTGAATGTTTGATGTGTCCAGCTGATGATCTACAGCCAAGATGTCCCACTGTGACTGTGTCCCACTTCAGGCTGATGGTTGAGTACCTGCTTACACTAGAATGATCCTGCATGTGTTTGCTGGTAGTGAGGCTACAAAAGATATACAGACTGGGGGTCCAGCAGTGAGGCCATAAATTATGTCCGGTAGTGAGGCCACAAATTACGTCCTTGCTGGGGGTCTGGCAGTCAGGTGACATATTTTGGTTGAGATCATCTGGAAGCGAGAAGATGTATATCTAGTCTGAGATTCCGTAGTGAGATCATATATAGTGGCTTGTTTTAAATCATCTCATGGTGTGACCATGACAACATCAATGTCCTAGGTAGAAAGCACCAAGAATGTCATGGTTGACAGCACCAATGTCATGGTTGACAGCACCAATGTCATGGTTGACAGCACCAATGTCATGGTTGACAGCACCAATGTCATGGTTGACAGCACCAATGTCATGGTTGACAGCACCAATGTCATGGTTGACAGCACCAATGTCATGGTTGACAGCGTCAATGTCATGGTTGACAGCATCAATATCATGGTTGACAGAATCAATATCATGGTTGACAGCATCAATGTCATGGTTGACAGCACCAATGTCATGGCAAAGAGCGGAGGTCTGCATGATTGAATGGATAATATCATTCTCTTAAACATCCCGTGTGCTGATGCTGAGGTAAAGGGTTCAACCCCTACACCGGTCAGTTGGACTAAAAAGTTGATTTCTCATCCTTGACTTGGGGACGTAAATTACCAAAACCCCAGAAGTCAGAGTGGCTTCGCTTGATGGTGGGACACTGGTAATAGGGAAAGCTAATCCACACGCAAACATCAGTCCAGTTCACCAGAAGTAGTCAACTGTGTAAGGACTACCTTGAGTTCAAAGTGAGCAAATGCCCCCCCCCCCCCCCCCCCCCCCCCAATATGGTCGTCAGCATCAATGTCTCCCTGTAGATCAACTCCTGGAGTGGCCACACATAATCTCTTGGCTGTGAGCATCAATGTCTCTCTGTAAGTCTTCCATATTTTTGTCTGCATCCAGAACCTGAGAAAAATTACAGACACAATAACTATACTGAACAACACTTTTATGAGACAATATAGAGTTGTTACTTATTGCAATATAATACAGAGTTGTTAAATCACTACAATACAATTAGAGTTGTTACATTACTACAATATAATATAGGGTTGTTACATTACAATAATATAATACAGAGTTGTTACATTACAACAATATAACACAGTTGTTACACTACTACAATATAATACACAGTTGTTACACTACTACAATATAATACAGAATTGTTACATTACAACAATATAATATAGGGTTGTTACATTACAACAATATAATACAAAGTTGTTACACTACTACAATATAATACAGAGTTGTTATAGTACTACAATATAATACAGAGTTGTTACAGTACCATTATAATATAATACAGAGACATTCAACAGCCAGCGACAGACATAGTTCTATCAGATAATATAAAGTGACCACAGTTCATCAATACGGTGGCATTTAGGTTTGAGAGAAGAATGTAACAACACAGATATCCCAGACTGACCACACATCAATACGGTGGCTTTTAGGTTTGAGAGAAGTGACCACAGTTCATCAATATGGTGACATTTAGGTTTGAGAGAAGAATGTAACAACGCAGATATCCCAGACTGACCACACATCAATACGGTGGCATTTAGGTTTGAGAGAAGTGACCACAGTTCATCAATATGGTGACATTTAGGTTTGAGAGAAGAATGTAACAACGCAGATATCCCAGACTGACCACACATCAATACGGTGGCATTTAGGTTTGAGAGAAGTGACCACAGTTCATCAATATGGTGACATTTAGGTTTGAGAGAAGAATGTAACAACGCAGATATCCCAGACTGACCACACATCAATACGGTGGCATTTAGGTTTGAGAGAAGTGACCACAGTTCATCAATATGGTGACATTTAGGTTTGAGAGAAGAATGTAACAACGCAGATATCCCAGACTGACCACACGTCTAACACTAGCCTCTGACTGACAGTGACCACACACAACTGCCCACACATGAGGTCAGCTTGCACACACTGCAATAACTACACAACAATGACAAGACTGACCAATACAGGGGCAGGCAACTCTCCTCGCTTCCCCTGCAACAACCAATCATCGTGCAGCTCATGTAGGGCTCTCAAATAGTCCTGTAGACATCAGATCAACATTGTCGGTGACTGGTGGATAGACATATCTGCCAGGGTTCACATAACATGGACATCTCTATCAGGGTTCACATAACATGGACATCTCTGTCAGGGTTCACATACCACAGACATCTCTGTCAGGGTTCACATACCACAGACATCTCTGTCAGGGTTCACATACCACAGACATCTCTGTCAGGGTTCACATACCACAGACATCTCTGTCAGGGTTCTTCTTCTTCTTCTGCGTTCATCCGGATTTTTTTTTCGGATGTGACTGCGTTCAAATACCACAGACATCTCTGTCAGGGTTCACATAACACAACATCTCTGTCAGAGTTCACATAACATGGACATCTGTCAGGGTTCACATAACATGGACATCTCTGTCAGGGTTCACATACCACAGACATCTCTGTCAGGGTTCACATACCACAGACATCTCTGTCAGGGTTCACATACCACAGACATCTCTGTCAGGGTTCACATACCACAGACATCTCTGTCAGGGTTCACATACCACAGACATCTCTGTCAGGGTTCTTCTTCTTCTTCTGCGTTCATCCGGATTTTTTTTTCGGATGTGACTGCGTTGTGCCTGTTTTCAGCAGAGCTGCGTTCTTGCGCCGACACATCCGAATTCTGCGGGCATTTGTTGACCGGGTTAACCTTCCCGGAGTCAGGGTTCAAATACCACAGACATCTCTGTCAGGGTTCACATAACACAACATCTCTGTCAGAGTTCACATAACATGGACATCTGTCAGGGTTCACATAACATGGACATCTCTGTCAGGGTTCACATACCACAGACATCTCTGTCAGAGTTCACATACCACAGACATCTCTGTCAGGGTTCTCATAACACAACATCTCTGTCAGGGTTCACATAACATGGACATCTGTCAGGGTTCACATAACATGGACATCTCTGTCAGGGTTCACATGCCACAGACATCCCTGTCAGGGTTCACATAACACAGACATCTCTGTCAGAGTTCACATAACATGGACATCTCTGTCAGGGTTCTCATACCACAGACATGTTAGTCATCTCCACCTACCAAAGGAATATCTGTTTCCTCAGCCCTGCTGCGAAGTCGAATTCTCTCCGCACAGACCTCTGGCGATGCCCGCAGGTATACTAGTGAAATAGAGGATGACACAGGTATACAGGTGAAATACAGGACAACACAGGTATACAGGTGAAATACAAAATAATACAGATGTGTAGGTGAAATACAGGATCATACAGGTGAAATACAGAATAATACAGGTGTACATGTGAAATACACAATTTAAGTGTACAGGAGAAATATAGAATACAGGTGTATAGGTGAAATACAGAATAATACAGATGTATAGGTGAAATACAGAATATAGGTATGCAGGTGAAATACGGGACAACACAGCTATATAGGTAAAATACAGAATAATACAGGTATACAAATGCAATACATCTAACCAACATACACATTAGTTGCAATTACAGAAAAACAGAAACAGAAGTTGCAATGACATGTTCATAGTGACATGCCATGATGTCAACCTACGCAGAGGTCAAGACCCGACTCTGACATGATGTTAAGAATAAAACACAAACATGAGCTAACTAAAATTGGATCAGAGGTCCAAGTGACCCCTGACAGAGGTCATGAACTGTGCATTAAGTTAGCCACAAGTTTGGACTGACCGTTTCAGAGCTCTACATACCTATTAGGTCAAGGTGGACATCCTCGTGCTGCTGCAGCCAGGTGTGACAGTCGGTCAGTATGACATGGTCCATAGCATGCAGTTGACCCCTACACAGCACACACACAATGGAACACATTTAAGGCTTCTGTCCAGTCCACATGGCATAACACACACATTTTTCTGTGCGTTCACACTGACAATCACATCAGGGACTATCTATACTATCAGTCTATCCTGTTAGCCAACAGGCGTGCTAACAGTCTTATCACATTTGCCTTATCACTAAACAAGACTACTGTACCTCTACAACCCAGAGTAGAAAAGGAAAGACTAAAGAGGAGTAATGGACCCAGGGTAAAAGAGGACAGGTATTTTGGACTAATGAACACCATGGCAGAAGAGAACAGACTAAAGAGAGCTAATGGACATCAGGTTAGAAGAGGAAAGACTAAAGAGAGCTAATGGACATCAGGTTAGAAGAGGACAGACTAAAGAGAGCTAATGGACATCAGGTTAGAAGAGGAAAGACTAAAGAGAGCTAATGGACATCAGGTTAGAAGAGGACAGACTAAAGAGAGCTAATGGACATCAGGTTAGAAGAGGACAGACTGTGAAGGATTACAAATGTATAAACAAACATGACATGGTGTTGTTCCCCCTGGACATTGTGCTGGAGACTTTGACAAGAATACCTAAACTGACCCAGCTGTGCCAAGTCTGGGCCAGTCCACCACGTACCACAACCCAGCTGTGCCAAGTTTGGGCCAGTCTACCACATACCACAACCCAGCTGTGCCAAGTCTGGGCCAGTCCACCACGTACCACAACCCAGCTGTGCCAAGTCTGGGCCAGTCTACTACATACCATGGCTCAGCTGTGCCAGTCTGTTACACCCAGTAACACAACCCAGCTGTGGCAGATCTGGGCCAGTCTGTACACCCCATGAAGGACCCAGATGTGCCAATCTGGGCCAGTCTGTACACCCTGTACCACAACCCAGCTGTGGCACATCTGGTCCAGTCTGTACACCCTGTGTATGACCCATGATCCAAGTCTCGGCCAGTCTGTACACTCATTGTAGGAACCAATCTCTACACCCCAAGAAGGACCCAGTCTGTAACCCCACGAAGGATCCAGTCTGTACACACCATGAAGGATCCAGCCTGTACACACCATGAAGGATCCAGCCTGTACACCCCAAGGAGGACCCAGTCTGTAACCCCATGAAGGATCCAGTCTGTAACCCCACGAAGGATCCAGTCTGTAACCCCATAGAGGATCCAGTCTGTACACCCCATGTAGGACCCAGTTTGTACACCCCATGTAGGACCCAGTTTGTACAAACCATGGAAGATCCAGTCTGTACACCCCTTGGAAGATCCAGCTGTGCCAAGTCTGAGCAAGTCTGTACACCCCGTACCACGACCCAACTGTGCCAAGTCTGGGCACCCTTCACTATCCCACTCCGATATGTCCAAACCAACTCTAATAAATCCAAACCCACTCTGATACGTCCAAACCGAGGTCCAAGCCCTTTTAACCCTTTAGCGGGCAAAACGTCCGGAAACGTTTCTACCTCTGAATGAGCAAACTGTCCGAAAGCGCCCGTGACTATTATGCATTGTAAAAACGTGATCTCTCGGCTTTCCGAGACATCCGATTGTCTACTTTCGGTTTCATCGATAGCTTGACAATGTGGCCGCTATTTGCAAGCATGTACTTTGAATTTGAACAGATTTTAAAATAGTTTTTGTGGGTTTTACGCTTTGTATTTCAAAATGGATTTCAACGATTCTTCATGTGATAGCGGAGATTTCGCTGGGTTCAATTTATGTGACATTGAAAGGCACGAAGTTGACTATTAATCAGAGTTAGATATCAGTGATCAGTGCTACTTTGCGTTAGCAGTCATGAGTCGGACTTTAAAGAAAGTGATTATGATTCTGAAAATGTGTTTGTAAATTGCCGTATAAATGACTGACAATCACAAACAATGTGTTGTATTTTGTAAATATTTGTGTTCATATGTGGATTAGCGGCATCATTCACGTGATAAAATATTCTGCATGCTTTTCCCTTCATTTTGCTGTTTATTTGACTAAAATCTGTTGACTAACAACTTATATGTGATATTTTTACTTAAGAAACCCAAAATTTTACCGAACCTCAAAATTCTTCTTGCCTGTTCAGGGCTACAAAACAGACAAATGTCTGCCCAGTAAAGGGTTAAGAGTTTAAACACCAATACCCCGATTTAAAGTCTTTGAGAGAACTCACCAACCAACCATTTAACAAACCATCCAACTAATGACCATCCATACAGCCTAGCAACTAACAACCATCCATCCAGCCTACCAACCAGCAACCATCCATCCAGCCTACCAACCATTCAATAAACCATCCAACTAACAACCATCCATCTAGCTGACCAACAACCATCCATCCAGCTAACCAACCATAAAACCAACCAACCATTCAATAAACCACCCAACCAATCAATACACCAACAATGGAACAAACTGTAAATGGTTGAATGGAAACACTCACTGGTTGCGGAGGTACTCCATGAAGCAGTGCCTGGTGCTGTAGACAGAACGTTCCATGATCTTCACCCCAGACTGGCTCTGCGGACAGAGTTCACACGCAGCTGTGTTAGACATAGGTAACCTATAGAGTCCTGTCATGCGTGGAAGATGATGTCAGGATCTTTTTATGGGTTTTTTCTAATGCTCTTTGTAAGTTGGTATTCATTTTTCTAAGGCCAGTGAACACATCCACACAAAACTGAAATCTTCTTCTTCTGTGTTTGTCTGGAATGCTGTTTTAGGCATAATTGTGATGAGCTTCTTTACAGCAGAGCTGCGAAATTTGCACCTTTCGGCCGATATATCCGACTTCTTCAGGTATTTGTTGGCCAGGTTACCTTCCCGGGAAACTGAAATGAGTTGAAGATGACCAAACAACTAAAAAATAACCAGAGTTCTGATGGACAATACATCAGAAATTGAGCATTGGATATTCTTGGATGTCATTCGAAACAGAGCATATACCTGTGGGTGTTGTGGTGGCATAGGCAGAGAGAGACCTGCCTCCCTCCCTGCGGCCATGGGTTCAATAGATGGACACCAAGACATATCCTGGGAGTAAATGTGGCAGGCACGACAAGAACACAGACCTGATCCAAGACAGGACTGGCCATTGTGTCCGATGATCCAAGACAGGACTGGTCATTGTGTCCGATGATCCAAGACAGGACTGGCCATTGTGTCCGATGATCCAAGACAGGACTGGCCATTGTGTCCGATGATCCAAGACAGGACTGGCCATTGTGTCGGATGGCGAGATCATGATCGTCCACACTTAATTAAATGACACATGATGATGATAATGATACCTGGACATACATACATATAAAACATACCTGGACAGCTCGGTGGTTCTCAATCAAGGACAGGGTCACCAGGAATTCAAACGGACAACTCCATCTTTGGGTGTCTTTGTACAATAGATCCTGAAATCAACACAGTACGCAAGTGTCCACATCTCTCCGTCTGGATAACATACATAATTTGCATGTGTGTGTGCATGTGTATGTATATGTGTATACATATGTTAGTTAGTTAGTCATCAGATCATCCTCACTGCATATTGATTTATTCAGTCTCCAAGTGCACAGATCCCCTCCCCAGTGTGTGGTGGCTCATGGCACCAGTTCTGTTTTGGCTGACCGTTCCTCTTTGTCCTCCTGTATAGCGCTCCTGTCCGGCTTCACTTCTGTTGTCTCGATGTTCTGGCAGCCTGGTCCAGGTTGCAGATTCACAGTCATCACATGATTTGTTTGATCACCCTGCCTCTCTGAGGGCATCCAGCATATGTACATCTATGCATGCAAGTGGTATGTGAATATGTCTGTGTCTGTAAATATTTGTGAGTTTGTATTATGTAGTGTCAGGTCATAGATATGACTCAGCTACCATATGACAGTAGACGGTACTATATGCTCTCTGTTAGCGCTGAATGTTGGGCTGTGTTTACCAAACGCGACACCCCACATTGTGCCAACAGCTTCAGGTGGATGAGCGCAACTGGAAGGTGCAGGCCTTATTCTAGTGCGAGGAAATGCAACCAAAAGACTAAATGTCCTGGCAGGGCAGACCAGGCCCTAAGCCTTGGTCAGCAACTGGTCTATGAGGATTGCTCCGACAGGCGGACAGTTAGATCGCTTTGTTGATCCGGCAGCTTCTGCAGCTTGTCTTGTTCCAGGCGTATTGCTGTTATCTTTCCTCTGGAGTAAACTAGGCAGGCAGAGAGAGGGATCATTCTGCATGGGCAACACATGGTCTCTATAATTCAGCCCAGCTTTGTGCTATGGAGAGGTTTAATTCCATCCATGGTCTGGTTGTAGTCATTATGAGAGAGAGAGAGAGAGAGAGAGAGAGAGAGAGAGAGAGAGAGAGAGAGAGAGAGAGAGAGAGAGAGAGAGAGAGAGAGAGAGAGAGAGAGAGAGAGAGAGAGAGAGAGAGAGAGAGAGAGAGAGAGAGAGAGAGAGAGAGAGAGAGAGAGAGAGAGAGAGAGAGAGAGAGAGAGAGAGAGAGAGAGAGAGAGAGAGAGAGAGATATGTTTCATATCATCATGAGATATAGAGTAGCATACAGACAATCATGCACACACCTACCAGAGCATTGTATCCCATCACATCCTTCCACTTGTCCACGGGTTCCTCAAACACCTGCCACAGAAACAGGGAGTCATGGTGATTGTGTTCTATAGCTGTGTGCGACTATGTTCTACACACGATGACAGACATTAGGACACATCCAGTGATATTCTGATGTTCTACACACAATGAATGACACATCCAGTGATGTGCTGATGTTCTACATTCTCTCTCTCTCTCACTCTCTATCCTAGACATAAATGGCATACCAGATAACAAGAACATTTGTTCATTTCTGGCACTGGGCGATGGATAAATCAATGAGACAGCAGCCAGGGAAAGCCAGCAACATACCTCAACATTGCTGAACTTCTGAAAGTGTTTCAGGAATGTACTCTTGCCACACCCGATGTTCCCCTCCACTGACACCTGAAACAAACATTTCACCACCTTTATACTGTCTTCACGGATAATCTACTCAAATTTGATGCAAACTTAACACGCACTCTGTAGTATCAAATACTAGAGTGCTTGCTTCAAATTTAAACCTTAAATATGTGTTACAAGATTCCTGACCATACAACAACTAACACATACAACAACTAACACACAACAACTAACACATACAACAACTGACACATACAGTAACTAGCACATACAAAAACTAACACACACAACAACTAACTCATACAACAACTAACACATACAGTAACTAGCACATACAACAACTAACTCATACAACAACTAACACATACAACAACTAACACATACAGTAACTAGCACATACAACAACTAACTCATACAACAACTAGCATGTACAGCAACTAACACATTCAACAACTAACACATACAACAACTAACACATACAGTAACTAGCACATACAACAACTAACTCATACAACAACTAACACATACAACAACTAGCATGTACAGCAACTAACACATTCAACAACTAACATATACAGCAACTAACACATACAACAACTGACACATACAGTAACTAGCACATACAAAAACGAACACATACAACAACTAACTCATACAACAACTAGCATGTACAGCAACTAACACATTCAACAACTAACACATACAACAACTAACACATACAGTAACTAGCACATACAACAACTAACTCATACAACAACTAACACATACAACAACTAGCATGTACAGCAACTAACACATACAGTAACTAACACATACAGTAACTAACACATACAGTAACTAACACATACAGTAACTAACACATACAGTAACTAACACATACAGTAACTAACACATACAGTAACTAACACATACAACAACTAACATATACAGCAACTAACATACACAGTAACTAACACATACAGTAACTAACACATACAACAACTAACACATACAGTAACTAACACATACAACAACTATCATATACAGCAACTAACATACACAGTAACTAACACATACAACAACTAACACATACAGTAACTAACACATACAACAACTAACACATACAACAACTAACACATACAACAACTAACACATACAACAACTAACACATACAGTAACTAACACATACAACAACTAACACATACAACAACTAACACATACAGTAACTAACACATACAGTAACTAACACATACAGTAACTAACACATACAGTAACTAACACATACAGTAACTAACACATACAACAACTAACACATACAGCTAGCATATAGCAATGAATACATACAGTTCTCCCTTTCATTGCACTTTGAGCTTCCTTCTGTGGGGTTGACAGCGTGACTGAGGCTGATAGTATGGTTGCGGGTGACTGCATGGCTGAGGCTGACAGCATGGGTGCGGATGACTGGATGGCTGGGGCTGACAGCATGGCTGAGGCAGATAGTGTGGTTGCGGGTGACTGCATGGCTGAGGCTGACAGCGTGGGTGCGGGTGGCTGCATGGCTGGGGCTGACAGTGTGGGTGCGGGTGGCTAAAGGTGGCTGTGCAAGTGCAATTATGGAATCTGAAAAAACAAAAGTTGAAAGCCACTGATTGTACTCATGATATAGCAAGTCCTCTGTGAAAGGTCTCTCACCACAGTCCGCTGACAAGATTCTGGAACATTCCCCAGCTACCCAGCCTCAAACATTTTCATGCACAAGGTACTTCTAAACTGCTGTTATAGCCGGGGGCGCAGACTTGGGGTGAGTGTCCAACCTTGCAAAATATCCCCATGCATTTATCACCTCTAGCAGCAAAAGTCCAACTCCTGGCCTTCTTGTGGTGGAACTGTTTTAACTAACAGGAGAAGAAACGACAGCAAGTCTCTGGCGCTGCAAAAACCTGACATCTCTAGATATGTATGTATGTACATACATGTGCAGACAGCACCTTTGTACAAATATACGTATCTAAACTCGAGTAAGACGACAGTCCAGCAAAGAAAGGTGCTGAAGATGGAGGCAACCAGCCAGGAGGCATGCCACAGAAATCAGGATGCCACGCAACAAAGATATTAAATATGTTAATTATTGCAAAACATTATGGTGCTCGCCCAGCTGTGAACCCCCAGGCAGTTGCAGTACTGGCCCTTTGCCTTGAAAGAGTCCAACCAAAAACATCATACAAGAGACAACATTGCAGTTGTAAACAAATTTCAAGCGAACGAAAGAAGAAGAATGCTCAGGAAATCTTGTGTCCACTGTTGTTCTAGCTGACCTCTGCTTCTTCTTCCCAGAACCATGTCTTCCATCACTGTTCTTTCTAAACCCATCTGGCGTGTAAGATGGCCAGGTATACCGGTTTCATCTGCAACTGGTCTAGGACCGAAGCTCCGACAGGTGGACAGCGCTGATCCGGCAGCTTGATTTGTTCCAAACGTATTGGTGTTACCTTTCCTCTGGAGTAAACTAGGCAGGCCGAGAGAGGTATCATGCTGCATGGGAAACACGTGACCTATACAATTCAGCTCAGGTTTGTAACTTTTGTATGTCAAATCGGCCAGGTGCCAATCAGTCATCAGTTTCACAAACACAACTCTATTTATGACCTAGTTTTTTGCCATGTTCACGTGTAGAAAACTTTCCCACAACTGCCATAGTTGGATGTTGATACTGCATTACTTGTTTCTGTTCCTGTGTCTACCACAATTTTAATGCCCAGAAAACGGAAATGTACACTGAAGGAAATTGTGCTCCTAATTTTTCTTTGCCAATCACAAATACATAGAGCAGTATTACAATAATTATAACTAAATATAAAATAGTGTATATATTGGTTCTCATTCTAATGAGTACAAATCTGCCTTGTGTGTTTTCCTGACTTTTTCAAGCTTGTGAGAAAATGATGTGCCTCAAAATATGATGTTATAAATATATACTGACAGTACTGAGTGGTGTGGAGGAATATCATTAGCAGAGTTGATCCAGAACACCAAAGACCAAAATCTGTGGAGAGCCATAAACTCCTATGCTAGCTGGCAGGGCACTTGATGATGATGAGTACTGAGTAGCAGTCCTTGTGATACCTTGTTGAATGATATCTTGTTGTATCCTGTGTTCCTCTGTACGCCACAAACAATTGTATTTACCAATTCACATGTAGATGCCAGGCCTTCTACATTGGTAGAACAGAGAGACAGCTTAACAAACGGGTGTCAGAACACATACCTCAATGGGCCAACAAGATACAACACACAGGAGATGCTAGCCTCATGGAGCTGACACACCGGAAGCTCCTGGTGTCTTCTGAATTGATAGGCACATTGTCGAGAGCGGCCATGTGGTTGACAGAGACACTGCCTTTCGCATGTTGTTTAACACACAAAATACTCGCTTGTTAAAATTTGCAGAAGCAATTATGATCAATCAATGCAAGCCAGAATTGTGCAAAGAGAAAGACATGTTAAAGTATTGTTAGTCAGCTTAAAATTACCATGGTAGATAGGCCTAATTGACATTACTGTGCGAATATGCGTATATTTCAAGTTGAAGGATTTATCTAATTAATTCACGTAAGTTGTGTGATTTCTGCAGTATGTACCTGACGAGATGCAGCGAAATATGCCAGGCAATAAATCGTGCAATCTATTGTTTGTGTCTTCGTTATTCAAATTCACTACGGTAAAACGTTTTGAATTTCACAGAGATGACAAATGACAGACAGACATATATATATGACAGACAGACGGGTGGGATTATCTGGGATGGATGGATAGATAGATAGGTAATATGATGACCAAGCCTTACCGTTACCGTGGTCAGGCGATGAGGATGCCATATACTGATGATACTGTGCTGTGTTTTATGAAACGAACAATCCAGATCTAATAGTAACATCCACAACTACATGGGGTGCGACTTTTACTTCCGGGTCAGGGGTTACGAGCTGTAAACACACGGAGAAGGAACAGTAGACGCGAAACGAAAGAAGAATATTTCAGTAATCCCCCAATGTGGTCCTTGTCGCACAATGGTTCTCAGAAGTCACATAGACTACACACTGCGGGGAGGGCGCCACAAATGTTAGGTTTAGACATTCGTAGCGGAAATAGACATTCTAGAATCAACATCATGGCACTCGGGACTTTCCTACACCAGCACCGCCCCCTTTTTCAGTTGTTGTTGCATACCCTGTAGAGGACGTGGCAGCCAACCCCAGCATTTGTTATCTGTTCGTGATTCCTGAGCAAGTTTACGTTCAGTAGTTTGCCGTTGCTTTCTGAACGACTGGCACACATACAATTTCATTTTTTTTTAAACCAACGTAAGGCCTGCCAAATCTCCACCAGCTGTGTTTCGAACGCGGGTGTGCGGGATTACGAACTTCGTCCGTAAACCCTTCCCCATGGAGCAGGCTTATTTTTAGTAGCCAGTGAATCTGTTCTGTTGTCTGTTGGGGTATCACCCTGTACTCCGGACAAGTCACAGGTGCTCAGACCCCCCCCCCCCCCCCCCCCCCCCCCAATTTGTTTTTTTTTTTTAACCATATGCATGAAGGTCCGGTGGCTACTAGTGCCAGTTCTGTGTTGGTTGACGAGGCCCCTCGTTCTCCCGATCTGTCTGGCATGTCTGGCCGTGTCCATTCTTACTTCCGAGTCTCTCATTCTGGAACCGACATCGTAGTTAGACATTCCCATACGTGATCTGTCCTCATCTTCAAGGCTAGAGAAGAGTCCTTGCTCTGATGGTACCAGCCGCTTGACTGAACGCTCGCCTGAATTTTTCTTTACTGATTCCCTCTGCTCAGTGCTCGCGGAATCAGTCTCTCAAGATATGGATCCTATTTTTTGTTGTTGGACTCTCCACTGGATCTTACCGAGCCTCCACTACCTCAGCCTGGCCGTCAGCTAGCTGGCTCCCCACATCAGCGACAGCAGCAAGTCTATCAGCCTGTTCATTTCCTCGCACACTCGCATGCGCTCGGTGGACCATCCATCAGATGCTCTTTACCTTCATGTTGTCCAGCGATGCAGGTCACTCCACGTGGAACAAACCCGTTGCTGTTTCACTTAGCGGCTGTCACAAACAGAACATCTCATACTGCGCTACTCTCCCGCCGCGGTCACAAACAGAACTCGTTCTGCACCACTCTCCCGCCGGCTGTCACAAACAGAACTCGTTCTGCACCACTCTCCCGCCGTCGGGACGCCACCGTTACAACCCCAACTCGAGTTCGTCCATGAACTTTCACAATGAAGCACCCCCCCCCCCCCCCTTTTATCTCTCGCCACAGTGTATAATGAGGAATTGTACTCCACCGAGGGATACACAAAAGGCAGAAGAAGAAGAAGTATGAAAAGAAGAGACTGACCACGACAACGATGGGTAGAAGTAACAGTGCTCATGGAGACTAAGAGAAGGAACAGTCAGCACACTCAGGGCATGCCCGTATACATCCAGACTCTCCCAGCATGCCCGTATATGCCCTGTCTCTCCCAGCATGCCCGTATATGCCCTGTCTCTCCCAGCATGCCCGTATATGCCCTGTCTCTCCCAGCATGCCCGTATATGTTCAGACTCTCCCAGCATGCCCGTATATGCCCTGTCTCTCCCAGCATGCCCGTATATGTTCAGACTCTCCCAGCATACCCGTATATGTTCAGACTCTCCCAGCATACCCGTATATGTTCAGACTCTCCCAGCATACCCGTATATGTTCAGACTCTCCCAGCATACCCGTATATGTTCAGACTCTCCCAGCATGCCCGTATATGTTCAGACTCTCCCAGCATACCCGTATATGTTCAGACTCTCCCAGCATGCCCGTATATGTTCAGACTCTCCCAGCATGCCCGTATATGTTCAGACTCTCCCAGCATGCCCGTATATGCCCTGTCTCTCCCAGCATACCCGTATATGCCCTGTCTCTCCCAGCATGCCCGTATATGCCCTGTCTCTCCCAGCATACCCGTATATGTTCAGACTCTCCCAGCATACCCGTATATGTTCAGACTCTCCCAGCATGCCCGTATATGTTCAGACTCTCCCAGCATACCCGTATATGTTCAGACTCTCCCAGCATGCCCGTATATGTTCAGACTCTCCCAGCATGCCCGTATATGCCCTGTCTCTCCCAGCATGCCCGTATATGCCCTGTCTCTCCCAGCATGCCCGTATATGCCCTGTCTCTCCCAGCATGCCCGTATATGCCCTGTCTCTCCCAGCATACCCGTATATGTTCAGACTCTCCCAGCATACCCGTATATGTTCAGACTCTCCCAGCATGCCCGTATATGTTCAGACTCTCCCAGCATACCCGTATATGCCCTGTCTCTCCCAGCATACCCGTATATGCCCTGTCTCTCCCAGCATGCCCGTATATGCCCTGTCTCTCCCAGCATACCCGTATATGTTCAGACTCTCCCAGCATACCCGTATATGTTCAGACTCTCCCAGCATACCCGTATATGTTCAGACTCTCCCAGCATGCCCGTATATGTTCAGACTCTCCCAGCATGCCCGTATATGCCCTGTCTCTCCCAGCATACCCGTATATGCCCTGTCTCTCCCAGCATGCCCGTATATGCCCTGTCTCTCTCAGCATACCCGTATATGTTCAGACTCTCCCAGCATACCCGTATATGTTCAGACTCTCCCAGCATACCCGTATATGTTCAGACTCTCCCAGCATACCCGTATATGTTCAGACTCTCCCAGCATACCCGTATATGTTCAGACTCTCTCAGCATGCCCGTATATGCCCTGTCTCTCTCAGCATGCCCATATATGCCCTGTCTCTCTCAGCATGCCCATATATGCCCTGTCTCTCCCAGCATGCCATATATGCCCCATCTCTTCCAGCATGCCCATATATGCCCTGTCTCTCTCAGCATGCCCATATATGCCCGGTCTCTCTCAGCATGTCCATATATGCCCTGTCTCTCCCAGCATGCCCATATATGCCCTGTCTCTCTCAGCATACCCGTATATGCCCGGTCTCTCCCAGAAGATGTGGCACAGTGTGAGCACTTAGTTCGTTAGGTACGTAACTACCCCAGACTAGCGGAATTCTTCATGTGAGAAACAAACTCGATCCCCGGAGGAGGGAATGAGGAGGTGAAAGGAGGATGACGAAGGGGTATAAAGTGGAAGAAGATGTAGAAACAGAAAGGAGAAGAAAGAAGAAGGTGAGGAAAAGTAATGAAAACATGAAATGCACCACGAATTTGCATGTGATCCTTGTGCAGGATCCTGGTTTTGATTTCAACATATTTACTGTTGGAGCAAGGTACAAGCAAGCACACACATTCTTGACTCTGTACGTTCTGCATGTGTCTCACACAAGACATGTCCAAGAACTAAACAGATGAAGCTGTAAGTATTACATGTGTCTCACATAGGACATGTCCAAGAACTAAACAGATGAAGCTGTAATGTGTCTCACACAGGACATGTCCAAGAACTAAACAGATGAAGCTGTAAGTATTACATGTGTCTCACACAGGACATGTCCAAGAACTAAACAGATGAAGATATAAGTATTACATGTGTCTCACACAGGACATGTCCAAGAACTAAACAGATGAAGCTGTAAGTATTACATGTGTCTCACACAGGACATGTCCAAGAACTAAACAGATGAAGCTGTAATGTGGCTCACACAGGACATGTCCAAGAACTAAACAGATGAAGCTGTAAGTATTACATGTGTCTCACACAGGACATGTCCAAGAACTAAACAGATGAAGCTGTAAGTATTACATGTGTCTCACACAGGACATGTCCAAGAACTAAACAGATGAAGCTGTAAGTATTACATGTGTCTCACACAGGACATGTCCAAGAACTAAACAGATGAAGCTGTAAGTATTACATGTGTCTCACACAGGACATGTCCAAGAACTAAACAGATGAAGCTGTAATCTGTCTCACACAGGACATGTCCAAGAACTAAACAGATGAAGCTGTAAGTATTACATGTGTCTCACACAGGACATGTCCAAGAACTAAACAGATGAAGCTGTAAGTATTACATGTGTCTCACACAGGACATGTCCAAGAACTAAACAGATGAAGCTGTAAGTATTACATGTGTCTCACACAAGACATGTCCAAGAACTAAACAGATGAAGCTGTAAGTATTACATGTGTCTCACACAGGACATGTCCAAGAACTAAACAGATGAAGCTGTAAGTATTACATGTGTCTCACATAGGACATGTCCAAGAACTAAACAGATGAAGCTGTAATGTGTCTCACACAGGACATGTCCAAGAACTAAACAGATGAAGCTGTAAGTATTACATGTGTCTCACACAGGACATGTCCAAGAACTAAACAGATGAAGCTGTAATGTGTCTCACACAGGACATGTCCAAGAACTAAACAGATGAAGCTGTAAGTATTACATGTGTCTCACACAGGACATGTCCAAGAACTAAACAGATGAAGCTGTAAGTATTACATGTGTCTCACACAGGACATGTCCAAGAACTAAACAGATGAAGCTGTAAGTATTACATGTGTCTCACACAAGACATGTCCAAGAACTAAACAGATGAAGCTGTAAGTATTACATGTGTCTCACACAGGACATGTCCAAGAACTAAACAGATGAAGCTGTAAGTATTACATGTGTCTCACACAGGACATGTCCAAGAACTAAACAGATGAAGCTGTAAGTATTACATGTGTCTCACATAAGACATGTCCAAGAACTAAACAGATGAAGCTGTAAGTATTACATGTGTCTCACACAGGACATGTCCAAGAACTAAACAGATGAAGCTGTAAGTATTACATGTGTCTCACACAAGACATGTCCAAGAACTAAACAGATGAAGCTGTAAGTATTACATGTGTCTCACACAAGACATGTCCAAGAACTAAACAGATGAAGCTGTAAGTATTACATGTGTCTCACACAGGACATGTCCAAGAACTAAACAGATGAAGCTGTAAGTATTACATGTCTCACACAAGACATGTCGAAGAACTAAACAGATGAAGCTGTAAGTATTACATGTGTCTCACACAGGACATGTCCAAGAACTAAACAGATGAAGCTGTAAGTATTACATGTGTCTCACACAGGACATGTCCAAGAACTAAACAGATGAAGCTGTAAGTATTACATGTGTCTCACACAGGACATGTCCAAGAACTAAACAGATGAAGCTGTAAGTATTACATGTGTCTCACACAGGACATGTCCAAGAACTAAACAGATGAAGCTGTAAGTGCTACATGTGTCTCACAATGGACATGTCCTGAAACCAACTTCCTGAATCTGTAAGTCCTGTGGCAGTCTGCGGGACCTCATGTGCTGGAACTCCCAGTGTGCTGCTGGTGGTGGGGTGGGCAGATAGTTCCCTACACTGGTCATCCACTGCACCTGTATTCGCTTCCAGTCGTCTTGACTTGTCTTGCTACTGGACTCAGATGGACCCAGGCGAGAGAGTGTGGTCGACGAATTGCGCAACTCTTCCTCACTTTAACCCAATTTGTCACCCAAGTCATTCTTCATCTAACACCACATCAGGAGATTCTCCTCCTGGAAAGTCAAGCATTATTTGCCCACATTACCAAAGAACATTTCGAGCCAAAAAAGGCCTTGCCAGCCATCTTAGAACTCACGGCTCCAAACTTTCAACTCCCTGGATGAAATGAATGGTCATCTTTTTTTTATGCACAAACAACACACTGGTCAGTTGGACTTCAATGTTGACCTCCTGTTCAGAACGTCATGGCAAACTACTGAACCTTTCCCCACACAGTCAACCTGGCCTGGGGTTGACTGCCACGTCCTACATTTAATTTTTAAAACAAGTCAGTCCTCCATCTCCTGGAATAAATTATTCAAGCTGAAAGTCCCTCATGGTTCTTGCATAGGACATGTCCTGGAAACAAATTCTAGAATCTGTAATCCCTGCTGTAAACTTATGAAATTACAAGCACAAATCAAAAGACACGACTTGAGTTATATACAATTTATTTCTTGGCTTCATCTGTTGCCACTGGTGATGGATTCTCACCATGCAGATGGTTCTCAGTGAAACAACAGCAATGATATAAACAACCAGTCCATGCAAACATGCGTACATATGAGCCTGAAGATATGCATATATACGCATCAGCCGGAATATACGTATGCGTATGAGACATAACAATGTCATGTGTATTGCTGTAGATATTGTTAAGTTGAAACATATTGATATATAGAGCAAAATATACAACGATATGAAATATCAAGTGCTGTACTCCTTTCTTTCACTCTTTCTTCTCGCTCCCTGTCGCTCTATCACTGCTACATCACAACTAATATATCAATGTCAGAATCTATTTACACACCAACAGAAAAATGAGAACACCAACAGAGAAATGAAAACACCAATAGACAAATGAAAACACCAACAGAGAAATGAAAACACCAACAGACAAATGAAAAAACCAATAGACAAATGAAAAAACCAATAGACGAATGAAAATACCAATAGACAAATGAAAACACCAATTAACAACTGAAAAAACCAACAGAGAAATGAAAACACCAACAGACAAATGAAAACACCAACAGAGAAATGAAAACACCAACAGACACATAAAGACACCAATAGACAAATGAAAACACCAACAGACACATGAAAACACCAACAGAGAAATGAAAACAACAACAGAGAAATGAAAACACCAACAGACATATGAAGACACCAACAGACAAATAAAAACAAAAAAAAAACAAAACAAAAAAATGAAAACATCAACAGATAAATGAAAACCCCAACAGACAAATGAAAAAACCAATAGACAAATGAAAACACCATAGACAAATGAAAACACCAACAGACATATGAAGACACCAACAGACAAAAACACCCCAAAAAAAATAAAATTAAAATGAAAACATCAACAGATAAATGAAAAAACCAATAGACAAATGATAAAACCAATAGACAAATGAAAAAACCAATAGACAAATGAAAACACCATAGACAAATGAAAACACCAATTAACAACTGAAAAAACCAACAGAGAAATGAAAACACCAACAGACACATGAAAACACCAACAGAGACATGAAAACACCAACAGACATATGAAGACACCAACAGACAAATGAAAACACCAAAAAAAAAAAAAAAATGAAAACATCAACAGATAAATGAAAACACCAACAGACAAATGAAAACACCAATAGACAAATGAAAAAAATCAATCAAAACATGAAATGATAACAGACAAATGTGATGACGAGAAGCATAATATATCCCATAACAGCCCAGCAAGGTTAAACAAGATACAACTTGTATTAATTAACACAAAACCTCCATAAAAAATAATCATACATTACTATCAAACAGAAGATAACAATAACATTCATAGTTTCAGTGAATTATACAATATTCTAACTTTCATTGGTTGAAAGAAGTCAACCAATGGTTTGTTTTTAAACACAAGACCAGCTGGCCAGACTTTTAGCAAACTCCAGCTAAACCTGGGGTTGACATTTTGTCACAAGATATAACATTCAACAATATGTCGACAGGCGCACTACATTCAGATCTCGCAGACATGCACACATTTGATTGATTTTATATGTACACGGTTTGTACAAGAAAAATATGAGTAATAATCAATAATTTTGATAAATATGTCACAGTACACAGAAAGTACACAACAGATATGTTGAAGGTTTTACTGGCCCAGCAAACAACCACAGCTTCAGAAGTCGCATCTGGAACTAGACAGTTATATGATCTGATAAGTCAGGAACAAAACTAGTTCCTTGAACTGAAAAAATGAGATCTGGAACTTATCAATTAACTCAAGTGAAAAGTCAGGAACAAAACTAGTTCCTTGACCTCAGACAGCAAGTTGAAGGTCAAATTCACATTTCAGGCGATGGTGAAGGCTGATACAGACTTGACCTAATAATGAGCTTCAAAGAAACCAGATGTAAACTTCACACAAGACAATCAAGACAGACTTCATCCAATGAAGTCCAATAGAAAGTTGATCTAGTCCAATATAAAGTTGATCAAGTCCCATGTAAAGTTGATCAAGTCCCATATAAAGCTGATCACGCATACATCTGATAAACCAGAGTCAAAACTTATTCAACTCAAGCCACTTATTGTAGAGGTCAGAAATATAACTGACCCACAGTCAAAACTGAAGAGGTCAGATATAAACTTCACCAAGAAAGAACATTACATGATCCAAATATAACCTTCACCCAACAATGAACATTAAGTGATCCAAATATAAACTTCACCCAACAATGAACATTAAGTGATCCAAATATAACCTTCACCCAACAATGAACATTAAGTGATCCAAATATAACCTTCACCCAACAATGGCAGCTGAATGGATGAGACTGACAACCAGTTCTGCTAACGACCCAACCAAGATGAAGCTGTATACAGAAGCTATGGCACACCACCAACCAACAAGTCCCCAGCAGCTGTCCCGGGGCAACATACAGATGTGGGTTATGTACAGTTTCTTAATCATTACAGAAGAACGTGAGAGCTTCTGAGCTCAGCTGCAACAGGAAGGTTGTGAGAATACTGTGGAGCAAGAAGACACAAATACTAACATTTGACAAGAACTGATCATCCAAGACAACCGACTCACAGACAGGATCAGGTGTGGGAAACTGTAATACTTTGACCATATTACTCATCACAGTGGCTTGGAGAGTACAGGGATGGGAGGCGTGGTTTCTGGTAGAAGTGGCAGGAGTTGCCCAGGATGATGGACACAGGACACCTGGGGCATGAGGTGAGAGACATGGCCACAGAGGTCAGCAGGATGATGGAGACAGGACATCTGGGGCATGAGCTGGGAGACATGGCCAGAGACAGAGAGGCTGTTGGCTGCACAATGATGAGAGCCACATTCTATGAAGATGCTGCTAGACCAGCCAACCAAGTGAACACGTAATCACAACACCAACCACCATACTGTGAGCATCGCAGCAACCCTTCCAGAAAATGCTCCAGTCGTGACAGAGTAGCCAGACTTGAAGACAACAAAGACAAGAGTATGTATGTCCCCTGGGTTCTACAGCCAACCATCTCAGGTGCACTTCTCTCCCAGTGTGTGTCTGCTCTGTTCAGGTTATTTTCTACAACAACCCGCTCACACACCCAGGAGATCAAACTAGACTTGAGATAACACCAACTTGGACAGCTGCTCACACTTTGTGACTACACCAGCAACCACACCTTGTGACTACACTTTGTGACTACACCAGCAACCACACTTTGTGACTACACCAGCAACCACAACTTGTGACTACACTTTGTGACTACACCAACAACCACAACTTGTGACTACACTTTGTGACTACACCAACAACCACACCTTGTGACTACACTTTGTGACTACATCAGCAACCACAACTTGTGACTACACTTTGTGACTACACCAACAACCACAACTTGTGACTACACTTTGTGACTACACCAACACCAACAACTTGTGACTACACCAACAACCACAACTTGTTACTACACTTTGTGACTACATCAGCAACCACAACTTGTGACTACACTTTGTGACTACACCAACAACCACACCTTGTGACTACACTTTGTGACTACACCAACAACCACAACTTGTGACTAGACCAACAACCACAACTTGTAACTACACTTTGTGACTACACCAACAACCACAACTTGTGACTACACCAACAACCACAACTTGTAACTACACTTTGTGACTACACCAACAACCACAACTTGTGACTACACCAGCAACCACACAAACAACCACACCTTGTGACTACACTTTGTCACTACATCAGCAACCACAACTTGTGACTAAACTTTGTGACTACACCAACAACCACACCTTGTGACTACACTTTGTGACTACATCAGCAACCACAACTTGTGACTACACTTTGTGACTACACCAACAACCACAACTTGTGACTACACTAGCAACCACAACTTGTAACTACACCAGAAACCACACCTTGTGACTACACTTTGTGACTACACCAGCAACCACAACTTGTGACTACACTTTGTGACTACACCACCAACCACAACTTGTGACTACACTTTGTGACTACACCAACAACCACAACTTGTGACTACACCAACAACCACAACTTGTGACTACACCAACAACCACAACTTGTGACTACACCAACAACCACAACTTGTGACTACACTTTGTGACTACACCAACAACCACAACTTGTGACTACACCAACAACCACAACTTGTGACTACACCAACAACCACAACTTGTGACTACACTTTGTGACTACACCAACAACCACAACTTGTGACTACACCAACAACCACAACTTGTGACTACACTTTGTGACTACACCAACAACCACAACTTGTGACTACACTTTGTGACTACACCAACAACCACAACTTGTGACTACACCAGCAACCACACCTTATGACTACACTTTGTGACTACACCAGCAACCACACCTTATGACTACACTTTTTGAATACACATTGCAACTAAACTTTATGACCACAGTTGTGACTACACTTTGTGATTACATTTGTGAGTACAAATCGTGACTAAATTTGTGACCATACCTGTGACTACATTTATTTAAACACTTGTGACTATATTTATGACTACATTTATGACTAAATTTGTGACCACACTTGCAACCACAAATGTGATTACACGTGCGACTAAATTTGTGACTAAACCTGCATCTCCACATGTGACTACACTTGTGCCTACAACAGCAACCACATTTGTGACTACACTTGCATAGGCAACAACGTATTGACCTGAGACCTGACCCTCTGCCAGCCGCATACATTGTCAAACGACACACTAACACAAATCTACACATGGCAACACAAGGACATCAACCCCGAATACATCTGTGAAATCAACATTACAAATGTACATAAATCAGTGATACACCTTGAGTGCTCTATGTGTTGAGGAGCACAACTATAACAACACGTAATTAAGCTAACACATACAGATAACTAGGTCACATTCTACAAGTCTCACTCTGACCTGCATTCCATAGAGGAACTCTAACTGGGTTATGTCCCTCCAGTTCAGATCTAGATAACTGGGTTGTTCCAGATCAGATCTAGATAACTGAGTTGTGTCCCTCCAGATCTGTTCTGGATAACTGGGTTGTGTCCCTAGGATCAAATCTGGATAATTGTGTTGAATTTTCCCGGTTTATTAAGACTGAACTGAGTAAATGATTACACCTGAATAGGACAACTGTTCATATAAATGGCCAACATGACAGAGATCATTACGACATTTGCCATGTCCTTGGATAACAACTGTCATGCCTTCCAATGACATCTGACACAGTTTATCAGTTTATGTGATGTCATAATGACATAAACATCCACTTTATCCTTACAGCCAAATCTGAAAATGTTGCTTCTGTGCCACTTGGCAACAATCACCACAGTTCTGCAAGTCTGCCAGCATTACCTGGCACGTGATTTGGTAATGCCGAGCTTTACTCCATCTTTCCTCCGTCTATTTGCCAGTCATGTAGTAACATTCACACAGCTCAACCACACATACAAAAGCTACGTTACCACACACATTCATACTGACTCAGTTATTAATATAACAAATAATAATCACAGAATAGAGAAGTTTCTTGTATGCCACCTGATGTGTGTGTATGAGTGTGTGTGAGAAAGAGAGTGTATGAGTGTGTATATAAGTGTGAGTATGAGTGTGTATGTGAGAGTGTGTTTGAGTGTGTGAGTGAGGCAATCTCTGGTTTTAATTTAGAGCTTCCAAGAATGTGAAAATCACTTAACTGAAGATTTCTTCTTCTTCTGCCTAGTATCTGAGCTGGGTTGTGAAGATGGGACAGAGTACGAGTGGGAATGTTTCAGACCTGTCATGTCGGTACTCAACTCAACTCAACTCCCACTCTGGATCCCCTCCTAGAGAACAGGTACTCACTCAACTCCAGTCAAACCCCCTCAACTGGTGTAGTCTTCTACAGCCCTCAATGTCCTTCCCTTATGATCAACCTCTGTCTCTCAGTGTCTTCCCTTGTCCTTCCCATATGATCAACCTCTGTCTCTCAGTGTCTTCCCTTGTCCTTCCCATATGATCAACCTCTGTCTCTCAGTGTCTTCCCTTGTCCTTCCCATATGATCAACCTCTGTCTCTCAGTGTCTTCCCTTGTCCTTCCCATATGATCAACCTCTGTCTCTCAGTGTCTTCCCCTCAATGTCCTTCCCATATGATCAACCTCTGTCTCTCAGTGTCTTCCCCTCAATGTCCTTCCCATATGATCAACCTCTGTCTCTCAGTGTCTTCCCCTCAATGACCTTCCCGTATGATCAATCTCTGTCTCTCACTGTCTTCCCCTCAATGTCCTTCCCGTATGATCAACCTCTGTCTCTCATTGCCTTCCCCTCAATGTCCTTCCCGTATGATCAATCTCTGTCTCTCACTGCCTTCCCCTCAATGTCCTTCCTATATCATCAATCTCTGTCTCTCACTGTCTTCCCCTCAATGTCCTTCCTATATCATCAATCTCTGTCTCTCACTGCCTTCCCCTCAATGTCCTTCCTATATCATCAATCTCTGTCTCTCACTGCCTTCCCCTCAATGTCCTTCCTATATCATCAAGCTCTGTCTCTCACTGTCTTCCCCTCAATGTCCTTCCTGTATGATCAATCTCTGTCTCTCACTGTCTTCCCCTCAATTTGTTATCCATGCAATAGAACCATGGAGACAGTCAGTCACAATGACAGTATTGCGTGTTTGCTACAACGACAGTTATTCCACAATGACAGTTATTTCCCCAAGGACAGTTACTCAGCACAGACAGTTATTTCCCCAGGACAGTATTCTAGGCAGGTTTCTGTAGATGACAGCTAGCGACACATAATCTATGTACACAATAAATAAGTGAAACAAAACACAAGGCATGTACAGAGAAAGGAACACATCAGCCGATACACACCTGGAATGTAATAGAATTTGGAGATTGCTAGCAACGGAGAACCTTCAACACAATGCAACAAACACAGAACGGAAACTATGGCTTCAATAGCAACTGGCAAATGTGATGGAAATAATAATAATAATAATGCAAGTCAAACATAGGGGCAAATATTAACAAACATGAATGTACCAGGATGTCAATGAATATCGTCGCAACATGGCTCTCAAACATGAACATCGACTTATCATTCAGCCGGTTTAAAACAGTAAACAGTTTCCAGTGTAAATCTAAGACATCTTTTGTTTTGTTTGGGGGGGGGGGGGGAAATAAAAAAATGTACTAACATGTTTTGGCTTAAGTACAACAGTGCATACAACTATACATTGGAAAATGCAAACATAAACAGTATATGAAACCTTAGAAAGTGCACCACGCTATACAACAGTGCACTCAAACATAAACAGTGCACCAGATCATACAATACTGCACCAAACCATACAACAATGTATTCAACCATAGAATAGTACACCAGATCATACAATACTGCACCCAAACATAG
The DNA here is from genome assembly GCA_963921405.1 of Cepaea hortensis. Taxonomy (NCBI): domain Eukaryota; kingdom Metazoa; phylum Mollusca; class Gastropoda; order Stylommatophora; family Helicidae; genus Cepaea; species Cepaea hortensis. Next base: position 3,308,424 of record OY992896.1, read on the forward strand.
AACAGTACATTAAACCATAGAATAGTACACCAGATCATACAACAGTGCACCCAACCATACAACAGTGCACCCAACCATACAACAGTGCACCCAACCACACAATGGTGCACCCAACCATACAACTGTACATCCAACTAAATACCCACAGATAAACGATCAAACCCTACCCTGTACACAACATGGCAACCAGTACGTACGCAGATCCATCCATCTAGCTAGCAAATGCAACACATTGGATACACATGTACATCATTCAGTACACAAATCCTGCACTACATTTTAATGCCAGTACATCAGTACACGTCAGTTTTGAGGTCACACAACGTACAGTTCATACAACTTTGAGTACACACAAATTATAGCACCTATAATTGTGTGTTCACACAACTTTGAGTTTGCTAACATTTGAGTACACACAACTTTGAGTATACACAAGAATTTGAGTATACACAACTTTGAGTTTGCTAACATTTGAGTACACACAACTTTGAGTATACACAAAAATTTGAGTATACACAACTTTGAGTACACAACAAAATTTGAGTACTTACACAAATATGTGTACACACAACTCACAGCACATACAACTTTGAATACACAAAACTTTGAGTACACATAATGTACAGCACATTCAATTCTGACTACATACAACTATCAGTGAATAACACATGCCGTATTTCGGCACAAAAAGTTCATCATATACCTGGCTGATTTTTCACTCACTTTAACAATGAAGAATAAAATCTTTACATTTCCTGCTGATTTTTCACTCACTTTAACAATGAAGACATAAAATCTTCACATTTCCGGCTGATTTTTCACTCATGTTAACAATGAAGACATAAAATCTTCATATTTCCAGCTGATGTTTCACTCACTTTAACAATGAAGACATAAAAATTAACTGGCATAGATAAGCCCACTTCCCTTCCCTCCCAACTCACTTCAATGGTTGCTGTACCCAGAGCGGTATTTCCCTGAGTTGATGTTGGCATGCACACACACACTCACCCACACACACAGCAATACACTCAACCCTCACTCCTATCACCCCACCCCACAGCTATATCAAGGCAGCCTGAGACACATATTGCAGTATTCTATTCAGCTTCTACTACAATCATCTGAAGCTTTGCACAGATGTGGTCCAGCCTGGAACAGGTGTTGCTGTCTGCAGTCCCATTCTCCTGTTGTCCCACTCCCAGCCTGGGACAGGTGTTGCTGTCTGCAGTCCCACTCTCCTGCAGTCCCACTCCCAGCCTGGGACAGGTGTTGCTGTCTGCAGTCCCACTCTCCTGTTGTCCCACTCCCAGCCTGGGACAGGTGTTGCTGTCTGCAGTCCCACTCTCCTGTTGTCCCACTACCAACCTGGGACAGGTGTTGCTGTCTGCAGTCCCACTTTCCTGTTGTCCCACTCCCAGCCTGGAACAGGTGTTGCTGTCTGCAGTCCCATTCTCCTGTTGTCCCACTCCCAGCCTGGGACAGGTGTTGCTGTCTGCAGTCCCACTCTCCTGCAGTCCCACTCCCAGCCTGGGACAGGTGTTGCTGTCTGCAGTCCCATTCTCCTGTTGTCCCACTACCAACCTGGGACAGGTGTTGCTGTCTGCAGTCCCACTTTCCTGTTGTCCCACTCCCAGCCTGGAACAGGTGTTGCTGTCTGCAGTCCCACTCTCCTGTTGCCCCACTACCAGCCTGGGACAAGTGTTGCTGTCTGCAGTCCCACTTTTCTGTTGTCCCACTCCCAGCCTGGGACAGGTGTTGCTGTCTGCAGTCCCACTCTCCTGTTGTCCCACTCCCAGCCTGGGACAGGTCTTGCTGTCTGCAGTCCCATTCTCCTGCTGTTCCACACCCAGTTTGGGATAGCCACTGCTGTCTGCAGCCTGCTATCCTACATCTACTGTCCCACTTGCACCCCCGCTGTCCCACAGCTATACCAAGGCAGCCTGGGACATGTGCTGTTGTATGCTGTCTCCCGTCTGAGCTCGGAATGTCTGTATGCTGTTCATGATCTTCTTCTGATGGCCCACCAGACTGATGCCCATGTTGAGAAGGTCACGGACGGTCACATGTCGTACCTGTTTAACAATAGAAGGAAAGGTTAGAGACAGAAATTAAATAAAACACCGAAGAATTTTAAAATGTGCAGATCATAACGTGAAGAACACTTTATGCAACACGTCTCTGTTATGGGAAGTTGGAGAAAAGAGTTTTTGCATGTTACATACAACCAGTTCTAATACACGGCTGTGAATCATGGATATAAAAGACACCCCCCCCCCCTTTTCATGACATGAAATACTGGAGAAGTGTCTACAGCTCCAAGGAGACCATTAGGAGAAGTGTCTACAGCCCCAAGCAGACCACTGGGAGAAGTGTCTACAGCTCCAAGGAGACCACTGGGAGAAGTGTCTACAGCCCCAAGGAGACCACTGGGAGAAGTGTCTACAGTCCCAAGGAGACCACTGGAAGAAGTGTCTACAGCCCCAAGGAGAGCACTAAGAGAAGTGTCTACAGCCCCAAGGAGACCACTGGGAGAAGTGTCTACAGCTCCAAGGAGACCACTGGGAGAAGTGTCTACAGCCCCAAGGAGAGCACTAAGAGATGTGTCTACAGCCCCAAGGAGACCACTGGGAGAAGTGTCTACAGCCCCAAGGAGACCACTGGGAGAAGTGTCTACAGCTCCAAGGAGACCACTGGGAGAAGTGTCTACAGCCCTAAGGAGACAACTGGGAGAAGTGTCTACAGCCCCAAGGAGACCACTGGGAAAAGTGTCGACAGCCCCAAGGAGAACACTGGGAAAAGTGTCTACAGCCCCAAGGAGACCACTGGGAGAAGTGTATACAGCCTTAAGGAGACAACTGGGAGAAGTGTCTACAGCCCCAAGGAGACCTTCCAGAAATGCTACAATAACGGTGAGACCACTGGGAGAAGAGTCTACAGCCCCAAGGAGACCACTGGGAGAAGTGTCTACTGCCCCAAGGAGTGCTTTGTGAAGGGCACTAGCGGGTCAGATCTCCAGGTGAGCACCTGTTTGTTTCCTGGTCAAAGATCCATCTTAAAGAGACCCCACACATTGATCAGCAGGTAACAAATCTGCCATGAAGAGAGTGACATGTTCATGAACTGCACTCCACTGATGGGACTGCTGAGCCTGACAAGATTGCATCCTCTCCCAGTGTCTTACTCCTCTTCTGACTGCATTTCATCTTATCCTCCCCTTCCTCTGCATTTTGTCTGGTGAAGGACTTTTGATCTGTCCTGGTTTCCTGTTTGTGTACTTTCCTCAGCTCCTCATCCAGCATGGACTCATGATAAAACACACACAGCAGGTTGGTGCACATTCTTAAACCTCTGGTGTACTGTTGCAGAAGCAGCAGGTTCAACCCCTACACTGGTCAGTTGGACTAAAATGTTAACTTAGTGTCCTTACTTTAGGATGTAAATTACAAGTACCCCAGAAGTCCAAGTGGGTTCACCTGATGGTGAGGGACATTGGTAATAGAGAAAGCTAATCCACATGCAAAAATCAGTCCAGAGCACTAGATGTAGTAGCATGTATATGGACTACGTTTGAGTTTAAAGCGAGCGACCACAAAAAAAAAATAACAACAAAAAACACACAGAACTGATGTAACATGTGCCAAAGGGAGGACTATCTAGTGTTTCTAAGTACACACTGTCAACACCGGTGTATTTTCTTATCTCCAAACTCATCAAAAAACTTTATTGTTTATTTTTCATGGGTTTTAATACTTATTGTTCATTTGTTGTCTAAGATTAGCTTCATAAGTGATGTTGAATGAAATAATGTATGAGAGGAAATAGAGAAGAAGGGCAGAATGTCAGACGGGCCTGCGTGCCCAATTCTTAAATCTTTGAAAAAAATGTTCGTTCGTTCAAAAACACATACAACACACATACACACACACAGAATTCAAATGAGATGTAAGACCACACAATCCACACATTGCATAAAAGTGAGATGTAAGATTACACAAACCACACATTGTATGTAAAAAACAAGGTGAGGGTATCTGTGTGATTACCTGGTCCATGGTGCTCAGCCCGGCAGTCAGGAAGAGACTGAGGTATCTTTCCATCTTGATGGACACCAGCCAGTCCTCCACGCTGGACAGGGAGGTCATGTCTGGGGCGCTGGGGTCGATGAAGTTGTGGGGGCTGCCAGAGGGGAGAGAGTCCAGGTTAATACACATGTTCATATACATCTCTCAGTGTACAACTGTCTGTGTACAACTGTCTGTGTAACAGCTTTCTCTGTAAACTGTCTCAGTACCAGGTGCCTCTGTCCCACTGTCTGTGTAACAGCTGTCTCTGTAAACTGTCTCAGTACCAGGTGCCTCTGTCCCACTGTCTGTGTACAGCTGTCTCTGTAACACTGTCTCTGTACCGGCTGTCTCTGTAAACTGTCTCTGAACAAACTGTCTGTGAAGAGCTGTCTCTGTACCAGTTGTCTCTGTACCAGCTGTCTCTGTACCAGCCGTCTCAGTACAACTGTCTCTGTACCAGCTGTCTCTGTTCCACTGTCTCTGTACCAACTGTCTGTGTAGAGCTGTCTCTGTACCAACTGCCTCTGGACAACTGTCTCTGTATCAACTGTTTCAGTAACACTGCCTCTGTACCAGCTGTCTCAGTAAACTGTCTCTGTACCAGGTGTCTCTGTAAGCAGTCACTGTACCAGTTGTCTCTGTACCAGCTGTCTCTGTACCAGCTGTCTCTGTACCAGCTGTCTCTGTACAACTGTCTCTGTACCAGCCATCTCTGCACCAGGTGTCTTTGTAAACTATCTATGTACCAGCTGTCTCTGTACCAGCTGTCTCTTGTCACTGTATCTGTATCAGCTGTCTCAGTACAAGCTGTCTCTATAACAGCTGCCTCTGTAAACTGTCTCTGTACCAGTTATCTCTGTACCAACTGTCTCTGTACCAACTGTCTTTGTACCAGCTGTCTCTGCAGTCCCACTTTCCTGTTGCCCCGCTAGTATAACTCTGTATATTAGACACAGTTATTAAATACTGTACTACGCTTTTACAAACTGACCGAGGTTTGGCCTGTTTCCGAAGCAGCTCTGGGGCACGTATGAGTTTGTCCAGGGTCTTGACAATCTGAGCCAGCTTGGGTCTGTGGGACCTCTCCTTCTGCCAACAGTCCAGCATCATCTGATGGATGGCTTCTGGGCAGTCCTGCAACACAGACAACAGCTGAGGACAGTCTTACAACACAGACAACAGGACAGTCCTACAACACAGACAACAACTCAGGACAGTCCTGCAACACAGACAATAGGACAGTCCTACAACACAGACAACAGGACAGTCCTACAACACAGACAACAACACAGGACAGTCCTGCAACACAGACAATAGGACAGTCCTACAACACAGACAACAACTCAGGACAGTCCTACAACACAGACAATAGGACAGTCCTACAACACAGACAACAGGACAGTCCTACAACACAGACAACAGGACAGTCCTACAACACAGACAACAGGACAGTCCTACAACACAGACAACAACTCAGGACAGTCCTACAACACAGACAATAGAACAGTCCTACAACACAGACAATAGAACAGTCCTACAACACAGACAACAGCCCAGGACAGTCCTACAACACAGACAACAGGACAGTCCTACAACACAGACAACAGCCCAGGACAGTCCTACAACACAGACAACAGAACAGTCCTACAACACAGACAACAGGACAGTCCTACAACACAGACAACAGGACAGTCCTACAACACAGACAACAGGACAGTCCTACAACACAGACAACAACTCAGGGCAGTCCTACAACACAGACAATAGGACAGTCCTACAACACAGACAACAGGACAGTCCTACAACACAGACAACAGGACAGTCCTACAACACAGACAACAGGACAGTCCTACAATACAGACAACAGCTCAGGGCAGTCCTACAACACAGACAACAGCTCAGGGCAGTCCTACAACACAGACAATAGGACAGTCCTACAACACAGACAACAGGACAGTCCTACAACACAGACAATAGGACAGTCCTACAACACAGACAACAACTCAGGACAGTCCTACAACACAGACAACAGGACAGTCCTACAACACAGACAACAGGACAGTCCTACAACACAGACAACATGACAGTCCTACAATACAGACAACAGCTCAGGGCAGTCCTACAACACAGACAATAGGACAGTCCTACAACACAGACAACAGGACAGTCCTACAACACAGACAATAGGACAGTCCTACAACACAGACAACTCCTCAGGACAGTCCTACAACACAGACAATAGGACAGTCCTACAACACAGACAACAACTCAGGGCAGTCCTACAACACAGACAATAGGACAGTCCTACAACACAGACAACAACTCAGGACAGTCCTACAACAAAGACAACAGGACAGTCCTACAACACAGACAACAGGACAGTCCTACAACACAGACAACAGGACAGTCCTACAACACAGACAACAACTCAGGACAGTCCTACAACACAGACAACAGGACAGTCCTACAACACAGACAACATGACAGTCCTACAATACAGACAACAGCTCAGGGCAGTCCTACAACACAGACAATAGGACAGTCCTACAACACAGACAACAGGACAGTCCTACAACACAGACAATAGGACAGTCCTACAACACAGACAACTCCTCAGGACAGTCCTACAACACAGACAATAGGACAGTCCTACAACACAGACAACAACTCAGGGCAGTCCTACAACACAGACAATAGGACAGTCCTACAACACAGACAACAACTCAGGACAGTCCTACAACAAAGACAACAGGACAGTCCTACAACACAGACAACAGGACAGTCCTACAACACAGACAACAACTCAGGACAGTCCTACAACACAGACAACAGGACAGTCCTACAACACAGACAACAGGACAGTCCTACAACACAGACAACAGGACAGTCCTACAACACAGACAACAACTCAGGACAGTCCTACAACACAGACAACTCAGGGCAGTCCTACAACACAAACAACTGAGGACAGTCCTACAACACTGACAACAGCTGAGGACAGTCCTACAACACAGACAACAACTCAGGGTAGTCCTACAACAGCTCAGGACAGTCCTACAACACAGACAACAGGACAGTCCTACAACACAGACAACTCAGGTCAGTCCTACAACACAGACAACAACTCAGGACAGTCCTACAACACAGTCAACAACTCAGGACAGTCCTACAACACAGACAACTCAGGTCAGTCCTACAACACAGACAACAGCTCAGGACAGTCCTACAACACAGACAACTCAGGACAGTCCTACAACACAGACAACTCAGGGCAGTCCTACAGTAGCTCAGGACAGTCCTATAACACAGACAATTCAGGACAGTCCTACAACACAGACAACAGCTCAGGACAGTCCTACAATACAAACAACAACTCAGGACAGTCCTACAATACAGACAACAGCTCAGGACAGTCCTACAACACAGACAACAGCTCAGGACAGTCCTACAATACAAACAACAACTCAGGACAGTCCTACAATACAGAAAACAGCGCAGGACAGTCCTACAATACAAACAACAACTCAGGACAGTCTTACAATACAAACAACTCAGGACAGTCCTACAATACAGACAACAGCTCAGGACAGTCCTACAACACAGACAACAGCTCAGGACAGTCCTACAATACAAACAACAACTCAGGACAGTCCTACAACACAGACAACAGCGCAGGACAGTCCTACAACACAAACAACAACAAGTGCTCTCATGAATACCCTCACATCAGAAGCCACACAGTGGGTCAGTTGGTTCCGGTTAACACAGGCTGACCAGCAGGACCTGGTAGAGTGACCTTCTGAGATCATATCACTGTCACACTTGAGATCAGGCATCTTCCACTTGAAGGGGTCAGTTTAGGACAGATATTTAAGTATGTGAGTAGTGTATCAGATAGCAAGCCAGACAGAAGTAAAGTAGACATGTAGACTGATTAATACCCCAGGATAGAAGAGGAATGACTAAACAACTGTAAGGTACGTCTACAATCCTGGGACAGACTAAATAAGACCAGAAGGTACTGGGGAAAAGAGACTAAACAAGACTGCAATGTACTTTGGGAAAAGAGACTACAAAGACCTCAAGGTACTAGGAAAAAGAGACTAAAAAGACCTCAAGGTACTGGGGAAAAGAGATTAAACAGGACTGCAAGGTACTGGGGAAAAAGACTAAAAAACCACAAGATACTGGGAAAAAGAGACTACACATGACTGCAAGAAACTGGGGGAAAAGAGACAAAAAGCAAGGTACTGGAAAGAAAAGGAAAGACTATAGCCAAGACACCTCTTCCCCCAAATATAGACTAATATCAATAATTGAAAGATAGTGGATGGTTTCTGGAAGAGAGTGGATGGTTTCTGGAAGATAGTGGATGGTTTCTGGAAGAGAGTGGATGGTTTCTGGAAGATAGTGGATGGTTTCTGAAAGAGAGTAGATGGTTTCTGAAAGAGAGTAGATGGTTTCTGAAAGAGAATAGATGGTTTCTGAAAGAGAGTGGATGGTTTCTGAAAGAGAGTGGATGGTTTCTGAAAGAGAGTAGATGGTTTTTGAAAGAGAGTGAATGCTTTCTGGAAGAGAGTGAATGGTTTCTGGAAGAGAGTGGATGGTTTGTGGGAGAGAGTAGATGGTTTCTAGAAGAGAGCGGATGGTTTCTGAAAGAGAGTAGATGGTTTCTAGAAGAGAGTGAATGGTTTCTGGAAGAGAATTGATGGTTTCTGGAAGAGAGTAGATGGTTTCTGGAAGAGAGTGAATAGTTTCTGGAAGAGATTGGATGGTTTCTGGAAAAGAGTGGATGGTTTCTGGAAGAGAGTGGATGGTTTCTGGAAGAGAGTGGATGGTTTCTGGAAGAACAGTTTCTGAAAAAGTGTGAGAGTATTATAAATACTCAGTGTCCTGACTTGTTCTAGTGAGTCACACAACAGAGTTTACACACAGTCACACAAGTCAACCTACCATGGGTGGAGGTAGCCTGTAGCCCTTCTCCACAGCTTTGATCACATCCTGGTTAGACCAGTTGTAGTACGGCCGCTCCCCGTAGGAAACTATTTCCCACATGACAACGCCGTAGCTCCACACGTCCGATGACGACGTGAACTTGCGGAAGGCGATGGCTTCTGGTGCTGTCCACCTGACAGGGATCTTTCCCCCTGTGGTTGTGTATGCCCCGTCTGTTGTGTCCGACTCAATCTCTCGGGACAGTCCGAAATCAGCAACTTTGCAGACCAGAGTGTCATTGACTAAAATGTTTCTTGCTGCTAAATCCTGGCACAGGAAGAGAAGAGAGGCATGTTGTCACATGACAGATGAATATTCCACATAATGCAATGTTTTCACACAAGAGACAAATATTTAAGATATAACATAACGTAATGTTGTCACACAAAAACAAATATCCCAGATATTACATAATGTTGTCACACGACAGACACATATTCCAGACATTACATAATGTTGTCACACAAGAGATTGATTGATTGATTGATTGATTGGTTCAGGAACCGACATCACAGCATTCAGGACATTCCCATAAGCGCTCCGTCCCCATCCTCAGCAGCCAGCGAAGAGTTCCAACACTAATAGTTCCAGTAGCAATCTGATTATATGTCCGTCTCGCCTTTCCTCCGAGCGCCGAGCGTCGGCCAGATCCCCTCGTCACACCTCGTTGTCTCATTCTTACCAGACCATGGTGCTCCATCTGCTCCTCCGAGGTGTACACGTGCTTCCACAAGGCCGCAACCACGTCTGCCCTGTCATGCATCAATACTCCACCAAATTTTGCAGAGCCAGCCAATCTGACCGCCTGTTCATTCCCCAGCACACCGGCATGCCCAGGAGAAAAGATTCAGACGATGCTTGCCACCCGTGACCTCCGAAGCGAAGCAAACCACTCTGCACGAAGCCTACCTGTTCTCACCCTTCTCAGCATGCTTTCTGAGTCAGTTACAATCACAATGTGTGTATGTATCGTGTTTTCTATCCAGCGAAAAGCTGCACTGACCGCCTCCACCTCCTTTCTTAAGAGGTTCACACAATTCACACAAGAGACTAACTAACTAACTAACTAACTAACTAGCTAACTAGGTAACTAACTAACTATTGGCTAGTATGTTTTCCATCTTGAAAAAGGCAAACTTTGCCATGTTGATTTTTCTTCCAACCTCTTCGAAGCACCTCCCATCAGATATTATGATTGGCTATCCGTTATGCCCGCCAGACAGCAGGCCATGTATGACTGTACCGTGTCCGTTATGCCCACCAGACAGCAGGCCATGTGTGACTGTACCGTGTCCGTTATGCCCACCAGACAGCAAGTTTAGTTTGTTGAATAAACATCAACCAGAGCTCACTGTGTGGCGTCTGCTTATGTTAATACTGATAAACATCATGTCAATTCTTTGAGTTCTTTAGTATGCTGTAAAGAAATCTGGCAATGTATCTGTGTTATACACGATTGCCTGTTTGGCCTACATGAAAGTAATAAACCTGCGATCTTGTTATCGTCATTTCTCTCCATTGAACAGTTGCTGTGATCTGTTGGTCTTGAAAGAGTGAAGGAGTTTCAAACCCCAACAACCAGCCACCAATTCTGTGGATCCCTGAACCAGCCACAACAACCTGGCACTTTCACAAGAATGACCTGGGCTCCTACAAGCAGGCAAAGCAGCAACCACAGGACAGAAGCAACAAGAAGAGCAACAAAGCAGACAGTGACCAACAAATGATGGAGCATGTCAAGGCAGACGAGAACAAGGAGAAGAGTTTGATACTTACCCTATGTACAAATCCCATCTCGGAGAGGTACCTCATGCCTGACGCAATGCCCCTCATCATGCCGACTAGCTGGATGATTGTAAACCTGCCATCGTTTTTCTGGGGGACATGAACACGGGACAGGTTAAACTCTCACATAGGACATCAACACTGGGACAGGTTAAACTCTCACATAGGACAACAACACAGGACAGGTTAAACTCTCACATAGGACATCAACACAGGACAGGTTAAACTCTCACATAGGACACCAACACAGGACAGGTTAAACTCTCACATAGGACATCAACACAGGACAGGTTAAACTCTCACATAGGACAACAACACAGGACAAGTTAAACTCTCACATAGGACATCAACATAGGACAGGTTAAACTCTCACATAGGACATCAACACAGGACAGGTTAAACTCTCACATAGGAGATCAACACTGGGACAGGTTAAACTCTCACATAGGACATGAACATGGGACAGGTTAAACTCTCACATAGGACATGAACACGGGACAGGTTAACCTCTCACATAAGACATGAACACAGGACAGGTTAAACTCTCACATAGGACACCAACACAGGACAGGTTAAACTCTCACATAGGACACCAACATAGGACAGGTTAAACTCTCATATAGGACATCAACATAAGACAGGTTAAACTCTCACATAGGACACCAACACAGGACAGGTTAAACTCTCACATAGGACACCAACATAGGACAGGTTAAACTCTCATATAGGACATCAACGCTGGACAGGTTAAACTCTCACATAGGACATCAACATAGGACAGGTTAAACTCTCACATAGGACATGAACATGGGACAGGTTAAACTCTCACATAGGACATGAACATGGGACAGGTTAAACTCTCACATAGGACACCAACACAGGATAGGTTAAACTCTCACATAGGACATCAATACAGGACAGGTTAAACTCTCACATAGGACACCAACACAGGACAGGTTAAACTCTCACATAGGACACCAACACAGGACAGGTTAAACTCTCACATAGGACACCAACACAGGACAGGTTAAACTCTCACATAGGACACCAACATAGGACAGGTTAAACTCTCACATAGGACATCAACACTAGACAGGTTAAACTCTCCTATAGGACATCAACATAAGACAGGTTAAACTCTCACATAGGACACCAACACAGGACAGGTTAAACTCTCACATAGGACACCAACATAGGACAGGTTAAACTCTCATATAGGACATCAACATAAGACAGGTTAAACTCTCACATAGGGCATCAACACTAGACAGGTTAAACTCTCCTATAGGACATCAACATAAGACAGGTTAAACTCTCACATAGGACACCAACACAGGACAGGTTAAACTCTCACATAGGACACCAACATAGGACAGGTTAAACTCTCATATAGGACATCAACATAAGACAGGTTAAACTCTCACATAGGGCATCAACACTGGACAGGTTAAACTCTCATATACGACATCAACATAAGACAGGTTAAACTCTCACATAGGACACCAACACAGGACAGGTTAAACTCTCACATAGGACATCAACATAAGACAGGTTAAACTCTCACATAGGACATCAACATAAGACAGGTTAAACTCTCACATAGGGCATCAACACTGGACAGGTTAAACTCTCATATACAACATCAACATAAGACAGGTTAAACTCTCACATAGGACATCAACACAGGGCAGGTTAAACTCTCACATAGGACATCAACATAGGACAGGTTAAACTCTCACATAGGACATCAACACAGGACAGGTTAAACTCTCACATAGGACACCAACACAGGACCTGGTTAAACTCTCACATAGGACATCAACATAGGACAGGTTAAACTCTCACATAGGACATCAACACTGGACAGGTTAAACTCTCACATAGGACATGAACATAAGACAGGTTAAACTCTCACATAGGACACCAACACAGGACAGGTTAACCTCTCACATAGGACACCAACATAGGACAGGTTAAACTCTCATATAGGACATCAACGCTGGACAGGTTAAACTCTCACATAGGACATCAACATAGGACAGGTTAAACTCTCACATAGGACATGAACATGGGACAGGTTAAACTCTCACATAGGACATGAACATGAGACAGGTTAAACTCTCACACAGGACACCAACACAGGATAGGTTAAACTCTCACATAGGACATCAATACAGGACAGGTTAAACTCTCACATAGGACACCAACACAGGACAGGTTAAACTCTCACATAGGACACCAACACAGGACAGGTTAAACTCTCACATAGGACACCAACACAGGACAGGTTAAACTCTCACATAGGACACCAACATAGGACAGGTTAAACTCTCACATAGGACATCAACACTAGACAGGTTAAACTCTCCTATAGGACATCAACATAAGACAGGTTAAACTCTCACATAGGACACCAACACAGGACAGGTTAAACTCTCACATAGGACACCAACATAGGACAGGTTAAACTCTCATATAGGACATCAACATAAGACAGGTTAAACTCTCACATAGGGCATCAACACTGGACAGGTTAAACTCTCATATACGACATCAACATAAGACAGGTTAAACTCTCACATAGGACACCAACACAGGACAGGTTAAACTCTCACATAGGACATCAACATAAGACAGGTTAAACTCTCACATAGGACATCAACATAAGACAGGTTAAACTCTCACATAGGGCATCAACACTGGACAGGTTAAACTCTCATATACAACATCAACATAAGACAGGTTAAACTCTCACATAGGACATCAACACAGGGCAGGTTAAACTCTCACATAGGACATCAACATAGGACAGGTTAAACTCTCACATAGGACATCAACACAGGACAGGTTAAACTCTCACATAGGACACCAACACAGGACCTGGTTAAACTCTCACATAGGACATCAACATAGGACAGGTTAAACTCTCACATAGGACATCAACACTGGACAGGTTAAACTCTCACATAGGACATGAACATGGGACAGGTTAAACTCTCACATAGGACATCAACACTGGACAAGAAAAACTCTCAAATAGGACACCAAATGACATCATCAACTGACAGCATCATCAAATGATGTCATCAACTAACAGCATCATCAAATGATGTCATCAACTGACAGCATCATCAAATGATGTCATCAACTGACAGCATCATCAAATGACATCATCATCAAATGACAACATAATCAACTGACATCAACATCAAATAATATCATCATCAAATGACACTAACTTCCAATGATAACAACATCAACTGACATCAAACGACATCATGAAATGACAACATCCTGAAAAAACAACATCAACAGACAACACCATCAACAATGGACACCACCACTGAGACTCACCCGTAGAAACGTGTCCATGGAGCCATTGGCCATGTATTCTGTGACTATCATAATAGGGTTGCCTGAAACCACACAAATCACACACTGGTCATATACTGAGAACAAACTCTTCCACATTCACTCGGTAAAACTTGATATTTTCATTAAACAAATAATCGGTTAAGCCTGTCTATCAGATTTACAATAAAAAATAAAGAATCTTTAACCAGCTCCGCTGAAATTTACCAGACTGTCATTTACTCCGCTGGTAATGTCTCATTGTTTTTAACTCCACTGTCACTGTCTCATGTGTTATCTACTCCACTCTCAATGCTTCTACAGTTATCTATACCACTGTCAGTCATAACCTGCCGCAACAAGTCAGTGACACGTGACAGAGACCAGTAAAAATGCTACTTACAACACACATCAACTACATCAAGAAATCAAAACTGTTTTCTGGACTTCTCTTGGCGTTGATCAGGACAGTTTATGCGGGATACGAACTAAAGATCATTTCCCTGGCAGGCCACATGTTCTGTTGCTGTACTGACAGCTAGGGCGGATGTCTCCCCTGGCCATGGGGCTGGAGCCTGCTGGTAATCAAACACCCACAACCCAGAGGAAACACAACCCACCTGGACCTAACCCAGCTAGTCCATACATGCTGTGCTCAACGCTGACCTGGTGACATTCTGATATGCTTCTTTGCAGATAGAACACTCAAGTACTTGTCTTGCTTACCCCACTGTAGTCTGGGCTTGCAGAGGGGACAAAGAGACCTGACCACAGTCTCTGTGGAGATAGTGGTGTTGATTTGGCAGAGAGACAGGTATCTACGTCATTGATGCAAGCTCTTCTGTCTTAGAGGTTTTATTCTGGCAGAGAGACAGGTTTCTACATCATTGATGCAAGCTCTTCTGTCTTAGAGGTTTTATTCTGGCAGAGAGACAGGTATTTACGTCATTGATGCACGCCCTTCTGTCTTAGAGGTTTTATTCTGGCAGAGAGACAGGTATTTACGTCATTGATGCAAGCTCTTCTGTCTTAGAGGTTTTATTCTGGCAGAGAGACAGGTATTTACGTCATTGATGCAAGCTCTTCTGTCTTAGAGGTTTTATTCTGGCAGAGAGACAGGTATCTACGTCATTGATGCAAGCTCTTCTGTCTTAGAGGTTTTATTCTGGCAGAGAGACAGGTATCTACGTCATTGATGCAAGCTCTTCTGTCTTAGAGGTTTTATTCTGGCAGAGAGACAGGTATCTACGTCATTGATGCAAGCTCTTCTGTCTTAGAGGTTTTATTCTGGCAGAGAGACAGGTATCTACGTCATTGATGCACGCCCTTCTGTCTTAGAGGTTTTATTCTGGCAGAGAGACAGGTTTCTACATCATTGATGCAAGCTCTTCTGTCTTAGAGGTTTTATTCTGGCAGAGAGACAGGTTTCTACATCATTGATGCAAGCTCTTCTGTCTTAGAGGTTTTATTCTGGCAGAGAGACAGGTTTCTACATCATTGATGCAAGCTCTTCTGTCTTAGAGGTTTTATTCTGGCAGAGAGACAGGTTTCTACATCATTGATGCAAGCTCTTCTGTCTTAGAGGTTTTATTCTGGCAGAGAGACAGGTATTTACGTCATTGATGCACGCCCTTCTGTCTTAGAGGTTTTATTCTGGCAGAGAGACAGGTATTTACGTCATTGATGCACGCCCTTCTGTCTTAGAAGTTTTATTCTGGCAGAGAGACAGGTATTTACGTCATTGATGCACGCCCTTCTGTCTTAGAGGTTTTATTCTGGCAGAGAGACAGGTATTTACGTCATTGATGCACGCCCTTCTGTCTTAGAGGTTTTATTCTGGCAGAGAGACAGGTATCTACGTCATTGATGCACGCCCTTCTGTCTTAGAGGTTTTATTCTGGCAGAGAGACAGGTATTTACGTCATTGATGCACGCCTTCTGTAGGCCTAGAGGACCTACAGGCCAGGGCACTGGGCATTATGAGCTGAAGGCTCAGTCTTCTGGAGGCTTCACAACCACTAAACACCAGCCAGGTAACAACTAGAGTCTGGGGTTCAAACTCTGGCCTCATGATCAAAGACATCTGTATTCTATCTCATCATGATGTGCCATGCCGGTAAGCATAGGCGGCCATCTTTCACCATCTCACAAGATCACCAGAGTCGTGGATCAGCTCTGTGTTCTTGTCTCGACCATACCATGTAGTCAAGCCATTCAGATCTTTACTTCTCTGCCTTCCCCTTGTTCTTCTCCCCTCAGTCGTGTTATTGTTCCCAAGTTCTCCAGTTTATTACTTCTTATAGCGTGCCCAAAACATCTTGACTGTCAACGTCTAATGTCTCTAATCAGTTTATGGTTTTCATTTGTTTCTTGTAGGACTTGCTCATTGGTTTTTCTGTCTGTCCATGGCATTCTTTGCATTTCCCTTAGAAACCACATTTCCACTCCATTAAATGGTTTTCAGGCTTCTCTGCTCATAGTCCACATGGTGATTGCTCTCAAATCTTCTAAATATCTCATTCAGGCATTCACTCTACCCAGCCACTGAATATTATATACAACACACTGTTCCATCTGTGCCTCCTTGTCATGGCAGTGTCCAGAGGAAAGACTTTGTTCCGAGAGTTATGTGTGCTGCAGTGGTCAACATCCACATTTGATGTCCACCCACATTCGACTGCTATATATCTGCTTGTGCACTAAGGCAAAAATATGTCTGCTAAGGGCTAAAAATTTGCATGACATGGTATACTAGCACAGCTGAGGGGAAACAAAAACAGGAGTAAGAAATGGTCAACAGACTTACTTTTTGTAACAAATGGTCAACAGACTTACTTTTTGTAACAAACGGTTAACAGACTTACTTTTTGTAAAAAACGGTCAACAGAATTACTTTTTGTAACAAACAGTCAACAGACTTACTTTTTGTAACAAACGGTCAACAGACTTACTTTTTTGAAACAAATGGTCAACAGACTTACTTTTTGTAACGACACCCTCTAGGAAGATGACGTTGGGGTCATCAAACTGACCCATGATGCTGGCTTCTGTAAGAAAGTCCAGGCGGTTCTTTTCCGTGGCCCCAGGTTTCAGAGTTTTAATGGCTACGGTCATTTCCAGGCGTCCTGGCATCCGCAGCTTGCCTTTACACACGTCTCCAAACTCCCCTGGCACAAAGATCAACAATAATGATGTAGTAAACACACAACAATGACATGGTACACACATTCATTCATTCAGTAGCATGTCCTTTGCAGAACCTCGTCCCCATAACAACCTTCCGGAAAACGCTTCGGTCATAAGTAAGATGTCCGCGTCTGAAACACCCTACTGGGATCACTCCAAGTGCCACACCCCTCCGATCACATACATACAATCATTCTTCTTTGGAAAGAAGACAGCACTTTGTGGGATGATCACATGCATACAATCATTCTTCTTTGGAAAGAAGACAGCACTTTGTGGGATGATCACACACATACAATCATTCTTCTTTGGAAAGAAGACAGCACTTTGTGGGATGATCACATGCATACAATCATTCTTCTTTGGAAAGAAGACAGCACTTTGTGGGATGATCACACACATACAATCATTCTTCTTTGGAAAGAAGACAGCACTTTGTGGGATGATCACACACATACAATCATTCTTCTTTGGAAAGAAGACAGCACTTTGTGGGATGATCACACACATACAATCATTCTTCTTTGGAAAGAAGACAGCACTTTGTGGGATGATCCTCTTTACTTCCATTCCTTTTAACTTACAATCATACTGCTCCTGGTACCATTACAATTGGGACTCTTCACTGGCTGCTGCAGATGAGGACAGAGCACTTATGGGAACGTCCTGAGTATTGGGATGTTGGTTCTTGACTTATCTCAACAACTCAACTCTTAACTTACAAACAGAAAAATTTCACAGGCATACAAATCACTGACACATAAATAAATACCCCTCTGTCTCACACTCTGTCCCCCGTGCTTACATACAAACAAGGTACAACAGATAATTGACCAACCTCCACCAATGACTGACTCAATGATAATGTGACAAGCGTCGATTTCCCTGGTGAACTCTCGCACTGCCTGGTTGGGATCTTCATATGTATGTGGGTCAACGTACGTACGCACAGAACTGTGTACGGATCCAGGTGATGGGAACAAAGGCATTGTTACTGGAATCATAAAACAGAAATAGTTACGTGGGTGCAATGATACATGTGATTTAATGTCAATAACGAAATGTGAAACTCACACGTACCACGGCACATCCATCTAGCAAGAGAACAGTGAAGCAGCAGTACCCCAGCGATGTTATATATATATATATACAGGCAACTGCAGGCTCCTTGGCGAAGGACACAGTTCGTAATCTTGCACACTGCATTCAAAACATAGCTGCTGGCGATTTGGCAGCAGACCGTCTTACGTTGGGTTTTCTATGAAATGCTACAGGTGCCGGTCATTCAGAAAGCAATGGCAAACTACTGAACATAATCTTTCCCAGGAACAGCCAAATAATGCTGGGGTTGACTGCTATGTCCTGTAAAGGATATGCAACTAAGTGGCACCTAGTCGTC
Organism: Cepaea hortensis; assembly: GCA_963921405.1. Lineage (NCBI taxonomy): Eukaryota > Metazoa > Mollusca > Gastropoda > Stylommatophora > Helicidae > Cepaea > Cepaea hortensis. The sequence continues at coordinate 3,327,207 of OY992896.1, forward strand.
TTGACAGGTTATATAGTTTGTTATACTGTGCTTTAAAAACCTCACAATAACTACAACCCATGGCAGTAGTGAATGTGACTGATCAGACCAATTTGTGCAGTAAATGTTTGTCCACAATGGATGTATGTGAACACATGGTCATTTCCACCATAATGCACCATTTGACGTCTCACATGCTCAGTGTGTGACCTATCTGCAATCATTTATTCCATGTCTGTTCTTTGTCCTCCAAGCAACACATTCAGTGGCTACTCGCTCGCAAATTGCAATATCAATGCCTGTATCGATCATGTTCTACTTACACACATCCATGTGCCTTAGTTATATATATATGTTTGTGTGTGTGTGTGTGTATGTCTAATGTTTGGCCTGTGTGTTTGTGTTTGTAAGTTTGTGTGCCAGCAGAAATACAGGACTTTGTATGTGATATGAGCAGAGTTTGTGTGTGTATGTGTGCATCCTAGTATAGTAGATACTAGACAGTACTCACATCCTTTTGAATGTGATAAGGGTGAAGAAGGTAAGGGTGGGTGTGTGTGTGTGTGTGTGTGGGTGCGTGTGTGACAGAGAGAGAGAGAGAGAGAGAGAGAGAGAGAGAGAGAGAGAGAGAGAGAGAGAGAGAGAGTGAGTGGAGTGAGTGGAGTGAGTGCATGCGTGCATGTGTGTGTGTGTGTGTTTTTTGGTATGTGTGTGTATTTGAGTGTGAGCCAGCAGACAGTACTCACATCCCCCATAGCCTCCATTGATGTGATGCTCCAGCGGTGGGTACTGGATGACTGGATGGGGAGAAGAAGACACAGACATACAGCATGGTCATCTCAGGTTTAATATCAACATGAATCAACCACTATCAGCTGTCTATACTGAGTAGACACAGTTAGTAACTTCACAAATACCTGCACTCCCTTTGTATGTCAGTTAGTTTTTGTTAGCATATCAACATGTCCAGCAGTCTTTCCAATTGTCTATATTAGTCTATCTAAAAGTCTATCCAACAGTCTATCAAAGTTTGTCAAACTGTCCATCAGTGTGTCAGTCCCATCAACAGTCTATGCAACCACCCCTTAGTCTATGCAACCACCCCTTAGTCTATGCAACCACCCCTTAGTCTATGCAACCACCCCTTAGTCTATGCAACCACCCCTTAGTCTATGCAACCACCCTTTAGTCTATTCACCTGTCCAACAGTCTATCCAACTGTCCGTCATCCTATCTACCTGCCTGTTTGTTTACCTCTCTATACAATTGTTATTCTTATAATTGTTATTTGTAAGTTTTTGATTGACATGTAATCTTCAGTTGCCATGTAATATATGGTTGACATGTAATCTTTGGTTGACATGTAATCTTTGGTTGACATGTAATCTTTGGTTTTAAATGTGAGAAACAGATGGTTATCTTCCCTGTGTGTGCTGCCAGACACGACTCACTGCTCTATTCCCTTGGCACTGTTTGAGAGGGAAAACCAGATCTGCATATCTGAGCCCTAGAACTGGATTTCCACCAGTTATGAGTGGATCAGATTGTTACAGATCTCATCAGTTTTTATATTTCTCATAGATGTTGACCAAGTATGGAGAGGAACTGCAACCCTGTCTTATTTCCCCTTGACCCTAAAACAGCTTGATGTTTCACCACTTACTCTAACAGCTGCTGGTTGTTCATGATACATACCTTCACTTACATGGATCATGTGCTGGAAACCCCATACCTCTCAGCATGTTCCATAATTTCACACCCACCCACCACCATCACATAAACACACACCAAGTGTCTGTTACAACAACAAATCAATGGGGAAGTCAGAGCAAGACATCACATACACCAAGAACTACTCTAGGCTGCTCTACCACAATCACATCTACCACAATCACATCTACCACAATCACACTGAGCAGGACTACCACAATCACATCTGCAGACTACCCTTCCACAGTCAGAGAGTTATGGTGGTCAAGTGGCTGGAATGCTCACTTGTTGACCCCGTGGTCATGTATTTAAACCCCTGTCAGGGCTGATATATTTTTCTTAGCTCAGCATGGCCGAGTGGATAAGAACGTGTGTTCTTAAACATCCAGTGTCCCTAAGAAGGTTAACCCGGTAAACAAATGCCAGCAGAAGTCGGATGTGTCGGCCTAACGGCGCAAGAACGCAGCTCTGCTGTAAACAGGCACAACGCAGTCACATCCGAAAAAGAAAAATCTGGATGAACGCAGAAGAAGAAGAAATATCCGGTGTGCTGATGCATAGGTTAGGGGTTCAACCACATACACCGGACAGTTCAACTAAAATGTTGACTTTGACTTGGGGATAAAAATTACAAGTACTCTTAAATCAGAGTGGGGTCGCCTGATGGCGAGGGACACTGTTAATAGGGAAAGCTAATTCACACGCAAAATTCAGTCCAGCACTACTTGAAGTAGGATGTATGGACTACACTTGAGTTCAATGCAAGTGAGCGCAAAAAAATATTTTTCATTATTTGGTCTTGCATGACCACCCAGTGTAATATGTACAATTGTGAAAATCAATGCAAGGCGATCTGCTCTACAGGTAAAACCAAGAGAAATAAAATAATACCAAGCGTAAAGTAAGTCTACCTGACAACAGAAAAAAAACAAAAACAAACAAATAACGGACTACAGGAAGTGTGCCTGACAAAACACACAAATATAACCAAATGTCTAAAGTAATGCTTACAGACATATTCGTCTAATGTCAATGATCAGTTGTCTCTGTATCTTAGCCTCTTTCATAACATCTACCTTACTCTTGTTGGCTGCTCAAGGAATGTTCAGCATTCTTCTGTAAAACCTCATCTCTAGCACCTCACAAGATGTTGCTTTGGAGTGTTTGCTAATTATCCAGGATTCACACAATCATATGTTGAAACTGGTTCTACAAAACATGCAACAATTCTTTCTCTGACCTCCAGTGACAAAGATTTATTGCATAAGATGTTCTACAGTGGATACAAATGCAGTTTTTCTTTGTCCTATTCTGGTTTGTACCTCTGTGATACACATTCCATCTATGTTTTCATATGCTTGATACCTGAATTCCAGCACTTTCCCTCAATCAATACCAATTCATCAACAAGAGAACTAAACTACTACAGAAATAAAAAAGTAAACAAACAGAATTGAAATTCAAACTAACTGAAATCCAAACTATCTAGATTGGAACTGCAGCGAGAACATAAAGAGAATAAATGAAAGCAACACGTCTATGGGTCAGTACAGAGAGAAGCTATAAGAGTGACTATATGGTACCTCTAGACATGTCCGCTTCGTCTGCTGCTGTCACATACGGAGGTGGAGGGGAGGGACAAGACATGCGTTATATGTGATGCAATCATTGTCAACACACAGGGTGATGTCAAATTTGATACATACATATTCATCATGAGACGGATTTACTGTATTTGTGAGATGAATGTACTCAACAGACAGGGTTATATGTGAGATGAACATACTCAACAGACATGGTTATATGTGAGACGAACATACTCAACATTATATGTGATATGCACATACTCAACAGATAGGGGTATATGTGAGATGAACATACTCAACAGACAGGGTTATATGTGAGATGAACATACTCAACAGACAGGGTTATATGTGAGATGAACATACTCAACATTATATGTGATATGCACATACTCAACAGATAGGGGTATATGTGAGATAAACATACTCAACAGACAGGGTTATATGTGAGACGAACATACTCAACATTATATGTGATATGCACATACTCAACAGATAGGGGTATATGTGATAAGATATGCACATACTCAACAGAGAGTGGTATAAGTGATATGGTATCCACATACTCAACAGATGTGATATGCACATATTTAGCACTGCAAACTGAATGTTTCTCAATCTGTATGCAACATACATACAGTGTGGTCAAACTTCTCATACAACTGTGCACTTGCTAAACTGATGTGTCATCATATGTCAAATCTGAAATGCTTTGGTGACCCCAGCTTGCCTGTGGTGACCCCATTATGGCAACATTTATGTTAGGAGCAACAACTCACCATGGGTGTATGCATCACAGCTTTTCTTTTCACTGCAGTCTGGCCGGTTTCTGAAATGTGACATAACATGTTTCTAAAATGTGACATAGAAAAGTTTTTGAAATATGACATAGACAGGTTTTTGAAATATGACATAGAAAGGAGGTTTCTGAAATGTGACACAGAAAGGTTTCTGAAAATGACACAGAAAGGTTTCTGAAATGTGACACAGAGAGAAAACTACCAATTAAAGGAAGCTTCTGCTCCTTTTTTTGTCATTTACTGTTGCTTGGATTTCTTCTTCTCTGCATTTTAGTCTTCTTGTTCATAACCTTCTCCCTGTTCTTCCTCTTCTTCTTGTTCTTCCAACTCTACCTTCTACTGTGCAGCTCTAGTAATAGCCACACAAGAAATCCATTTGTGTGGGTGTGTGTGAGAAGCTGGTAGAGACACCCATGTGTGTGGGTGTATGTGAGGAGCTGGTAGAGACACCCATTTGTGTGGGTGTATGTGAGGAGCTGGTTGAGACATCCACCCTGGGAGATCTCTGCTGATCGAAGTCCAAATGGAAACACAATCAAATACAAAAGAGTCGTGGCAAAATCAATTATACACCAGCAAAAAAAAAAAAAAAAAACAATCAGACACATGGAAAGCAATGAATAATTATGTGACAAATTATACAGCCGACAAATACGAACAAAATCATAACACAAGGAAATGCTGGACAAAAAATCAAACATATTAGCTTGCAAAGTGGTAACTGAAGAGAAGTGACAGAGACGTGACAAGAGTCAGAGATGTGACAGACTGAATGTAACTTGTCTTGTGTCTGCTACAATTCTAGAATTATCAGTGAGGGGGTGGTTCCCAAGTATTTCTAAATGACTGACGCTCGTGCTATCAGATCAACACTGGGGTTTTTGCTTCTAAATTAATCTGCTGGAGATATTGACCCCTGGACTTGGTGCGTCCAGGAATTGTGCAGAGAATTTAAAGTTACAGATGCTGGCAATGAGCAAATGATAAATAAAGGGTAAGTATAACAGAAATGGTAACATGTACGTAAGACAAAAGGTAAGTGACATACCAGATGAAAGTTTTGTATAACAGAAGACAATCGGTAAATTAAGACAATTAAGTAAACAGGACATAAGAGAAAAGTGGGACTTGTGATTAGTAATGATTGCCATCATCACATTTCCCACGAGACCATGGGTGCTCTGATCTTGTCTTTAAAACCTCTGCCAGCCTGATCGCACCAGCTCTGTGTTGGTTAATAAATGCCCTGTGCTCTTGACAAAATGTTCGTGAGATAAAAGATAAGCTAAGTGGACACAGGGCGATAGGTCAGTGAGACATCAGTGGACAAAAGGCAATAGGTCAGTGGGACATCAGTGGACAAAAGGCAATAGGTCAATGGACGTCAGAGAAGAGGTAAAATATTAGAGAAAAACTAAGTGGAATATACAAGATAGTCGTCGCTTAAGAGTCGACAGGGTCGACTTCATTGCACTGGGTTTTATCCCATATGGCTCGGTCTCTTTCCCCAGCGCGGAAAGCGTTGCACAAAGCACAAACTCCGTAGCTCTAGCGACGACCCACAGGAGTCTCCGAAAAATTTTATTTGTGAATCGAAGGACGCAGTCCGGAATCGAACCCACAACCTTCGGAGCACGAGTAAAATGGCTTGACCACTTCGCCATAGAGACTCCCTGGAATATACAAGAGAGAGTGGAGCATTGGAGAAACGGTGAAACACAAGAATAACAGTGGATCATAAGAAAAGAAGTAAATGGAACGTATGAGACAAATGTGGAACATGGGAGACAAATGTGGAACATATGTGGAACACTGGAGACAAATGTGGAACACTGGAGACAAATTTGGATCACTGGAGACAAATGTGGAACATGGGAGACAAATGTGGAACATGGGAGACAAATGTGGAACATGAGAGACAAATTTGGAACATGGGAGACAAATGTGGAACATGGGAGACATACGTGGAACATGGGAGACATATGTGGAACACTGGAGACAAATGTGGAACATTGGAGACAAATGTGGAACATGGGAGACGAATGTGGATCACTGGAGACAAATGTGGAGCATGGGAGACATATGTGGAACACTGGAGACAAATGTGGATCACTGGAGACAAATGTGGAACATGGGAGACAAATGTGGAACATGGGAGACAAATGTGGATCACTGGAGACAAATGTGGAACATAGGAGACAAATGTGGAACATGGGAGACAAATGTGGAACATGGGAGACATATGTGGAACACTGGAGACAAATGAGGAGCATGGGAGACATATGTGGAACACTGGAGACAAATGTGGATCACTGGAGACAAATGTGGATCACTGGAGACAAATGTGGAACATGGGAGACAAATGTGGAACATGGGAGACAAATGTGGAACACGGGAGACAAATGTGGAACATGGGAGACAAATGTGGAACATGGGAGACAAATGTGGAACATGGGAGACATATGTGGAACACTGGAGACAAATGTGGAACACTGGAGACAAATGTGGAACATGGGAGACAAATGTGGAACACTGGAGACAAATGTGGAACATGGGAGACAAATGTGGAACATGGGATACAAATGTGGAACATGGGAGACATGTGGAACACTGGAGACAAATGTGGATCACTGGAGACAAATGTGGATCACTGGAGACAAATGTGGAACATGGGAGACAAATGTGGAACATGGGAGACAAATGTGGAACACTGGAGACAAATGTGGAACATGGGAGACATATGTGGAACACTGGAGACAAATGTGGAACATGGGAGACAAATGTGGAACATGGGAGACAAATGTGGAACACTGGAGACAAATGTGGAACACTGGAGACAAATGTGGAACATGGGAGACAAATGTGGAACACTGGAGACAAATGTGGAACATTGGAGACAAATGTGGAACATGGGAGAAAAATGTGGAACATGGGAGACAAATGTGGAACATAGGAGACATATGTGGAACATGGGAGACAAATGTGGAACATGGGAGACAAATGTGGAACATGGGAATGTGGAACATAGGAGACAAATGTGGAACGCTGGAGACAAATGTGGAACACTGGAGACAAATGTGGAACACTGGAGACAAATGTGGAACACTGGAGACAAATGTGGAACATTGGAGACAAATGTGGAACATTGGAGACAAATGTGGAACATATGAGACAAATGTGGAACACTGGAGACAAATGTGGAACATAGGAGACAGATGTGGAACATGGGAGACAAATGTGGAACATGGGAGACAAATGTGGAACATGGGAATGTGGAACATAGGAGACAAATGTGGAACATTGGAGACAAATGTGGAACACTGGAGACAAATGTGGAACACTGGAGACAAATGTGGAACACTGGAGACAAATGTGGAACACTGGAGACAAATGTGGAACGTTGGAGACAAATGTGGAACATTGGAGACAAATGTGGAACATAGGAGACAAATGTGGAACACTGGAGACAAATGTGGAACATTGGAGACAAATGTGGAACATAGGAGACAAATGTGGAACACTGGAGACAAATGTGGAACATTGGAGACAAATGTGGAACATGGGAGACAAATGTGGAACATTGGAGACAAATGTGGAACACTGGAGACAAATGTGGAACATTGGAGACAAATGTGGAACATGGGAGACAAATGTGGAACATACCTGCGGAGAAGAATGATGATCATGATGGTGGCGATGGCCATACAGAGGATGACGGCCACGATGGACCCAGCAATGATTGCCACAGGAGTGCTGAAGGCTGAAACCATTAAGTCAAACTATTTCTGTCATGCATAACACACTGGTAGCAATAGGGAAACTGCAACCAACCCACCAACAAATAAATCAACCTACCAACCAACCCACCCACTAATCATCCAACCAATCTAACAACCAACCCACCAACCAATAAATCAACCTGCCAACAAACTAACCAACCCACCCAGCCACCAATCATCCAACCAACCCACCAACCAATAAATCAACCTTCTCAACAACCAACCAACCAACCCACCAACTAATAAATCAACCTGCCAACAAACTAACCAACCCACCCACCCACCAATCATCCAACCAACCTACCAACCAATAAATCAACCTTCCCACCAATCCAACCAACCTACCAACCCACCCACCCATCTACCCACCAACAAATTCATCCATCCATCTACCCACCAAACAACCAATTCACCCATCCATCTACCCACCAACCAGTCAAGAACAACCAACTAACCCACCCACCCACCCATAACAGCTCTCAGTGTTCAGACCATGTGGACTGCCATGGCAAGCTACCACAACCGTGCCTGTATAACCTGCCATGCCAGTCACAGTGGGACTCCTTATATCCCATGATAAGAATGCAGTGATGACTTGTTATGTCCCTTAAACCCAATTTCCAGTCACGTCCCTTCTTGTAGACTTCATCCAGCCCTCTGGAGGTTGACAGTGTGTGATAGCTGGGGCACGTCACATCACACCCCATGAATTCTTCATCTCCAGGCTCCGCCAGATCATGGCTAAACATCCCCTAAGTAACTGTTGCATGTTTTTACACATCAGTGTCTGTTTGTGAGCTGATGAAAGCTTTCGGGCTGCAGTACCTGTTGTGTCACATGTGATTGTATTTGTGTAAAGCTGTCCTATTCTACTTCGTGTGGTGTTTTATTTACTTGTTGCATCTTTACAGCTCTGCTATATTTCCACAAATCTTATTTCTCCTGTTGGACATCTCACACAGCAATGAGTACACACACACATGTACACACATGTACACACATACACACACACTAATGATACTTACACTCTTTTTGCTGCCCAGTCTGAACAATTAGTGGCTCACTGAACTCCCCCCAGCCATTGTTAGTGGTCTCACATCGAACCTGAAGGGAATGTGTTCACATCTTAACATGGATTCTCAAACTACACAGCCAGGCACATGGAGACAGACAGACTACACATCCAGACACACAGAGACAGACAGACTACACATCCAGACATACAGAGACAGACAGACTACACATCCAGACATACAAAGACAGAGAGACTACACATCCAGACACACAGAGACATGCAGACACACAGAGACAGACAGACTACACATCCAGAGAGACAGACTACACATCCAAACATACAGAGACAGACAGACTACACATCCAGAGAGACAGACTACACATCCAGACATACAGAGACATAGAGACTACACATCCAGACACACAGATACAGGCAGACTATACATGCAGACACACACAGACAGGCAGACTATACATGCAGACACACAGAGACAGAGAGACTACACATCCAGACATACAGAGACAGACAGACTACACATGCAGACACACAGAGACAGGCAGACTATGCATGCAGACACACAGAGTCATATGGACTACATATTCAGACATATAGAGACAGACGGACTACACGTGCAGACACACAGAGACAGGCACAGAGAGAAGACAGCAATAACACACATATGGCTGTCTATAATACCGGAATAGTTCAATACAGAACACTGTAAAACAACCAAATACTTCATGGCGTTCATTGGAACTGTCCCTCTTGCCCAGTTCCACTTTAGGATTGCTAGTTAGTTTGTTTTCTTGTCTTAGGACCCAGTCATCTTAGCTTTTCAATTGTGACTCTATCCTTTCCTTACTTTATGTTCTTTTCATGGGCACTCTTTGCCTGTTTCATCTCTTCCATTGTTACATTTGTCATCATATACTCTGCTGGTACTTCTGTGTTATTATGATATGTTTATTTGCCCTTGACAGCATTTTTCTATTTTGTTTTAACATCAGCGTAGTTTGCCCTAGCACAGTATTCCACTAGTGCATTTTCAGCTTTTTCAGTGTAAGTTTGATGTTTTTTTGTTTAATGTTTATTTGCTGCTAGGTCATTCACTATTGACAGCTTTTTCTAGGCTCATATATGTTTATTTCCATCTCTAAGTTGAGGTTTTCTGTTTCTTTCCCTCCAAAAATCTCTTCTCACTTCTGTGTATTGTTGGAAAAGTATTTGCCAGAATTGTTCTGCGCAGACTTCAAGTCCTAGGAGATCAAGTCTACCCCGAATCACAGTGCGGCTTTCGACAGAACCGGTCTACCATTGATATGATATTCTCATTGCGACAAATGCAAGAAACATGCCATGAACAGAATCAACCACTGTTTATTGCCTTCATCGACCTCACAAGGGCATTTGATTTGGTCAGTCGTGAGGGTCTGTTCAAGGCACTAAAGAAGATTGGCTGCCCACCAACTCTTCTGTCCATTGTGGAATCATTCCACACAGGCATGAAGGGTATAATCAAGTTTGATGGTGCAAGTTTGAAATCAAGAGTGGAGTTAAGCAAGGTTGTGTACTAGCTCCCACCCTTTTTGGAATATACTTTTCACTTCTACTGAAATATGCCTTTTGTGATCAGGATGGTGGTATATACATTCACTCAATCTCATATGATGGCCTCTACAATGCTCAGAGATTGAAGGCTAAGACCAAAATTAGGAGGGTACTGATCAGAGAGTTGCTTTTTGCAGATGATGCTGCAGTTACGACCCACTCTGAGGAAGAATTGCAATGTCTACTATCTGCATTCTCCAATGCTTGTTCTGAATTTGGTTTAACAATTAGCAAAAAGAAGACACAGATTATGTCACAAGGTGCACATGGGGTACCATCAATCTTTATTGACGACACCGAACTAGAGATGGTAGACCATTTTACATATCTAGGATCAGTGGTAAATAGCAAATTATCCCTAGATCAGGAAATCAACATCCGGATTGGTGAGGCAGCAACAACAATGAACAGGTTAAGAAAAAGAGTCTCGGAGAACAGGAAGCTTACTGACAAAACAAAAGTCCTTGTCTATCAAGCCTGTGTCCTTAGTACTCTTCTTTATGGCAGTGAATCCTGGACAACTTACTCACACCAAGAGAAACATTTATAGAGCTTTCATATGCGGTGACTGCGAAGAATTCTTGGTATTAAGTGGCAAGACAAAATCACAAATACTGAAGTATTGGAAAGATCAGGTTGTGTGACGGTTTATTCCATGCTCAGTCTTCGTAGACTTAGATGGATAGGACATCTTAGGAGGATGGATGATGGTAGAATACCAAAGGACATCTTTTTTGGTGAATTACAGAAGGGTAGGAGATCTCAAGGTCGGCCTCTACTACGATACAAAGATGTGTGTAAGCGGGACATGATTGATACAGGCATTGATAATGCACAGTGGGAGCAAGTCGCCGCTGAACGTGTTGCATGGAGGGCAAAGATCAGAAATGGAATAGAGACAAAGGAGAAAATTATTACAGATAAGTCACACACCGAGCGTGTGAGACGTAAGATGGTGCATGATGGTGGAAATGACCACGTGTTCACATGCACCCACTGTGAACGGACATTTACAGCGCGAATTGGCCTTATCAGTCACATTCGCTACCGCCATAGGTAAAAGTTATTATGCCTTTTTAAAGTACAAACTATCGTCTGTCAAGACAGCAAGGTACCAATGACACTTTCCATTATAATTTTCATTTTGTCATGTCGTGTTTTCATGTTTTCTCGGTACTTGTCTGTTAGTATAGCACACCTATCCATGATCAAGCATGTGGCCAAATCCGTGGTCTAAATAAGACACCATCATCTAGAGTAGAATCTGGATTAGCTTGCTGAGTAGATGGAGATTATGGTCTATTTTCCAGAGATTAGAGTTTATTTCCCAGTCCTCCACTTCATGTCCTCTGTTGTCAGTATTAGGTTGTCCAAATCTTTCAGAATGGCCACTAAAGTCTCTGACTATTATGCAGTTTGCATCATGTATTTTCATGCCTGGATGTGCTAGATCTTAAATGTGTGAGCTGTACAGATTTTAAATTCTGATTGTCACTTCCTTCATCATTCAACCCCTGCAATTTCTGTCCTACTGTTAAGAGTTCACAGCTTGGATTGAGTTCCAAGTAAGTATTAGAACTCCCTTATGTTCTCTGTGGTCGAAATATAGGGGCCTGATATCCCCCCACTGGAAATGTGTGATGCGCGTTGTGGTATGTTCTTGAATGTGTGCCGCATCAAGTTTGTCTTCAAAGGGAGATAAAAAAAAATACATTTGCAGGGCCAGCAAACAAGGGGAAATAACCACAGAACGAGAACGCTATAAAGCTTGCCAGTTGCAATATTTCCCGGGGAAATACATCAATTTTCCCCTCGTAAAGGCAATTTGTTGGGGGGCATTTTTGTCAAGGCTCCTCCAGCATTCTGCTGTAGTATGCTGAGTGTCTGGGGTGTCAGGTCCTTAGCTCGGGCCCCACCCCTATGTGCCTTGGATCCACACAACAAGGGAAGGTGACCACTAGTAGTATTGGGTGGACCCTCTCAAGTCAGGGGATCCAACCCTATCACCAGCTTGGCAAGATTCCATGGGATTAGCACCATTCTGCTTGATTTTAATATGAGACATCATCATAACATGCATCGCTGTGCCATGCCTGTGGCTCAAAATATTGATTTTGACAAGCATGTTTATTTTTTATGGTTATTATTATTATTATTATTATTATTATTATTATTATTATTATTATTATCATCATCATTATTATAGTTCATAGGGTCATTTGAGCATGTAAGTCCCTCTTTCAGATCAAAGTGGAAACACAATAGGGTAAGAGAAATATACAAGAGACAACAGGAAGGGAGACACCACAGTGGTAGTGGGGAGAAAAGCAGACAAGAGATATGAGACACGAGATATGAGAGAACATATATGAGACAAGAGATACGAGACAAAAGACATGAGACAAGAGGTATGAGACAAGAGGTATGAGACAAGAGGTATGAGACAAGAGACAATAGACAAGAGACATGAGGCAAGAGACATGAGACAAGAGACATGAGACAAGAGATATGAGACAAGAGGTATGAGACAATAGATATGAGACAAGAGATATGAGGCAAGAGACAATAGACAAGAGATATGAGGAAGAGATATGAGACAAGAGATATGAGACAAGAGATATGAGACAAGAGATATGAGACATGAGACAAGAGATATGAGACAATAGATATGAGACAAGAGATATGAGACAAGAGATATGAGACAAGAGATATGAGACATGAGACAAGAGATATGAGACAAGAGATATGAGACAATAGATATGAGACAAGAGATATGAGGCAAGAGACAATAGACAAGAGACATGAGACAAGAGACATGAGACAAGAGACATGAGACAAGAGATATGAGACAAGAGATATGAGACAAGAGATATGAGACAAGAGATATGAGGCAAGAGACATGAGACAAGAGATATGAGACAAGAGACATGAGACAAGAGACATGAGACAAGAGATATGAGACAAGAGATATGAGACAAGAGATATGAGGCAAGAGACATGAGACAAGAGATATGAGGAAGAGATATGAGACAAGAGATATGAGACAAGAGACATGAGACAAGAGATATGAGACATGAGACAAGAGATATGAGACAATAGATATGAGACAAGAGGCAATAGACAAGAGATATGAGGCAAGAGACAATAGACAAGAGACATGAGGCAAGAGATAATAGACAAGAGATATGAGGCAAGAGACATGAGAAAAGAGATACGAAACAAGAGACATGAGACAAGAGACATAAGACAAGAGACAATAATTCACCTGAAACTGATACTCTGTGTCCAGCATGAGCTCTCTGATGTTCAAGAACAGACAACAGACAAGAGACAACAGCCAAGAGACAAGAAACAACAAACAAGAAACAACAGCAGAGACAACAGATAAGAGACATGAGACAACAGATAAGAGACAAGAGACAACAGACAAGAAACAGACAAGAGACAGACAAGAAACAGACAAGAAACAACAGACAAGAAACAACAGATAAGAGACAACAGACAAGAAACAGACAAGAAACAACAGACAAGAGACAACAGATAAGAGACAACAGACAAGAAACAGACAAGAAACAACAGACAAGAAACAACAGATAAGAGACATGAGACAACAGACAAGAAACAGGCAAGAAACAGACAAGAAACAGACAAGAAACAGACAAGAAACAGACAAGAAACAACAGAACAGAGACAACAGATAAGAGACATGAGACAACAGACAAGAGAGAACACCTCACCTGGAACTGGTACTCTGTGTCCAGCATGAACTCGCTGATGGTCAAGTTCTGGTCAGTGGTGTACTCCTTGATCTCGTTCTGGCCCTGGGATTTGGGGTAATACTTGACCTCGTACCTCAGCACGGAGTTCTGAAACAGAAACAACAACCCCTCCAGGACCACGTTTATGTCGGCACTGGACTGATGTGCACACATAGTCAGTCATTGTTGGTCACAGTATATCAACTGTTGCGGTGCCCTTGAGGCCAATAAGAAAGCACATAAATCAGACTGACGAGTATTGAGTGGCCCTCACAGAAATAGACGACAGAAGTAGAGATGAGAGGACACTCTAGACTCTAGACAATATAACAATTGAAAGCTATATGTTCTATACAGGGGTTTAAACCTGTTAACTCCACATGAGGATAATGTCTCGCTAAAGGAACAAAGTGTATGATCAAATCCTCACCCCTCCTACTTATATGTACACTCTTCTTTCTACTTCTGTAACTGCTAAGTAATACTTGAGAATACTTGAGAGATAGAGAATTATAAAGTTGCTTAAAAGTTGACAGGGTCGACTTCATTGCACCGGGTTTTTATCCCATATGGCTCAGTCTCTTTCCGCAACGTGGAAAGTGTCACACAAAGCACGAACTCAGTAGCTCCAGCGACAATCCTCAGGAGTCTCAGAAAAAATGCACTCATAAACTGAAGGATGCTGCCCAAAATTTAACCCACAACCTTCACAGCCCGAGTCAGATGGCTTGACCACTTCGTCACTGAGACTCCCTTGAGAATTATACATAGCACTTAAAAAATTGTTTGCATATCCTTTACAGAACATTGCTGTCAACATCAGCATCTTTCAGCTGATTGTAGATTTCTTGGCAAGATTACGCTCAGTAGTTTGCCATTTCTTTCTGAGCAGCCGGCCCACATACCCCGTCAGTTACAGACGCGATTCTCACCGTCGTCACGTTACTTACGAGAGTACAGAGAAAAGTCGCTAACCTCTAGGCCAGGAAGCCGGCATACATAGCACTACTAAGATACAAATAGTGTTTAGATTGAGTAGCTCCTAAACAAATCCACAAGTATTCATTGGCGCTCACAGAAATAGAGATTAGAGGACTCGCCAAACAAACATGGTCTCTACTCTACTTCTTTCTTCTTCTGCTGTGAGTATGAATCAATACTAGTGAATTTGTTTAGGAGCTGTCTTTGTGGCCTCAAGGGGTTTCCCTCATTGATGTTTCTATGTATTTGGATTGAGTAGACAACGTGTTTGTATGATAACTCAACACAAACATACACATATACACAAACACACATATCATTCAACATATTTACACAAAAACTAAAAACACACACACACGCATACACACACACACACAAAGTGAGAGAGAGGGAGAGAGAAACAGAGAGACAGAGAGACAGACAGACAGACAGACAGACAGACAGAATTCAGCTTGTTTATATGATAACTAAAAAAAAATTAAAAATAAAACACACTCACACACACACACACAAAGACATGCATATAATTCAGCTTGTTTATATGATAACTCAACAAACTCACACACAAACACAAGACAGAAAATATATGGTAAGTAGCTGAATGTGGGGAGGGGAGAGAGGAGACCAAACATAATTAGAGACACAGCAGACAACTCCCCTCAGACAAACTGAGTCAAACTTGTCATGTTTCACAGACAAACACACCCCCTAATAATATGTCCTCCCAACACATCCTGAACCATGCTCCGATTATCCCCTGCCAATTAGCAATATAGCTCAGGCTGTTTATATGTCCTGCAGCGCCATACAACATACATTTATGTACCGTTGTATGTGTTGTATCTCCACCAGGGACATCAAATACACATTTCCAGGGCCCGCAAACAAGGGGAAATAACCACGGGACAAGAATGCCATAAAACCTGGCAGTTGTAATATTTCCCGGGGAAAATGCATAATCTTCTTAAAGCTGTACGATAAATGGGCGCCGCCGTGTGTGGTAGCTTGTCCTAATTATATCTACAACTGCACACGGAAGATAATAAATGTCTCCTGGTTTTGTGAGATTTGTGTCAGTTAGGTCCCTTGGGACGTCTGTTTATCAAACGGGACCGATTCTGCACGAGTCGATCACGTGATAACGTCAATGAGGTAGCTTTCGACGTCCAGTGCTCCACCCACAGACTGGGAACGAAGAAGGAAGAGGAGGAGGAGGAGGAGGAGGTAGTAAAAGAGGATGGTTTGGTGTGAATTATTTGAGAGCTTCTGCTCCAATGCGGGATGAAAAACAGAAGAAAGAAAGAGGAGACTTACTTTAATGCTTGTCGGCACATTCCAGGCGATGGTGATGTGTCTGGGGCCAGTGCTGGTTCTCCTCACGTCCACAACCATTGCTGAAAACAGTGGCAGATAACTCCCGTTAACCTCATCAACTAGGAGTCTGGGACAGAGTAACTGTGAGGCCACATACAGGCACTACCGCTGTACTGGCAGTTTTATTCTCAAATATCAGATACGGGTGCCTCTGGACAAACGTCTTCATCAGCTGTGCAACACTTAATACTTAAATTCTTACTACTAAAGCAATTAGTACTATTGCAACTACTACAACATTACAGTAACAACCATTATAACAATTACTACTATATCAAATACTATAGAAATGACTAGTATAACCATGACTAGTATAGTAATGGCTACAGACATTCATTGGCACCTTTCCGTCTTGACAGACGATTGTTTGTTACATTGTGCTTCAAAACGGCTTAACAAATACAACCCATGGCGGTGGCGAATGTGACTGATAAGGCCACGTCATGCTGTAAATGTTCGTCCACAGGTGGCACAATATGGAGTGTCGGGTTTGATAAGCGCCGCTCAACATTCGGCGCTAACAGAAAGCAGATAGTGTCGTCTACTGTCATACAGTAGCTCAGTCATATCTGACTAAGAAATGACAGCAAAATGACTATAACTATTATGTTATTGCCTCTAGCAGTCAGTTTGCACCTCTCCTTCGCTGCTGTTATGAGATGTTTCTGTTGACTATCCTTCGCAGCTGTTGTGAGATGTTTCTGTTGACTCTCCTTCACAACTGTTTTGAGATGTTTCTGTTGACTTTCCTTCACAGCTTTGCTGAGTAACGTCTCTATCCCTTCACAGTGAAATGTCCACTTTGAGTCAAGTCTCTACCCCTTCTCATTCAAATGTCCACTTTGAGTCAAATGTCCATCATATGTCATTAACTATACTCGTTCAGTGTATTTTAAATTCTTTTTCCTGACCTCTGGTTCAATGCCTGTTTTCAGTTTTCCTGGCCTCTCCTTCAATGCCTGTTTTCAGTTTTCCTGGCCTCTCGTCCAAAGCATGTTTTCAGTTTTCGTGGCCTCTCGTTCAATGTTTCTGTTATTTTTGTCACTTCTCATTCAGTGCCTGTTTTCAGTCGCTTTCGGCTCTCGTCCAGTGGCTGTTGTCAGTTGTTGTCATGGTCTCTCATTCAGTGGCTCTGATTGAAACTGCAACCGGTGCCTCTTGCCCGGTGTCTGTCTTCAGAAGACTTCCCGCCTGCCCTCCCCACTGGTCACGTTAACTGCAGTTACTGTTGTCTCACACTGAATGTCTTAGGTACAGCTTCTGCCACCCTGATGTAGAGCCCTAATGTGTTGATTGTCTGTCACCCCTGGTATAAAGCCTGATGTGGTGATTGTCTGTCACCCCTGGTATAAAGCCTGATGTGGTGATTGTCTGTCACCCCTGGTATAAAGCCTGATGTGGTGATTGTCTGTCACCCCTGGTATAAAGTCTGATGTGGTGATTGTCTGTCACCCCTGGTGTAGAGCTCTAATGTGTTGATTGTCTGTCACCCCTGGTATAAAGTCTGATGTGGTGATTGTCTGTCACCCCTGGTATAAAGCCTGATGTGGTGATTGTCTGTCACCCCTGGTATAAAGTCTGATGTGGTGATTGTCTGTCACCCCTGGTGTAGAGCTCTAATGTGTTGATTGTCTGTCACCCCTGGTATAAAGTCTGATGTGGTGATTGTCTGTCACCCCTGGTATAAAGCCTGATGTGGTGATTGTCTGTCACTCCTGGTATAAAGTATGATGTGGTGATTACCTGTCTTGCCATTGTGGCTATAACTAAGCGGAATACAATGCCAGCGTGGCCATCTTTGAGCTGAAAACCTTGCCAAAGTACAAGGGTAAGTTAATAAGTAAGTCACAAATTGCTGTAGAAAAATAACTAACGATGATAACAACTAGAAACCAGTTTATTTTTATACATACATTGTTCCTTAATTTCTCAACATAATTTCCACCAACACTGATGCATTTATCCCATCGTTTTATCAGTCCTCCCAAACCGGCTGCATAGAACTACGTGCTTTGTTTTTACTTAATTGCCATCCCACAGAACTGTGTGACTTACTTATTGACTCGCCCGCATAACTTTTTTCTACCCAGCTACGCACCGCTTTATGGGGAAATTGTTAGGTGCTAAGTCCACTGAAAACCTACCTTGGCGGTAGACATTTCGCGAATGACGTCGAAGTTGAATGTGAAGTGAAAACGTGGTTTAGAAAACAGAGCACGCAGTTCTGTGCAGCCGGTTTGGGATGACTGATAAAACGATGGGATAATTGCATCAATGTTGGTGGAAATTATGTTGAGAAATAAAAGGACAATGTATGTATACAAATAAACTGGTTTCAAGTTGTTATCATAGTTTGACAGCCAGAAAGACCAATGAACAAGTCCTTCAAGAAACAAATGAAGATCGTAAACTGATCAGAAACATTAGACGTAGACAGTCACAATTTTTTGGGCATGTTATGAGAAGAAATGATTTGGAGAACTTGGTGACAACTGGTAAGATCGAGGGGAACAGACCAAGGGGAAGACCTAGAAACAAGTATCTGGATGGCTTGGCCTTGTGGCATGGTCGAGACAAAAACACGGAACTGATCCACGACTCTGTTGATCGAGTGAGATGGCAGAACATGACCGCCCACGCTTACCGGCATGGCACATGATGGATGGATCATAGTTTGTTATTTTTCTACAGCCATTTGAGACTTACTTATTAACTTACCCGCGTATGTTCCTGCTTGAGATATTACGCACACGCCAGGCCACTGGTTTACCATACACAAACACAAACACACACACACAGAGAGAGAGAGAGAGAGAGAGAGAGAGAGAGAGAGAGAGAGAGAGAGAGAGAGAGAAGTATCCACAGGCTACAGGAGAGCCAGTGATCAAGAGAAGAAAGTCGCCTAGTCACACACAGACTACAGAAGAGAGAAGAACGTCGCCTACTCACATCCGTGTTTTCCTGTGTGCACCACCAGCGGGTCGCTGAACTCACCCCACCCGTACTCCGTCTGGGCACGAACCTGCAACAACAAGTACAAGTGAGTCAACTCTAGTCATGTTAACCACAACCATACAAGTGAGACAACTCTAGTCATGTTAACTAGAACCATACAAGTGAGACAACTCTAGTCATGTTAACCACAACCAAACAAGTAAGACAACTCTATATTTACCACAACACACAAGAAAGACAACTCTATGTTAACACACCCACACATGAGCGACAACTCTACGTTAACACATCACACAAGTGAGACAACTCTATGTTAACACAACAAAACAAGAGAGACAACTCGATACACCAACACAAGAGAGCCAACTCTATGTTAACACAACAATTTCAATGTACGGGTGGGCAAAATTGATACCCTGGCTGTACTAGACATAGAACCCGAATAAACTCGTGTACTGCCCCACAAATGCACTCCCTCATCTCTGCGCTATCAAAGCTCATCCCACAACCATCATCATCTCCCTGTGGGAAGCACACACACAGGATGTACTTGTTCAACCCATTCCTCTGTCCGACTCCATTGTTCTTGAACACGATCTCTTTGTCGTCCCCGGTCTATTCCTCTATGGCGCGCTGACAAGTGCACAGAGATAATCAATTTCTTTTTGTTGATGAAACAAATCACAGAAACTCAAAAAGCCAGCGGCATCAATCACCTAACCTGCGATCTGTCCAGGCATTTTCTCCACACCCTGGTGGGTCGCACTTCAGGTGAAAAACGGAGCTTTCTCGTGCAGTCCAGCCAGCGGCGATCTGCATATTTCCCACATAACTCACCCGGGCAATAAATGGCCGTTGATATGAACATGGACAGGCAGGGTATTTCTCTCTCCTGGTTTTCTTGTCCTTGCTCGTAAGTGTATGGGCTCGTTCATCACGGCAGCACATTGTTCAGTCTTTGAATCCCATCTGTACCAGCTTCCTCCTCTACTACTTCATCCTACTCTTTATCTTCATCATCATCTTCATTCTTCTAATCTTCCTCTCATGTTTCTTCTTCTTCTTCTTATTTTTCTTCTTCTTCGTCTTCCTACTCCGCCACCTGTTCTTCTTCATCTACTTCCTCTTCCATCTCTTCTTCTTCATCAGCATGTGTCTAATTCTCTTCAATCTTCCTCTTTTGCTTCATCATCTTCTTCTTTTCACATTCTTCCTCTTTCTTCCTCATCGTCACCTTCATACTCTTCCTGCCTTCTTCTTCCTATTGTCTTCTTCCTCTTCCCCCACCTCATCATTGGCACTCAGAGGTCGGCCGGAGTGTCTCTAGTACAGCTAGTAGTTATTGACATGACATTCTGTCACGGGGATGGGGGGGGGGGGAATCCACTGATGCCTTATTTGTTTACGCTCATGTCTGTAGGCTGGGCTGGACTAGAGACGGCGACTGATGGCCCCGGATATATTGCCACTCACAGAGAGAGAGAGAGAGGGGGGAGAGGAGAGGGAGAGGGAGGGAGGGAGTGAGGGAGAGAGAGGGGCGAGAGAGGGAGGGAGGGAGAGAGGGAGAGAGAGAGAGAAAGAGAGAGAGAGCGAGAGAAAGAGAGAAAGAGAAAATAGAGAGAGAGAGGGCGGAGGGAGGGAGAAAGAGAGAGAGAAAGAGAAATAGAGAGAGAGGAAGAGAGGGGGAGGGAGGGGGAGAGAGATGGAGGAGAGAGGTTGAGAGAGAGAAAGAGAGAGGGCAGAGGTGGGAATGAAAGAGGGAGAGAAAGAGAGATATATAGATAGAGAGAGAGGGGAGAAAGAGGGGGATAGAGAGAGGGGAGAGGGAGAGGGATAGATAGTGGGGGAGAGGGACAGAGATAAAGGGAGAGGGGAGAGAAAGAGAGGGTGAGAGAGAAAGAGAGAGAGAGAGAGAGAGAGAGAGAGAGAGAGAGAGAGAGAGAGAGAGAGAGAGAGAGAGAGATCCAGGAACGTATCTTTAAACTGAGATCTAGATCAGATTTCAATCTGTTACAGAACTATCCGGTCAGGCAGGTATGGCACTACTGCTGGGATTGTTGCTCGGTGGTGTCGGTCACAACATGTCCTGTCGACTACAGCAGTAGCTTGCCAAGCACAGGAGTGGGGGAATTGGGTGGGAGAGGTGGTTGCTGGGGAAATGGTAGTAGTGCACCAGCACGGAGATGGACACAGGGCACTGCAGACACCTGGGGCATGAGAGAGCATGAGAGGGCACGGGAGGACATGAGAGGGCATGAGAGAACAAGAGAGGACATGAGAGGGCATAAGAGGGCATAAGAGGGCACGAGAGGACATGAGAGAACATGAAAGGACATGAGGCAGGGGACATGGCCAGAAAGGCTTTCTGTCGTGATGAGGGCCACGTTCTGTAACGCACTTGTTACATGATGCTGATAATGATGATGATAATGACGATGATGCTAATGATGATGATGATGATGTTGATGATGATAATGTTGTTGATGTTGATGTTGATGATGATGAATACAGTCGTGTTCGCGGTCTTTCTCCCGACGTCGGTATTCATTCAGCGAGATGTCAAGTCCCTACAGTCCAGAGATACTGACTTCCCCTGGTATGTTTCTATTGTTCGTTAGTCACCACACAATAACAACCAACAACTCCATTTTCTAGCTATCGGAACCTGCACAAAGCAAGGCTTCTGTTGGCTGCTGGCAAGACAAATCCCACAGAGAATGACAATTGTAAGAGGTTTAAAAAGTGCTAAATTTATGACTCTATGGAGAAATATGAAATGTGTCTGCTAGCCCTCACGTCAGATGATTTATTTGGAATATTGCGATTTTTATCGGAATCTCATTGGAATTTTCCTCAATCTAGTTTCCAAGGGGGGTTGTCTGCCCTCACTTGGTGATTAAATGGATTCTGTCCCTTGAAATGAATGCACGATAAACGGGCGCTTCTCAAACTGTGACACATGCATTTACCGTTCACAAACTTCAACACATGCATTTACCGTTCACAAACTACAACACATGCATTTACCGTTCACAAACTACAACACATGCATTTACCGTTCACAAACTTCAACACATGCATTTACCGTTCACAAACTTCAACACATGCATTTACCGTTCACAAACTACAACACATGCATTTACCGTTCACAAACTACAACACATGCATTTACCGTTCACAAACTTCAACACATGCATTTACCGTTCACAAACTTCAACACATGCATTTACCGTTCACAAACTACAACACATGCATTTACCGTTCACAAACTTCAACACATGCATTTACCGTTCACAAACTACAACACATGCATTTACCGTTCACAAACTACAACACATGCATTTACCGTTCACAAACTTCAACACATGCATTTACCGCTCACAAACTTCAACACATGCATTTACCGCTCACAAACTTCAACACATGCATTTACCGTTCACAAACTTCAACACATGCATTTACCGTTCACAAACTTCAACACATGCATTTACCGTTCACAAACTTCAACACATGCATTTACCGTTCACAAACTTCAACACATGCATTTACCGTTCACAAACTACAACACATGCATTTACCGTTCACAAACTACAACACATGCATTTACCGTTCACAAACTAACCCAGTGGTGCAATGAAGCAAGTGCACTGGTATGCTTGTGTAGTGTTGTTGTTCGTCCGACACGAATGATGATGATGATGATGATGATGATGATGATGATGATGATGATGATGATGATGATGATGATGATGATGATGATGATGATGATGATGACAATGAGATTCAATGAGGGAGGAAGTGAGTGACCTGCGCTATGCTATGACCTAGATATAAGCCAGGAAGAGTTGCGGAATCCGTCGACCTGACTCCTGTCCAAGTCCATCCAGATCCAGGAGCAAGACACCGCCAGGACGGCGGGAGATGGCTCGGGTGCCAGGGGTAACCCGAGCGCCTTTGGTGCTCTGCCGAGCTCAAGGATCTCCACACATCGTGCTGGTAGTCGCCTTGGTGTGCTCCGGACCGAGAGATTTCTTCTGCACATCCCGCCAAATCCAGTCTACATATGCTGGATGGGCATGCCCTAACTCCGCGACTGGTTATGACCTGGTCGGCTGCCCTCTACTGGTTTAGCCAGCCCGACAAAGTTGTTGCCTGCTGACAACTCGAACTACCAGGAACCACAGGCGAGAGCTGGACGTCAGAACTGTACCAATGGCTGTTGAACTACCCTGGAAAGGGCATGATGGTCCACCCAATCAGAGACAGCACCAGTTGGCAAACAGGATTACAGACATACAGGATTGGGATCTCTGGGGACAGGAGTGTTGCGGGCTGAGATCCGTTGCAAACTAGGACAAGCATGCATCTGATGTGGTCACACTGGTGGGAATGATGTCCTGGTAGTTGTCGTGCTAGGCTGGTGAAGCTGGGTGCCCCAATGTCTCCACCTTGTAGTGGGAGAGAAACCATTGTTTTCCTCATATAGCGGGAGATAAACCATTGTTTTCCTCATATAGTGGGAGAGAAACCATTGTTTTCCTCATGTAGTGGGAGAGAAACCATTGTTTTCCTCATATAGCGGGAGATAAACCATTGTTTTCCTCATATAGTGGGAGAGAAACCATTGTTTTCCTCATATAGTGGGAGAGAAACCATTGTTTTCTCATGTCTCCACCTTGTAGTGGGAGAGAAACCATTGTTTTCTCATGTCTCCACCTTGTAGTGGGAGAGAAACCATTGTTTTCCTCATATAGTGGGAGAGAAACCATTGTTTTCTCATGTCTCCACCTTGTAGTGGGAGAGAAACCATTGTTTTCCTCATATAGTGGGAGAGAAACCATTGTTTTCTCATGTCTCCACCTTGTAGTGGGAGAGAAACCATTGTTTTCCTCATATAGTGGGAGAGAAACTATTGTTTTCTCATGTCTCCACCTTGTAGTGGGAGAGAAACCATTGTTTTCCTCATATAGTGGGAGAGAAACCATTGTTTTCTCATGTCTCCACCTTGTAGTGGGAGAGAAACCATTGTTTTGTCCAAGTAAATTGAAGAACGTTTTGTGCAATAAGTCATTGTACTTGAAAGTTAGAACAAGATTTCTTATATGTTACATAAAATCAGTTTTAACATACGGCTGCAACTTCTGCACAATTAGTAAACAAGCAAAAAAGATCCATGGAAGCCTTAGAGATGTGGTTTTATAGAAGAATGTTGACAATTAATTAGACAGCCAAAATTAGCAATCTGGTCGTTTTGAGGGAAACTAACTCGCAAAGATAACTTATCATAAACATCAGAAAGAAGCAGTCATCGTTTTGTTGGCCACATTATGAGAATAAAAAGATACTGGAACACATGACAACCAGAAAGATTTACGGAAAGATAGGGGAAGCCAGGCGAGAAGATTCTTGGCAGTTTTGTGTCTTTGCACAGAAGGGAGTCAACACACAAATTGATCCAAGCCGTCAGAGATCGCAATTTGTGGAGAGGCATGGTCGCCCACCCAGCCGATGCGGCACTGTATTATCTCATCTCATTTTATCTTGTTCCTTTTGTACCTTGCGGTGTCGAGATAAAATATAAACAGCGGGAGAGTGCCCGATTATGGGCTTCATATATCGATATTCCCATGGACTCTGTTATTCCCTGCGTTCATCGTTTACATGGTCGGCCTCTTCCCCTGCTTCCCTCTGGTCTGTACATCATTGCTTGTTGTGGTATACTGTTGACTGGTTATCTACTTGCATGGCCAAATCATTTGACTTGCTGCCTTCTAATGCCTTCTAATAAAATCTAGGACAGCTATAACCCCCACTTTAGTCCTGATTTCTTCATTTCTGATCTTATCTCTTCTTGATTCGTTGAGTATTCTTCTCAGGAATCTCATTTCTGTTGTTGTGATTTTTCTTTTCTCTTTTTCTGTCATTGTCCAGGTTTGGCATTGGTAACATAGAGTTGGTAGAAAGATTGTGTTGTAAAGAGCTTTCATAGTAGTTATTGATACATGTCTGTTCTTTAGTAGTGGTGCCATTTGTCCAATGAGTTGGTTTGCCTTGTTGCACCTATTTTCGATCTCGTCTTCTGATCTGCCATTTGATGATATTATACTTCCTAGGTACTTGAAACTCTTTACTTGTTTCAAGGGATGTTTGTTTAGGTGAATTGTTGCTGTTTTTTTCTTTTTTAGTTACAGTCATTACCTTTGTTTTACTTGTGCTAATTTTCATGTTATGTTCCCTACACATTTCATTTAGACTTTTCATTTAGTAGATGCGGTTAATGCACACGGTGAACAACTAGGGTTAGAACTGAATATTAAGAAGACACAGATTATGATCGTCACTGGGAAGAAGGAAATACCACAATGTGATCTACGAGTAAAAGGGCATATTCTTAAGCAAGTGAATCGATACAGTTATCTCGGAACAGTCATAACATCTGATGGGAGATGCCTTGAAGAGATTAGAACAAGAATTACCATGGCGAAGGTAGCCTTTTGCAAGATAAAAAACATATTGACCAATAAAAAGATATCAATTGAAACGAGAAAAAGAGTGTTGAGGTGCTACATAGAACCAATACTTTTGTATGGATGTGAAGCTTGGACAATGAGCAGTCAAGCTGAAAAACATCTGATGGCAATGGAAATGTGGTTTCTGGAGATAATGCAAAGAATACCATGGACAGACAGAAAAACCAATGAACAAGTCCTTCAAGAAACAAATGAAGATCGTAAACTGATTAGAGACATTAGACGTAGACAGTCGCAATGTTTTGGGCATGTTATGAATTGGAGAACTTGGTGACAACTGACAAGATCGAAGGGAAGAGACCAAGGGGAAGACCGAGAAGTAAATACCTGAATGGCTTGGCCACGTGGCATGGTCGAGACAGGAACACGGAGCTGATCCACGACTCTGGTGATCGAGTGAGATGGCAGAACATGACCGCCCACGCTTATTAGCATGGCACATGATAGATAGATTCATGTGGTTTTGTAATTCAGCTTCTGATTTTGCTTTTAGTGCTTGGTCGTCCGCAAACAGGAGGGTGATAGATAGACAGACAGACGAGCGGATAGGCCTTAGACAGGGGAACAGGCGACAGACAGACGGACGAACGACAGACAGACGAATGACAGACAGATGGGCGATAGACATACGGAGGGGTGGGCTATAGACAGACAGATGTGCGGACAGGCGGAAACCGACAGATAGCATGGACAGACGGAGGAACAGAGAGATAAACGGATGCAGGGATGGGTAATAAATTGCTGGATTAAAAAGACAGAAAGAGTGAAGGGCGGACAAAGGGACTAGCAAACGGATAGGCAGACGGTTGGTATATCAATAAACATACAGACAGACGGGCGGACGGATGGGCAGACAGGCCGACAATGTAAAGGAGGAACAGAAGGCATAGAGATGAACAGACAAATATGCGGGCGAATGAGCACATAGAATGACAGACGGACGTACTGACAGACAGATGGAACGATGGACCTATAATGGACGGAAAGACAGACAGTGGAAAACAACATGACAGCAGCTCGAATCCCCCGCCAACATCAAGCTGCAGGATGTTTGTGGCGCCGTCCAGAGACATCCAGCATCGACTAATCTCCTTAGTTCCACAAACTGGACCCCTCTGATACCATTACGCCAGAATACCCGGGAGACACGGCGTGGGAGACTGTAGGCATCCTTCAATGTCAGCCCAGGTTGACTCGGTTACTGCCTGACACTCACCACACGATCGGCGATCAGTTGTTAATTGAGCTGCTTACATCCGGGGTCACAGCACGATCGACCGGGTTACCAGCCTCGGCCAACTCTTGTTTGTTGAGAAAAGGCAATGATAGTGACACTGAACTGACTTATGTCTTACAACAAATAGTTTGGGAACTAACCCGGGGTTTTGTATTTGACAATTGCGTTTTAACATTAACGAAATCACGTCCCTACATCGGAGAAATAACTTTAAAGCATTTGAGACATTACCTTCCAACAACAGAAAAATGACGTTCAAACACAAAAGAAACCACGCCACAACATTACAGAAATAGTGGTCTGTTATTAATATTATGACATTAGAGAAACGACGCTCTAACATTAGAGAAAGAGCAATCTAACATTAGAGAAAGGATGTTCTAACTTTAGAGAAAAGACGTTCTAACAGTAGAGAAAGGACGTTCTAACATTAGAGAAAGGGCGTTCTAACATTAGAGAAAGGACGTTCTTACATTAGAGAAATGACGTTCTAACATTAAATATAGGACGTTCTAACATCAGAGAAACGACGTTCTAACATCAGAGAAAGGACGTTCTAACATTAGAGAAACGATGTTCTAACAGAGAAATGACGTTCTAACATTAGAGAAAGGACGTTCTAACATTAGAGAAAGGACGTTCTAACATTAGAGAAACGACGTTCTAACATTAGAGAAAGGACGTTCTAACATTAGAGAAAGGACGTTCTAACATTAGAGAAAGGACGTTCTAACATTAGAGAACGGAAGTTCTAACATTAGAGAAAGGACGTTGTAACATTAGAGAAAGGACGTTCAAACACGAGAGAAAGGACGTTCTAACATTAGAGAAAGGACGTTCTAAAGTCAGAGAAAGGACGTTCTAACATCAGAGAAAGGACGTTCTGACATCAGAGAAAGGACGTTCTGACATCAGAGAAAGGACGTTCTAACATTAGAAAACCGACTACAGATGACACCAGCACACAGAGACAACACCATCGCTAGCCTGACATGGCCAGCAGTCTAGAGAAGACACCAGCACACAGAGACAACACCATCGCTAGCCTGACATGGCCAGCAGTCTAGAGAAGACACCAGCACACAGAGACAACACCATCGCTAGCCTGACATGGCCAGCAGTCTAGAGAAGACACCAGCACACAGAGACAACACCATCGCTAGCCAGATATGGCCAGCAGTCTAGAGAAGACACCAGCACACAGAGACAACACCATCGCTAGCCAGATATGGCCAGCAGTCTAGAGAAGACACCAGCACACAGAGACAACACCATCGCTAGCCAGCAGTCTAGAGAAGACACCAGCACACAGAGACAACAACATCGCTAGCCTGACATGGCCAGCAGTCTAGAGATGACACCAGCACACAGAGACAACACCATCGCTAGCCAGATATGGCCAGCAGTCTAGAGAAGACACCAGTACACAGAGACAACACCATCGCTAGCCTGACATGGCCAGCAGTCTAGAGAAGACACCAGCACACAGAGACAACACCATCGCTAGCCAGATATGGCCAGCAGTCTAGAGAAGACACCAGCACACAGAGACAACACCATCGCTAGCCAGCAGTCTAGAGAAGACACCAGCACACAGAGACAACACCATCGCTAGCCTGACATGGCCAGCAGTCTAGAGATGACACCAGCACACAGAGACAACACCATCGCTAGCCAGATATGGCCAGCAGTCTAGAGATGACACCAGCACACAGAGACAACACCATCGCTAGCCAGCAGTCTAGAGATGACACCAGCACACAGAGACAACACCATCGCTAGCCAGACATGGCCAGCAGTCTAGAGATGACACCAGCACACAGAGACAACACCATCGCTAGCCAGCAGTCTAGAGATGACACCAGCACACAGAGACAGTACCATCGCTAGCCAGATATGGCCAGCAGTCTAGAGATGACACCAGCACACAGAGACAACACCATCGCTAGCTAGCCATAGCCAGCAGCCCAGAGATGACACCAGCGCACCGAGACAGCAACAGCACTGGACTGTTCACACAAACCGTGCCGGGCTAACAGACAAGAAACGACCCCGTAGATGTTGGAAAAACAACACCAGGGTGATGATAGATGGCGGGAATTGAATCCGCGAGCCAGAACTCCAGGGAAATAAGGCCGTTTGCAGGAGCCCAGGACGGCGGCGCACCCCGATCAATACCCGCGGGTAGCGGTCGCAGGAAGACATAAATATGGCGGGATCTGTTAGGAAGATGTTTGTTTTGTGTGGAAGCAGTTGACGAGAAAGATGGAAATATATCATGCTGAGACTCCGTAGTTTGATGTTTTATGTGGTAATAGGCAGCAATAGGGAGATATGGCTGTATGAAAGCCCACGGCTGTCAGAAATGTGGTATATGTGATGGTGCGAGATGACAGGAAAGGATGACAGGAAAGTATGTACCACCGCGGAAGTCAGAAATGTTTTATGTGGTCACGGCTGATAAAGGGGGAACTTAATATAAGTATGGGAACCCATAAAGGTCATAATCATGATTTCATGATCAACTTCACATATGATAGACAGTTAGAGAGAGAGAGAGAGAGAGAGAGAGAGAGAGAGAGAGAGAGAGAGAGAGAGAGAGAGAGAGAGGGAGAGAGAGAGAGAGAGAGAGAGAGAGAGATGCTGCCAGACTGATAGGCAGACAAGACAAGCGAATAGACGAACGCAAAGGCAGACAAACAGACATAGAAACCAATGGATATGTCTGAGAACGGACAGGCGGACAGACAGACAGACATGGACATGACTAAGGACGGACAGGCGGACAGACAGACAGACAGACATGGACATGACTAAGGACGGACAGGCAGACACACAGACAGACATGGACATGACTAAGGACGGACAGGCGGACAGACAGACAGACATGGACATGACTAAGGACGGACAGGCAGACACACAGACAGACATGGACATGACTAAGGACGGACAGGCGGACAGACAGACAGACATGGACATGACTAAGGACGGACAGGCAGACACACAGACAGACATGGACATGACTAAGGACGGACAGGCGGACAGACAGACAGACATGGACATGACTAAGGACGGACAGGCGGACAGACAGACAAACATGGACATGACTAAGGACGGACAGGCGGACAGACAGACAGACATGGACATGACTAAGGACGGACAGGCGGACAGACAGACAGACATGGACATGACTAAGGACGGACAGGCGGACAGACAGACAGACATGGACATGACTAAAGACGGACAGGCAGACACACAGACAGACATGGACATGACTAAGGACGGACAGGCGGACACACAGACAGACATGGACATGACTAAGGACGGACAGGCAGACACACAGACAGACATGGACATGACTAAGTACAGACAGGCAGACACACACACGTTCAAGCCCAGCCCCAGATTGATGTGCTGGGCAGTGTTATGTTCAGTAGTTTGCCATGGCTTTCTGAATGAGAAGTCAAGGCCGATAACATAGACTGATATACATAAACAATAACAAGGCAGACATAACATAGAAACAGACAGACGCATAAAGACACAGCCACACAGAAATAAGAGGAATGACACAATGAATGATGACAAACAAGGGCTTAATTATCAAAGACACGACAGCTAGGGCTTATATAAAATACAGACTAATATAGACAGAAACAAACAAAGCAGACGCAGACAGAAAGAGACAATCAGCATATCAAACAGACAGAGGTATAAACACATAGCTACACAGAAACAAACAAACAAAAGGACACACTGAATGAGACAAATAAGGGCATAAAGATTCACAGACACGACTACAGGGGCATATGCCCGCCCCAAGGAGGCGCGAGCGGGGAAACTCCCCAGTCCAACAGGGGTCACTACCGCATGCACATCTCTGTGACGTGTGCCCATGTTTATGTGACAGGGCGGCCATGTTTATGTGACACGGCCACGGTGTTTATGCGAGGACATGGCGAGGCGGTTGCCGCCGAGTGCTGTGATCTGTGACTTCTGGATACCACAAATCAACACCAGCCGACAACACCCCTGCCATAAGGGACATGAGAGAAATGAAAGCCGAACTGCAGGACTCTCAGGGTGAGTTCAATACGCCGTACCCCGAGCAGACCAGGCAACCAGCCGCCTGGGGATGTCTTACACAACAATGGCGCACGTCCTTGGCAGGGCGGTTCCATCAACTCCACGTTGATTTTCAAGGCAGTAATTTACCTTCAGTAGTTTGCCATTGTTTTCTGAACAAGAAGTCAACGTTTCAGTTGAAATGACCGGTTTGGGGGAGTAAAACCATTACCCTGTCAACGCACTGGGAGTTTTAGTTCAAGCGCAGTAAACTCCTGCTTGATGCAGATCTCTGTAGGATATACAGTCAAACCTCGGTTTTCGTTGCCTTCTGTTTTCGTCGATTTTTTCGAGGAAAATTTGTATCGGTTTTCGTCGGTTTCCTCCGTTTTCGTCAACCTGCCCACGAGACCTCGCTGGTGATTTTGCGAAAACATAGGGACCCGCGCGTTCTTTTGCTCTGTTTGGTGTTGTCTCTCGTTGTGTGGGCATCACGAGCTAAAAGGTTAACCCTTTCCCGTTAGCTCCATCATGGGACCAAAGACAGTTTCCAGAACCAGCAGCCGCTTGAAGAAGAGGGCCAGGAACACGATCGAGTTGACGAGGGAAATCATTGAAAAATACGAGCGCGGCATTAAGATGCTTAAATCGGCCGCATGTACGGGAAGTCGCCATGCACGATAAGTTCTATTGTGGCGAAAAAAGAAACAATAAACTATAACGTTAGATTTATCTTATATATAAAAAAGACTTGTGCGTATCTCTGTCCGTATGTCCTTTATTTGTTCGCGAACGGCCCATCCGATTGAGATGAAATTTTCTACACGCCTTCCTTTCATTCCAGAGCTGTCAACTGTGATATTTTGTTAGTGTGAAATCGCCTGCTTACTCAGTATTATTTCATTTTTCATTTTTCATCATAATTTCATATATCTCAGGGGACCTAACTCTGTAAAAGTTATTTCAAGGGGCATAACTTTTCTGTATAACTTATAGTCATATTGTGGCATCGTTTTCAAAGATTTATAAACTCTTTGTCCATAGTTATGTACCGGCATATGAGTTATAATAAATAATGATACAATCTGTAAGGCATTTTCAAAGTTTTCATAAAAATGATGCACAATGCATAACATTGTAACTCATCTTTTTTTGCTTAAGAAGTTACTGTAGTCATGCAGGTGATTAGAAAGAGTTTTCATTAAAAATAATGGATGGTGTGTGGTAGAACGTTCTTTTAAGTTACATTTTTTGTTGTTGTATGAATTTAATGAAGCCGGACAGGGTCAGGCAGACAGATAGACAGACAGACAGACAGATAGACAGTCGGGAACAGGAACTTATATGACTACTTATATAAATTAAATGAGATGCTTCACACCAGGAGTTGGGCGATGTCGGGCCGGGTCAGACAGACAGACAGACAGACAGACAGACAGACAGACAGACAGACAGTCGGTAACGGGAACGAGAACTTATATGACTACTTATATGAATTAAATGAGATGCTTCCCACCAGGGACTGGGCGAAGCCGGGCAGGGTCAGCTAGTTATCTATAAAATGTGTTTTTGGTATGTATTGTGGAGTGTCTAGAACAAATTAATTGAATTTACATTGATTCATATAGAAATGGGACGCAGAGGTGTTTCCAAGGCACCAGGGCCAGGTTCTATACTGGCCAAGACCTACTGACACGTCCTAGCCGTGCGTCCTGGGCAACAGGTCCCTTCGAGGTCCTGGCTAACGTAGTAGGATCGCTGATTCTTCCGAAGTCGTTGAGTATCTGCCTGCACGACGAGGAATCACCAGTCTGCACACCAATAAGCCAGACATGGGACAACTGATACAGGAGGAGGAGGAGGCGGAAGAGGAAGAGGAAGAGGGGGGAAGAGGAAGAGGAGACGAAGAAGAAGAAGAAGAAGAAGAAGAAGAAGAAGAAGAAGAAGAAGAAGAAGAAGAAGAAGAAGAAGAAGAAGAAGAAGAAGAAGAAGAAGAAGAAGAATCAGCAGCAGCAACAGAAGAAGAAGAAGAAGAAGAAGAAGAAGAAGAAGAAGAAGAAGAAGAAGAAGAAGAAGAAGAAGAAGAAGAAGAAGAAGAAGAAGAAGAAGAAGAAGAAGAAGAAATCGTCCCACTTTGAATAATGCAGTTTCCAATATTTCAGTTCTCAATGGTGGCACAAAGAGAAATGTATAAATATTCATTCACTGAGGAATTCATATTGGCATGTGCATTTTTGGAAAAGTTGCTATAAATTAATGACATCCCATAACCGAAAAAAGCATCCACGCGAATTTGCATGCGTTTACGACTAGCAAGAATGTATTTTTGTTAAGAAATATTTACATTTGAATAACAAAGGCACAAACAATAGGCTGCACAATTTATTGCCTGCCATATTTCGCTGCATCTCGCCAGGTACAAACAGCAGAATTCACACAACATAAACTAAAGCAATGAACTTTAAAGCTAAAATATACAACAGACACATTATCACGGTCATTTAAACTGTTTACCATGGCCCTTTTCAACCAGCGTGCCTTTTTGTTTGCACAACTGTAACTTGGCCACATGCATTTGGCTTGGCCATATAAAATTGGGGGAGGGGGAAAGAGAGGCAGGGGAGACCAAAGGAGAAGATGCTGGACAGACTGACATCATGGCATGAACGAACATCAGAGAAGATTGGCAGTACACGAGACAGAAGGCTGTAGAAAGACATGGACACCAACGCCACACGGCATGGACTATATCAAGATTGGCAGTACAGGAGACAGAAGGCTGTGGACAGACGTGATCACCAACGCCACACGGCATGGACTATACCAAGATTGGCAGTACATGAGACAGAAGGCTGTGGACAGACATGATCACCAACGCCACACGGCATGGACTATACGAAGATTGGCAGTACAGGAGACAGAAGGCTGTGGACAGACATGATCACCAACGCCACACGGCATGGACTATACCAAGATTGGCAGTACAGGAGACAGAAGGCTGTGGACAGACATGATCACCAACGCCACACGGCATGGACTATAAGAAGATTGGCAGTACACGAGACAGAAGGCTGTGGACAGACATGATCACCAACGCCACACGGCATGGACTATAAGAAGATTGGCAGTACACGAGACAGAAGGCTGTGGACAGACATGATCACCAACGCCACACGGCATGGACTATACGAAGATTGACAGTACAGGAGACAGAAGGCTGTGGGCAGACGTGATCACTATCGTCACATGAGGTGCGTAACAGGGTGTGACGAAAGAGGAACAAGGAAGAAGAAGAAGCAGATATGCGTGTGCTGTATATTTCCGCTATCAATTGACCAATCATGCTAGTGTAAGCAACTGCAAGGAAGGTAGTTTGCCACTGCTGTCCTTCCTCTCAGTGACCACACAAGTCGGTGACCGCAGTCATTGTCTCTATAAATAGATCCCCTGTCGACCGTCGTGGAATCAAAAACTATCTGTCGTCTGCTCCACAGCGGCACCCACCTGATCCACGCCTCCGGTGACCGTGTGAGGAGACGAACCACGACCGCTAGCGCTGATCGCCATGGCACATGATGGTGCTGATATTTCAGCTGGAAAGATTGATCTCATTCCTTTAATCTATGCTGAGTGATTTCTACAGAACGCACCTGACGACATGCAGAGTAAACGCCAGGCAATAAACTGTGCAATCTACTTCCAGTGTCTTCATCATTCAAATTCACTAGGGGAAACCATTGTTTTGAATATGTGAATTGTTCCAAGTGCTCCTTCTGTGGCCGCCTCTACCCGGGAATTCCACAGGGAAAACAAAGAGACATGTCCACATCTATTAGGCAACATCCCGGCGGAAGGATGACTCAAGGTCTGTCCCCCTTATCCCAGCCCCTCATTAAATCACAAACTAATTGAGGCGGGCCGCGTGAGTTGTGTGAGAAAACACGGGTATTGGGCCCTTGCAGGCATGCGGTTATCCTTTAGCACCCAGGCCGCTCCAGTCTTGTTGCTTCCCCTTGTTAACAATGGGCAAATCTCAACTGCCGCAGTTAACATAATTACGTCCCTTTAAACAGTTCCATCAGCGGTTCTCAGCTTGGGGTAGTTAGTTGCCTCCCCTTGTTAACAATGGGCAAATCGCTACTGCAGCAGTTAATATAATTACGTCCCTTTAAACAGTTTCATCAGCGGTTCTCAGTCTGGGCCAGTTTGTTGTCTCCCCTTGTTAACAAAGGACAAATCTTAGCTGCCGCAGTTAACATAATTACGTCCCTTTAAACAGTTTCATCAGCGGTTCTCAGCTTGGGGTAGTTAGTTGCCTCCCCTTGCTAACAATGGGCAAATCTCAACTGCTGCAGTTAACATAATTACGTCCCTTTAAACAGTTTCATCAGCGGTTCTCAGCTTGGGATAGTTAGTTGCCTCCCCTTGTTACCAATGGGCAAATCTCAACTGCCGCAGTTAACATAATTACGTCCCTTTAAACAGTTTCAACAGCGGTTCTCAGTCTGGGCCAGTTTGTTGTCTCCCCTTGTTAACAAAGGACAAATCTCAACTGTCGCAGTTAACATAATCACGCCCCTTTAAACAGTTTCCTCAGCGGTTCACAGCCTGGGGTAGTTTGTTGCTGTCACAGACTCATATTGTACGGGAAAACCAACATGAGTTAATAGATATTAGCCAAGGGCTACAACTCCCGCCCAAGGGAAAGAAGTAAGTCACTCGAAGGCCAGAGTAATCCAGAACCTTCTCGAAGGACTGGTCAGTGAGTCCACTATCCCGTGGACACTGATGTGGCCCGCCTATTACGGGGTCCACGAGGAACTCGAACAGAGTTACCACCCGTGTCGGATTGCGACACGGGTAAATCGGCAGAGACAGACGGGACATCGGAGAGGCAACAGGGCCTGCATTAGAGGGACTTAATAGTTTAGACCCATATAGATTTAGGGTCATAGACATATGCTAGATAGTTGCTTAGAATGTTTGTTACAATCATGTGTGATGTTAAACTTCTGTGATATGCAACGCCTCAGTGCGAGCTTGTTAAACCCACTGCGCCAAACGCACTGTATATTAACGTTCATTAAAGTTGCTATATTATGTTTAACGGAGTTATTGTTGCCTGTTTTGAGCCCGAGTCTAGATCCCTAGACATCCAACACGTTGACAGTTGCCTCACCTTGTTAACAATGCGCAAATTCCAACTGCGCAGTTAACATAATGACGTCCCTTTAAACAGTTTCATCAGCGGTTCTCAGCCTGGGGTAGTTTGTTGCACCCCCTAACCCCTGTTAACAATCGGCAAATCTCAGCTGTCGCAGCTAATGACGTCCCTTTAAACAATGTCATCAGCGGTTTTCAGCCTGTGTCCCGGCTAGCACACAGGCTTACCAACAAATATGTTCAGCTGTTGAGGATCTGGGAATCCTCAGGAAGACACACTTTGACCGTATCCAGCCCGACGCAACAACCCTCAATTCGCGTGACCACTAAAACGTGCATGCATTCCCTGGAGTGAGCTTGATGTGGAGACGCCCCTCTCCACCTTGTACCCAGCACCATCTTCAGGGGTCCTTGTTGAGGAGATCTCCCTGGTCTATCCAAGGTCAGAAATCGGGGCAGCGTGCAAGAACTTCCTATCTGTAGAGAGACAAGGCCTCGACACCCAACTACGGCCCACTGATTAGTTAGGTCACACCCGTAACAGGGTTCCGAGGTCATGGCCAGTGTCAGATGTGGACTTGGTCATGCGACCACAGTACAACACTACCACCATATCACACAGCGCACCCACAACCCATGTCACACCTATGTAAGGTTTGCTTCCCTCTATGTCACACAACGCACCCATGTTACACAGCGCTCCCTACGACCTACATTACGGTGTCCCCCACTACCCATACCACTCATGTCACACAACTCACCCAAGTCATACAACCCATCAAATCACCCAGGTCACACAACCAACTCAACCACCCATGTCACAAACTCCTCCCAACCCTCTATGTCACACAGAGCACCCAACCACCCATGTCACAGCGCATCCAACCACCCATGACAAATAGCCCACCCAAGTGACACAGCACACCCAACCACACATGTCACACAACTCACCCAACCCATCAAATCACCCAGGTCACACAACCAACAAACTACCCATGTCACAAACTCCACCCAACCCTCTATGTCACACAGCCCACCCAACCACCCATGTCACACAAAACGTCACACAACGCACCCAAACACCCATCTCACACAGCACACCCAACCACCCATGTCACACAAAACGTCACACAACGCACCCAACCACCCATGTCACACAGTGCACCAACCACCCATGTCACACAAAACGTCACACAATGCACCCAACCACCCATGTCACACAGCGCACCCAACCACACATGTCACACAAAACGTCACACAACGCACCCAAACACCCAACCACCCATGTCACACAAAACGTCACACAACCACCCATGTCACACAGTGCACCAACCACCTATGTCACACAGTGCACCAACCACCCATATCACACAACGCACCCGACCACCCATGTCACACAGTGCACCAACCACCCATGTCACACAGCGCACCCAACCACCCATGTCACACAACGCACCCAACCACCCATGTCACACAACTCACCCAACCACCCATGTCACACAACGCACACAACCACAAATGTCACACAACGCACCCAACCAACCATGTCACCCAACGCACCTATGTCACAAAACGCACCCAACCACCCATGTCACACAGCGCTCTGTCACACACATACAATATAGCCAACGGGCCGCTCGCTGACTCGTTCTGATACGATAATTCTGCTTTCGTGTCCGAACAGTTGGTCGAGCGCCCTCTAAATCGCCGAGTGTATGCCTTATTGGGTTTCCGCGCCTGATTACTCTGGCTCGGCCACGACCCAGCTATTGTAGCCGTCAGAGTTCATCATACGCCTATTAGAGGTTTTCTGCCTATTTTCACTAATTCTCTGTTTGTGCTGATGCCTCGTTTGCATTTTGTGGCACGGTAATAGCATGTCCACGCGTCCACGGAGAGGGGCTGTAGAATCACAGTGTTTAGTGCCCGTGTTGATCAGGATCCAGTCACAACATCAGATGGAAGGTGCCTCAGACAAATTCGGCGCAGAATAGGCCCAGTCAGTGAGTCTCCTGTAGCGATCTGGCCGGACGTTTCTCTACAGTTGCGGAGGTCATGAGTTCGAATTCGCATTTAGACAAAGTTTAAAAGTTGAGTTGAGTGCGGCACAGTTCCCTCCAGGCTTTCACGCGTGTGAAAGGCTCCTGACTTGCTGACAGGACATCTCTTTGCTTTGGGGTAAACATGACAGATACAACAATATCACAGGACACCTTATCTCCCTGAGGACACGAGGGCAGACACCCCTAAATACCAAGGATTTAGGTGAAGACTGAGGCAAACATCTGAGTCTGTGTGGCTCCTTGCCGTCTTGACAGACGAAAGTATGTGGATTGGAATTTGGCCAACATTCCGTCTCACAACGCCTGGGCATGGATTCAGAGAACGTGTGTTGCCCATGCAGCATGATCCCCCTCTCAGTCTTGCCTTGTTTACTCCAGAGGAAAGTATAACCAGTACGTCTGGAACAAGGTAGGCTGCAGACGCTGGCGGCTCAGCGTCAAACCACCAAAAGCCGGAGGTGAGTCTCCCCTCCAATAGCAGGAGGTCAGTGATGGCCAGACCC
This sequence comes from Cepaea hortensis, assembly GCA_963921405.1. Classification (NCBI taxonomy): domain Eukaryota; kingdom Metazoa; phylum Mollusca; class Gastropoda; order Stylommatophora; family Helicidae; genus Cepaea; species Cepaea hortensis. The sequence goes on from OY992896.1 coordinate 3,366,310, forward strand.
TCACAACCGTGGGACTTGGCTTAGAGGCGTTCAGCCATATCCCGCAGCAGGGGGCCTTGAAGCAAGTGTCTGGACCTGTATGAGCGCGCACACCTCTCAAACGCAAGTGTCCGGACCAATGTAAGCGTGTACTACCGTCAGACTCCCTTACTGACTCTGCAGATCCCGCGACCAGCGAGAATAGGCCCGCCGGAGATGTTTGCTCGTCTATTGCGAACAAATCTCCCCACCTGAAACTGTGCGGATCCCGTGACCAGCGAGAATAGGCCCGCGGGAGAACGTTTCAACAAAAGAGGTAGAAAGTACGGTGCAGCCAGATACCAACCTAGCTAGCACCACTCCACGACCAGAGCGTGTCTTTGTGTCGTGCTACCACAGACAATCCTCCTTACACCCAGTGAACCTGTGGGTGAGTGCACGGCTGCAGCAACCCTGAGCTCCAGCCCTACAACAGCCCGGCTCACCAGCTGCAGGCGAGACAATAGCCGGCTCCTGGTCTCAGCTCGGCCAACAAAGGGCGGCAATCTTGCAGTTTGATTACACCTGGACTAAATCCGGGTCAAGATGGGATCGCCGGCCCCATTAGTGCTGTCCCAGAAGCCTGATTGTTTTGTCCTGGTGGAGTAGATCTGCACTGTCAACATGCGGAATGGGGGTGGGGTGGGGTGGGAAGAGAGAGAGAGAGAGAGAGAGAGAGAGAGAGAGAGAGAGAGAGAGAGAGAGAGAGAGAGAGAGAGAACAGCGGGGTATGTGAGGATGGAGTGATATACAACATGGGGAGACTGAAAATGGACTGATGTAGTACAACATATGGAAGGTCGCACAGTTGAGTGTATTCATACATCAACGACCAGACAGACGCCGGTATCATTGATGTACACGGGTTCCCAAGCTGGCGACACACAAGAATACCACTTCTACATTTCACAAGATAGTTCTTCTTCTTCTTCTTCTTCTTCCTTTCTTCTGCTTCTCCCTCTTATCCTGCTTCTCCTCCTTTCAGCCACAGGTTAGCATACAAACTGCTGGCGGGGCGCCGTGGCCGAAAGGTTGCTGTCCTCCCCCTTCCCCCGGGTTCATAGGGGGGGGGGGGGAACTTGTACAAGAACCACCTACGCCTACTGAAATCTACTGACATCACACGCCCCCTGACAACCTGGACATTGAGGTCAGCTGCCTCGTCTTTTCGATTAAATGATGAAACTTAGGAGATCCAATGTGCACGTGAAACACTCCCAGCAGTTGAGAATAGCAAAGAGCAGGCCTTAAAGCCGCTACCGTGGTAAAATTGTTAGGAAAGGAAATCTAGCCATGGGTAGATACAGCCCTGACCTTGGATGCAATCTGTCTAGAGGACGCAGACCTGACACTAATGTATGCCGGTGACCTTTGAGGTGTATAATATGTTGTGACGCGCTTTCTCGATAGAGGAAAGACGAGGAATAAGAAGAATCGGAGGAGGAAAGGCAGAATAGGAGGATGAGAAGAAGAATAGCAGAAGAAGAAGAATAGAAGAAGAAGAGGAAGAAGAAGAAGAAGAAGAAGAAGAAGAAGAAGAAGAAGAAGAAGAAGAAGAAGAAGTAGTAGTAGTAGTAGTAGTAGTAGTAGTAGTAGTAGTAGTAGTAGTAGTAGTAGTAGTAGTAGTAGTAGTAGTAGTAGTAGAAGAAGAAGAAGAAGAAGCAGAAGAAGAAGAAGAAGAAGCAGAAGAAGAAGAAGAAGAAGAAGAAGAAGAAGAAGAAGAAGAAGAAGAAGAAGAAGAAGAAGAAGAAGAAGAAGAAGAAGACGAAGAAGAAGTAGTAGTAGTAGTAGTAGTAGTAGTAGAAGAAGAAGAAGAAGAAGAAGAAGAAGAAGAAGAAGAAGAAGAAGAAGAAGAAGAAGAAGAAGAAGAAGAAGAAACAGGAGGAGGAGGAGAAGAAGCTGTTACACAAAAGTCGATTGACGGTCTGACACATAACTTCTGGCTATAACGTGTCCTAATTCCTCTGCTATACATACAACGGACAGGCAAACAGGCGGACGGACACACAAGCTGGACGGTCGTAATTAAGTAAAGAGGACAAGTGATTGTGGGGATGTGAGGCCAGGGGCCCGGCTGTCAATCATCGATGACAATACTAACAACCATTGGCTGAGACGAATAACTAGGTGACCCACATCTCGGCGCCAGACACTACATAGACCATTTGAACCCCTGGTCTGAATTAGGTTACAGTGTTTGTCACGGGCAAGAAGCAAAGAAGGGGTGTGGGGAGGAAAGGGAAGGAGGGAAGGTAGAGAGAAGGAGATAGGAGACGAATGAAGAGTAGGAAAGAGGAAGAGACGAGAGGGAGGTTTGGGAAGACCGTGTGTTAACTCTGAAATTCCTCCCATAGAGCGCAGATCCTTGACAGTCTTGTGTCATGGCACGGAAGGGCACACGAACTGAAAGATGCCGTTGGAGATCGCATGATAAGGAGAAGCATGATCGTCCATGCCAGTCGGTAAGGCACTTGATGAGAGGCGCAGGCTGAGCCATGTGGGGCACTTGATGAGAGGCGCAGGCTGAGCCATGTGAGGCGCTTGATGAGAGGTAAGTAAGTAAGTATGTAAGTAAGTAAGTAAGTAAGTAAGTAAGTAAGTAAGTAAGTAAATCTTTATTTTCAAAGGGTTAAGAATTGGGCACGCAGGCCCGTCTGACATTCTGCCCTTCTTCTCTATTTCCTCTCATTCAGTCTTTCATTCAACATCTCTTATGAAGCAAATTTTGACAACAAAAGAACAATAGCATTAAAACGCATGAACAATAATCAATAACAAATGACTCACTGAGGAAGTGTTTATCATGGGCATTATAAATACCTAAGGAGGGTGTAACGTGCCATACATAAGGGAATGTTTTTTGGCTAGTTGTCGCTTGAGATAAGTTACCATTATTGTCTTTTTGTGTTATTGTTTATGGGGGAATGTATTCTGTACTAAGCTAGTGTTCAAACAGGTTGCGAATGTGTGTATAATGATTGGTGGTGTCTTTGATTTCTTGTGGAAGATTGTTCCACAACTGAGCGGCAGAGTATGCTAAGCTTGTTTTATATAAGTCTATCCTAGGTTTAGGGACATGAAGTATATTTAGTCGTTCGCTATGTCTAGCGTTATATTTAAACAATGGCCAAAGGTAGCTTGGAGCATTTTTAAATAGGAGTTTGTGAATTAGTTTGGTCTTATTAAAAAGTAGGCGCTTGTGGAGTGGCAGTAACCGGAGACGTTTATGTAGGTTAGAATTGTCGGTAAGCTTTTCACCATTAATTAAACGCACTGCCCTTTTCTGGAGTGAATAAAGGCGTTTTGTTATTGATTTGGGGCATCCATCCCAGACTGTGGAGCAGTAATCAATATGTGTTTGTATATGGGAAGTATAGAATATCTTTCTTGTGTTTTCGTCAAGAAAATTTTTAATTTTGGCAAGTTGGTATACTTTTTTGGCTATTTGTTTAACTGAGAGCATGAACATGTGAGTTAAAGGTTAGATTTTGATCTATGATAACACCCAGTGCCTTGTGCTCGGTGACACTTTCTACAGGCGTGCTTCCAATGTGCAGCTGAAGAGTTCTCTGCGAGTTTAGAGTGTGAAGTCTGAAGTGTGTGAGAGGCGCAGGCTGAGCCATGCGAGGCACTTGGTGAGTGGCGCAGGCTGAGCCATGCGAGGCGCTTGCAGCTGTCGTAATGAGGATGCTGTAGAAACTGTTCCTCTTTTCCGCTACCAAAGTGCCATTTCCAAGGGGGGTGTGTTGTATGTAGCTCGCCTTCCCCTCTCCTGGACAAGAAACCAGCGGGGAGTGCGCGACCGGTACTGGTACTTCACATCCGCCCAGAGGCGTATCAGAATGTAGCCAGATCAGGATTGACCACGGCTTGTGGGGAACAGTAGACGGACCACAGGCACAGAACAACGACATGTGTATGTAGGATTGACCACGGCGTGTGGGGGAAAGTAGACAGATCACAGGCACAGACCAACCACAGGTGTATGTAGGATTGACCACGGCGTGTGGGGGAACAGTAGACAGACCACAGGCACAGACCAACCACAGGTGTATGTAGGATTGACCACGGCGTGTAAGGACAGGCTGGCAGGAGACGGACCACAGGCTGGCAGGAGACGGACCACAGGCTGGCAGGAGACGGACCACAGGCACAGACCAACCACAGGTGTATGCAGGACAGCGACACTAATAGACATTCGCCATCCAAGGACACAACATCAATAATAAGCCATGTGCAGATGGTACAGTATTGACCGCAGACAACGAACAGCATCTGCAACATTTAGTGGACGCTGTTATTGTACAGTGAGCAACTAGGGGCAGAATTAAAGTGTAAGAATACAGATTATAGTCATCACTAATAATTAATAATTGTTTGCATATCCTTTACAGGACATCGCTGTCAACATAAGCATCTTTCAACTGATTGTTGATTTCTTGGCAAGATTACGCTCAGTAGTTTGCCACTGCTTTCTGAGCGGCCGGCTCACATACCCCGTAAGTTACCGAAGCGATTCGAACCACTGCTCATTCTCACCGTCGTCACGTTACTCACGAGAGTATACGAGATTACGGAGAAAAGTCGCTAACCTCTAGGCCAGGAAGCCGGCATAGTCATCACTAGAAAGAAGGAAATACTACAATCTATATATATAAAATGCAATGTATGTCTGTATGTATGTATGTATGTATGTATGTATGTATGTATGTATGTATGTATGCATGTATGTATGTATGTATGTATGTTGTTTATGCGTTCGCGAACGATACATCCGATTGAGATGAAATTTTCTACACGTCTTATTCTAATTCCGGTGCTGCCATCTGTCATAGTTTGTTAGTGTACAAACAGTTATTTACTTAATAAAATTCAATATTTTAATTTACATTATAATTTATATATAGCGAGGGGACATAACATTTAATAGCATTGCTATATATGTAAAATTGTTGCATATTTCTCAAATAGGTGGACCTTTTCACTACAGTTATCTACAGGCATATGCGTTATAATCCTCCTCCTCCTTCCCCTCCTGCTCCTCCTCCTCCTTCTTTTTCTTCTGCTGCTGCTGCTGCTGCCGCCGCTCCATTTACCCAAGTTAATTGTTGGGGGAAGATGTAAAGATCTTTCAAGTGCTCTTTCTAATGCTTTTTGTAAGTTGGTCTTCGTTTATCTAAGGTTGTTCTCGATACCACCACATCATTTTTTACATAAAAATTATACGACAACATTATTTTTTACATGAAAATTATACATTTAAAAAAAAATAATCCTAGCATAAAGCGAAATTTTCTAACTGCAACCAATAAATTATTAGACAGACAGGCAGGCAGACAGACAGGCAGACAGACAGACAGACAGACAGACAGACAGACAGACAGACAGACAGACAGACAGACAGACAGACAGGGAGAAAGGGAGGGAGAGAGGGAGAGACGGAGGGAGAGACGGACGGACGGGTAGGCAGGCAGGCAGATAGATAGATAGATAGATAGATAGATAGATAGATAGGTAGGTAGATAGATAGATAGATAGATAGATAGATAGATAGATAGATAGATAGATAGATAGATAGATAGATAGATAGATAGATAGATAGATAGATAGATAGATCCCCGCCAAGGACTGGGCGAAGCCGGGCCGGGTCAGCTAGTGTAATATACAAGTAAATGGGAATATTCTTAAACAAGTGAAACTGTACAACTATCTCGAAATAGTCGTAACATCTGATGGGAGATGCCCTGAAGAGATTAGAACAAGAATCGCCATGGCGAAGGCAGCCTTTTGCAAGATGGAAAACATGCTGACAACAAAATGTTGTTGACTGCAGTAAGACAAAGTGTGGTGAGGTGTTATATGCCACTCCACTTATATGTAGCTATATGGATGCGAAACACTGGCACTACGCAGAACAGCTGAGATACCTCTAATGGCAGTGAAATGTGGTTTCTGAAGAAAATGCAAAGTATACAATGGTCGGAAAGAAAAAGCAATGAGATTGTCCTAGAAGAAACAAATGACAACCGTAAACTGATTCTATAAATTAGTCGTAGACAACCACATTTTCAGGCAAGATATGAGGATAAATAAACATGACAACTGATTAACAACAGGCAAGACTGATGGGAAAAGAACAAGGGGAAGGCAGAGAGAGTGTCACGAGCTCGCCATGAGTGAACCAGATAATAATACCGACGTTTGCTTGGCGTATATTTTCTAGGCCACAACAGTCGTACTAACAGAGTAAACACAGCTGCACGGGTTACATCGGGTCAGCCCATATACACATTTGGTGGTGAGTGAGAAGGAAGGGATAAAACGCGTTGGCAGTTCATAACAGTTAAAATCACATATAATTGGCCGCGCAGGATATGGAATGGTTCCGTTTGTCATCTATAGTTCCGGACATCAGACGGAATGGAGGTTTGACTGTCAGCACATGACAGAAAGTTGAGGGTGTTATTGAAAACAGTGGAACACCTGCCGGACATGAACAACGTCACGTGCACAATGTAAGCGTGTTTGGAAAACCATGATTGGCAGCTTGGTATCGAAACTCTTTGTTGGAACTCGACAGTAACTCTCTAGATTGTTTTGGATGTCAGAACCAGTGATGACAAATCTAACATTGAGGGAGCCAGAGGGGTGATGGATCCCTGACAGGGGATGATCTGCCAATGTGCCACCTGTGTGGGGGCATAAAGGATAACGTCACGTGGCCAACTTTGGTAGTTTGCCATATAAACCCGAGTTGGGACCAACTAGGGGGACTTGAAAATGCTCTAGTCGGAGTGCCAGGGCACTGCAGTGCTTAGTGGAAATAATATCTACCGTGTGTTAATTAGTGACTTAATTTTACACGTGCCTATAATGGCAGATGTAGATATGATTGATAGGACTGCAGTAGTGCCATTTAAGGTATAACCTATTATAATATTAGTTCTAATTAATATAGACTGTGGCCTTGTTAAACTATAGTGTGATGATTAGCACTGTTAGTGGAAACTAGTTAGAGTAGAATAGTGATATTAACTCTGCTAGTTAAGAATAGATTAGTGAAGTGTTGATAAGCTTTACTAGTTGAGAATTGAGTAATGAGGGATAATTGGGATCTTCCCGTAGGTGTCCCTGGTGGGCGGGGTTCCGCATTCTGTTTGCTGATTTTTTCTTTGTCATAGCCTGATTCGGCTCTAGGTGGGTAGCTAATCTGCTCTATGACTAAGTCTAGTTAGCTAAAGATCATTAAGCAAAGTGATAGGCTTACACTCAGCCGAAAGGATCAGTGACTAGTACTATCACCAGATGTGTTGTTTCTATCCTAGGTTCCCTACCAGATCCAAGGAAACTCAACAAGTTTTTGGGAAAGAATCCAATCCCATTCGGAAGAACACCAGTTCAACAATCAATAAAGTTGCATACAGAACGTAACTAAAGCTAGAAGGAAGTTGATTCACCAAAGAGAGTGATGCGTACTGATGCACCACACAGCATCAGACGGTAGTAACGAACTGAAAACATTAAGTCTAATAATTACATAGTGTGATATAATCTCGTGTAATAGAACACAAGACTTGATACTTGAGGCTAGATAGACACGAGGGAGGAACCAGTACAGTAACAATTAACATTAATCTGTGTACACACTACAAAGGACTTGTGCATTTTTTTATGAACGATAGGAACGGACATTGTGTAGAGTGCAACCGGTCCATGATTAACTGTTAATACCACCGGTGTCTATTTCGGATGTTCATGAAATGGGATTACCAGAGGTCTACAGAGGCAAATCAGTATCCAGCAGGATGGTTTCGGCGCTGGGTGAGAAGTACATGTTCTGACGTAACGTGCTGTGGTCTATCCTTGCTGGGATCAGCTGACTGGGTTGTTGTCTGAGAGTCCGATTCTACACACTTTATAGAACACGTCACACATTTTCTTCACATACACGTCTCATATACGTTACACTTTTCTTTTAATAAATTAATCTTTATTAATTTTTAGAAGCAAGAGTTGTTGAGTATGTTGCATTGGGGAAGTATGAGAAGGGGGCATAGTACGACAGTGAGAGAGTGATAGGAAAAGGTGTCCATAGGCTGATGGAGTGTGTTGGGCGGAAGCTGGTGGATTCTCCAGAATATTGAGAGGAAAAAAATATTATAATGTGGGTGTCGACTCTCTTCACTCCAGGGACGACACTGTAAAGGAGGACACGACATTATTGGGGGGATGTAAACGGGATCTTTGGACAGCGGGATCTCTTGTAAACGGAATCTTTGGACAGCGGGATCTCCCGTAAACGGAATCCTTGGACAGCGAGATCTCCTGCAAGCAGGAACCTTTGACAGTGGGATCTTCTGACAACGGGGTCCTTTGACACGGGATCCTTAGTTACAAAACGGAGATATCATTTTGGAGAATCCAGCTAGAGTGAATGTGAATAGGGGTTAGGACTAATATCTTACCTGTTCACACTTCACACGTCTGCATAGGTCTGTGGTCCTGATTCTACTCTTGTCACTGAGTGAATGTGCTGTGTGTAGTAATATCTAGATTTATAGTACTAGTTCATATATCTGTATAGTAATTTGCAGTTATATTGTACTAGACCTGCTAGCTTACCTCTCTGTATAATGGCCACCCCTAAACTAACCACGTTAGAATTAAAGGCAAAGGGGGAAGAAATGGGATTGGGGGGTTCTGCTCTAACGGATTACATACAGGAAGTGGAGAGAGAGTATCGTCAAGCAGAAAGGGAAGATCGAAAGGCCGAGCTGGAATTGAGAAGGATGGAGTTGGAACAAGCAGCTAAGAAATTGGAAGCTGAGCAAGCAGCTAAGAAATTGGAAGCTGAGCAAGCAGCTAAGAAATTGGAAGCTGAGCTAGCAGCTAAGAAATTGGAAGCTGAGCAAGCAGCTAGGAAATTGGAAGCTGAGCAAGCAGCTAGGAAATTTGAAGCTGAACAAGCAGCTAGGAAATTAGAAGCTGAACAGGAAGCACAGAAGAGGGAGCACGAGTACCGGATGCGGGAACTCGAGCTCAAGAGTCAATCTAATGGAGAAACTGAGGGAGCAGTTGGAGGTTCCTCCATCCCAGGATCAACACCAGTAGGTGGACATGGGTACCATGCTATGAAGTTTCCTTTAGCGGTCTACGAGGAGGACAAAGAGAAGATTGACCAGTACCTTCAACGCTTCGAGGCTATGTCAGTTGCTATGGGTCTGGAGCGTAACAAATGGAATCTTAAGCTATCCCAGGGTTTACGCGGGACCGGATACGAGGTTTATTCTCGCCTGCCACCAGGACATGAGAACAATTATGACGAGTTAAAGACGGCTCTGCTGAAACGATTCGAGGTTACGTCACATACCTACCGGAAAAAATTTCGAGCAGCGAAACGAGAACCGGGGCAGTTGTTTGCCGCCTACAGTTTGCGTCTTAAATCTTATCTCCATAAGTGGATGGATTTGGCTGGGTTCGCACATGACTATGAGAGTCTGGAAGAGCTCATGGTGGTCGACCAGCTGAAGAAGCAAATGTCTAAACCTCTCAGGACGTTCCTGGGAGAACAAGGAGCGGAACGTATTGACCTCGTGACTAAATTAGCAGAACGGTTCGTCGAAGTACATGGGGAGGCAGGGGAGAACCTTTCCACCAACTCCAAAAGTCAAGAGAAACATGACAAGAAGAAAACCAAAAACTCAGGAACCAAAAAGTGGGAACCTTATGTGCAAAAATCAGAGGATAGTTCAGAGAAGAAGAAGGAGGGAAGCAAGAGCACTTCAAGCTCTACACCTAAACGACCGTGGTCGGAGAAGTGGTGTTCAATTTGTAAGTCACCCTCTCACAATACGAGGGACTGCAAATCGAAGGCTAAGAACCCTCACTTCGCAGCATGTCAAGTGACTTCCAAGGAGGTTGTCACAGAAAATGCCAAGGTCAACAAGGAAGCTCGCCACCAGGAGAGCTCACTCAAGTCTGGCAATAGAAAATCTAGGACAGGGAAATGGTGCAACCAATGCCAGTCGAATACGCACAATGCTATTGACTGCAAGGGAATGTCAGGAGACACTCAATTCGTCGTGTGCTCAAGAAAACCTAAGGTGGAGCCCACCGAACAGGTCGAGGCCGAGGAAGAGACTCCAGACCAGGAAAAACCACCTGTAGTGGAATTGGTAGAGGTTAACGGTCGTCAAGTGGAGTGTTTATACGACACAGGACTGGACGGGGAGGCCGTGATTTCTGCGGATCTGGTACATCCAGAACAATTCACAGGTGAGACATTGGATATACAGCCTGCACAGAAGAGTGCTGTAGTCATGAAGTTGCCCATTGCTAATGTGGAGATTCGGTCAAGGTACGTCACCGGCACCATCAAGGCCGCTGTATTGACCGATCCCATTTTTTCAGTCATCCTAGGTTGCCGGTATGTCTTTCTGGGAATGCCCAGGGAGCCAATCCATATGGGAGCAATGCAGACTCGCTCTCAGACGAAAACGGAAGAGGCAGACGCAATTGTGACTAACCCAATGCCGGGGGAGCTACGAACTGCCCAGAGTGAGGATGATACTTTACGTCCTTGCTACAGAAAGCTGCAGAAAAGTGCTGATCCACCAGGACGGGGGCAGTACTACATGAAGAATAGGATACTCTACAGGAGAGCAGGAAGGGGAGACAACATATACGGTCAGTTGGTCGTCCCGAAAGCTCACAGGTCCCAGATTCTTCATATGGGGCATACCATCTCCTTTAGTGGACACATGGGTATTGCCGCCACCATGCAGCGGATTTCCTGCCACTACTATTGGCCGGGAATGACAGATGATGTGCGTCGGTATGTGAAGTCATGCCCTGAGTGCCAGAGGGTGGCACCGAAACACTGGACAGCACCGGTGGTGTTGGGTGAGATGCCCATCATGAACTCTCCTTTCGAGAGGGTAGCCATCGATATCGTGGGTCCACTTCCCAGGACTAGGAAGAGGAACATGTATATACTCACAATGGTGGATTGCTGTACAGTGTGGGGTGAGGCTATACCGTTGACCACGATTGACTCGAAAAGAGTGGCGGACGCACTGATGGAGGCCTTTACCAGATTAGGCTTTCCGGATCAAATTCTGACGGACAATGGATCTCAGTTTTGTGGAAAACTCATGGAGGAGGTATTTAGGGTGTTTCACTCTAACCACATACATACCAGCCCTTACCACCCTCAAGCCAATGGACAAGTAGAGCGTTTCAACGGCACGTTGATGACAATGCTCAGGAAATTAGCGCAGGAAAAACCGGATAGGTGGGATGAATATATCCCAGCAGCACTCTTTGCCTATCGGGAAGTTCCTCATGGCTCAACAGGACTACCACCCGCTACGTTGCTGTTTGGTCGTCCAATCAAAGGACCGTTGGAAGCCATGTTGAGGAGTTGGACTGAAGAGGGGACGTCAGAAGAAGTGATCTCATCCTACAAATACGTGGAGGAACTGAAAGAAAAACTCCACAAGGGATGGACTCTGGCAAATCAAAACTTGAAAAAGGCCAGGAAAAGACATGCGGCTTACTACAACCGTAGGTCTAAAGAAAGATCTCTAGAGGTGGGAGATAAAGTCTTGTTGCTACTCCCAACGGGAAACAACAAACTGGAGATAGGTTGGCAAGGACCATTTCCCGTGGAAAGGGTGATATCCAGAACCAACTATCAGATCCGGATCCGGGGAAAGTCGAAGATTTTCCATATCAATCTCTTGCGGAAATACGAAGAGAGACCCGGAGACAAGGCAGCTCACCTCATGGCAATGGCAGTTGCAGTGGAGACTGAAGTGGGAACCAGCGAGGGCAGGGAATATCCCTTGGTACACCAGGAAACCTATAGGGATGTGAAAGTGAACCCTGATCTGACCTCCCAGGAGAGGGAAAGGATAACCCAGGTTCACAAGTCTCATAAGGAGATACTGACTGATAAACCAGGACGAACGAGGTTGGTTGAGTTCGAGATGACTTTGACCACACAGGAGCCTGTTCGCCAAAAGGTTTACCCAGTGCCATTCTCTAAAGAAAAGGCCCTGGAGGAGGAAATACAAAAATTGCTGGAGGATGACGTGATTGCACCATCCACATCCCCATACAATGCGGGGGTAGTTTTGTTACGCAAACCAAGTGGAGAACACCGGTTGTGTATAGACTACCGACTTCTGAACAGTCACACACAATTTCAGGTGGGACCTTTGCCGAATCCAACTCAGTTATTCGCTAGGCTCCATAAGGCTCGGTACTTTTCAAAAGTGGATCTGAGTCGGGGGTACTATCAGATACCAGTCAAACCGGAGATTCGACCACTGTTAGCTTTCAGTACACCCAGTGGACACTACGAATTTAAAGTCATGCCCTTTGGACTCAGCAATGCACCCAGGGTGTTTACACGCATGATGAGGACTTTACTAGATCCGTTACAGGATCCGTCCATCATCTCATTCATGGATGATATTCTGATTTCCAGTGACAGCTTGGATGACCACTTACAATCCTTGGAGAGAGTGTTTAATAGGCTCAAGGAAGCAGGGCTTACCGCTCGTCCAACCAAGTACATGATTGGTTACCAGACTCTGGAATTTCTAGGCCACACCATCACTCCAGGACACATAGTCCCGGAAGAAAAGAACCTGGAGAAAATCAGAAATGCACCAAGGCCAAAAACGAAGAAGGATGTGCGATCTTTTCTCTCGTTGTGTGGGTTCTACCACACATTTATCCCACATTTCACTGAACTGGGAGCTCCGTTGACGGAAACCTTGAAAAAGGGATTCCCGGGCCAAATCATTTGGACACCAGAATGTGAGAATGCCTATAGTCAGTTAAAGGAGGCCTTGGTCAGCAAACCTGTATTACAGCTCCCTGACCTTTCAAAACCATTTGTGTTGCGAACGGATGCGAGTGCGATTGGAATTGGAGCCGCTTTGTTACAGGAAGGAAAAGACGATGCTTCGGTTTTGAAACCTGTGGCATACGCAAGTAAGAAACTTCTACAGGCGGAGAGGAATTATTCAACTGTCGAGAGAGAGTGCTTGTCCCTTGTATGGGCAGTGCAAAAATTTCAGCCATATTTGTATGGAGTTAAGTTTCGAGTCCAATCGGATCATCAACCCCTGATGTTCCTGGCTACTTCTCAAAAGCTCAACGCACGTTTGATGCGTTGGTCGTTGTTACTTCAACCGTATAATTTCACAGTAGAGTACATTCCTGGGAAGGAAAATGTTGGAGCGGACTTCTTGTCAAGACACCCAGCTCCTGAAGAAGAGGAATGAATCATCTGGATTTAACTCATGGTGGAGAAGAGTGAGATGGACTACTCTCTTAAGAGGGGGCCTATGTCACGAGCTCGCCATGAGTGAACCAGATAATAATACCGACGTTTGCTTGGCGTATATTTTCTAGGCCACAACAGTCGTACTAACAGAGTAAACACAGCTGCACGGGTTACATCGGGTCAGCCCATATACACATTTGGCGGTGAGTGAGAAGGAAGGGATAAAACGCGTTGGCAGTTCATAACAGTTAAAATCACATATAATTGGCCGCGCAGGATATGGAATGGTTCCGTTTGTCATCTATAGTTCCGGACATCAGACGGAATGGAGGTTTGACTGTCAGCACATGACAGAAAGTTGAGGGTGTTATTGAAAACAGTGGAACACCTGCCGGACATGAACAACGTCACGTGCACAATGTAAGCGTGTTTGGAAAACCATGATTGGCAGCTTGGTATCGAAACTCTTTGTTGTAACTCGACAGTAACTCTCTAGATTGTTTTGGATGTCAGAACCAGTGATGACAAATCTAACATTGAGGGAGCCAGAGGGGGGATGGATCCCTGACAGGGGATGATCTGCCAATGTGCCACCTGTGTGGGGGCATAAAGGATAACGTCACGTGGCCAACTTTGGTAGTTTGCCATATAAACCCGAGTTGGGACCAACTAGGGGGACTTGAAAATGCTCTAGTCGGAGTGCCAGGGCACTGCAGTGCTTAGTGGAAATAATATCTACCGTGTGTTAATTAGTGACTTAATTTTACACGTGCCTATAATGGCAGATGTAGATATGATTGATAGGATTGCAGTAGTGCCATTTAAGGTATAACCTATTATAATATTAGTTCTAATTAATATAGACTGTGGCCTTGTTAAACTATAGTGTGATGATTAGCACTGTTAGTGGAAACTAGTTAGAGTAGAATAGTGATATTAACTCTGCTAGTTAAGAATAGATTAGTGAAGTGTTGATAAGCTTTACTAGTTGAGAATTGAGTAATGAGGGATAATTGGGATCTTCCCGTAGGTGTCCCTGGTGGGCGGGGTTCCGCATTCTGTTTGCTGATTTTTTCTTTGTCATAGCCTGATTCGGCTCTAGGTGGGTAGCTAATCTGCTCTATGACTAAGTCTAGTTAGCTAAAGATCATTAAGCAAAGTGATAGGCTTACACTCAGCCGAAAGGATCAGTGACTAGTACTATCACCAGATGTGTTGTTTCTATCCTAGGTTCCCTACCAGATCCAAGGAAACTCAACAAGTTTTTGGGAAAGAATCCAATCCCATTCGGAAGAACACCAGTTCAACAATCAATAAAGTTGCATACAGAACGTAACTAAAGCTAGAAGGAAGTTGATTCACCAAAGAGAGTGATGCGTACTGATGCACCACACAGCATCAGACAGTAGTAACGAACTGAAAACATTAAGTCTAATAATTACATAGTGTGATATAATCTCGTGTAATAGAACACAAGACTTGATACTTGAGGCTAGATAGACACGAGGGAGGAACCAGTACAGTAACAATTAACATTAATCTGTGTACACACTACAAAGGACTTGTGCATTTTTTTATGAACGATAGGAACGGACATTGTGTAGAGTGCAACCGGTCCATGATTAACTGTTAATACCACCGGTGTCTATTTCGGATGTTCATGAAATGGGATTACCAGAGGTCTACAGAGGCAAATCAGTATCCAGCAGGATGGTTTCGGCGCTGGGTGAGAAGTACATGTTCTGACGTAACGTGCTGTGGTCTATCCTTGCTGGGATCAGCTGACTGGGTTGTTGTCTGAGAGTCCGATTCTACACACTTTATAGAACACGTCACACATTTTCTTCACATACACGTCTCATATACGTTACACTTTTCTTTTAATAAATTAATCTTTATTAATTTTTAGAAGCAAGAGTTGTTGAGTATGTTGCATTGGGGAAGTATGAGAAGGGGGCATAGTACGACAGTGAGAGAGTGATAGGAAAAGGTGTCCATAGGCTGATGGAGTGTGTTGGACGGAAGCTGGTGGATTCTCCAGAATATTGAGAGGAAAAAAATATTATAATGTGGGTGTCGACTCTCTTCACTCCTGGGACGACACTGTAAAGGAGGACACGACATTATTGGGGGCTCGTAAACGGGATCTTTGGACAGCGGGATATCTTGTAAACGGAATCTTTGGACAGCGGGATCTCCCGTAAACGGAATCCTTGGACAGCGAGATCTCCTGCAAGCAGGAACCTTTGACAGTGGGATCTTCTGACAACGGGGTCCTTTGACACGGGATCCTTAGTTACAAAACGGAGATATCATTTTGGAGAATCCAGCTAGAGTGAATGTGGATAGGGGTTAGGACTAATATCTTACCTGTTCACACTTCACACGTCTGCATAGGTCTGTGGTCCTGATTCTACTCTTGTCACTGAGTGAATGTGCTGTGTGTAGTAATATCTAGATTTATAGTACTAGTTCATATATCTGTATAGTAATTTGCAGTTATATTGTACTAGACCTGCTAGCTTACCTCTCTGTATAATGGCCACCCCTAAACTAACCACGTTAGAATTAAAGGCAAAGGGGGAAGAAATGGGATTGGGGGGTTCTGCTCTAACGGATTACATACAGGAAGTGGAGAGAGAGTATCGTCAAGCAGAAAGGGAAGATCGAAAGGCCGAGCTGGAATTGAGAAGGATGGAGTTGGAACAAGCAGCTAAGAAATTGGAAGCTGAGCAAGCAGCTAAGAAATTGGAAGCTGAGCAAGCAGCTAAGAAATTGGAAGCTGAGCTAGCAGCTAAGAAATTGGAAGCTGAGCAAGCAGCTAGGAAATTGGAAGCTGAGCAAGCAGCTAGGAAATTTGAAGCTGAACAAGCAGCTAGGAAATTAGAAGCTGAACAGGAAGCACAGAAGAGGGAGCACGAGTACCGGATGCGGGAACTCGAGCTCAAGAGTCAATCTAATGGAGAAACTGAGGGAGCAGTTGGAGGTTCCTCCATCCCAGGATCAACACCAGTAGGTGGACATGGGTACCATGCTATGAAGTTTCCTTTAGCGGTCTACGAGGAGGACAAAGAGAAGATTGACCAGTACCTTCAACGCTTCGAGGCTATGTCAGTTGCTATGGGTCTGGAGCGTAACAAATGGAATCTTAAGCTATCCCAGGGTTTACGCGGGACCGGATACGAGGTTTATTCTCGCCTGCCACCAGGACATGAGAACAATTATGACGAGTTAAAGACGGCTCTGCTGAAACGATTCGAGGTTACGTCACATACCTACTGGAAAAAATTTCGAGCAGCGAAACGAGAACCGGGGCAGTTGTTTGCCGCCTACAGTTTGCGTCTTAAATCTTATCTCCATAAGTGGATGGATTTGGCTGGGTTCGCACATGACTATGAGAGTCTGGAAGAGCTCATGGTGGTCGACCAGCTGAAGAAGCAAATGTCTAAACCTCTCAGGACGTTCCTGGGAGAACAAGGAGCGGAACGTATTGACCTCGTGACTAAATTAGCAGAACGGTTCGTCGAAGTACATGGGGAGGCAGGGGAGAACCTTTCCACCAACTCCAAAAGTCAAGAGAAACATGACAAGAAGAAAACCAAAAACTCAGGAACCAAAAAGTGGGAACCTTATGTGCAAAAATCAGAGGATAGTTCAGAGAAGAAGAAGGAGGGAAGCAAGAGCACTTCAAGCTCTACACCTAAACGACCGTGGTCGGAGAAGTGGTGTTCAATTTGTAAGTCACCCTCTCACAATACGAGGGACTGCAAATCGAAGGCTAAGAACCCTCACTTCGCAGCATGTCAAGTGACTTCCAAGGAGGTTGTCACAGAAAATGCCAAGGTCAACAAGGAAGCTCGCCACCAGGAGAGCTCACTCAAGTCTGGCAATAGAAAATCTAGGACAGGGAAATGGTGCAACCAATGCCAGTCGAATACGCACAATGCTATTGACTGCAAGGGAATGTCAGGAGACACTCAATTCGTCGTGTGCTCAAGAAAACCTAAGGTGGAGCCCACCGAACAGGTCGAGGCCGAGGAAGAGACTCCAGACCAGGAAAAACCACCTGTAGTGGAATTGGTAGAGGTTAACGGTCGTCAAGTGGAGTGTTTATACGACACAGGACTGGACGGGGAGGCCGTGATTTCTGCGGATCTGGTACATCCAGAACAATTCACAGGTGAGACATTGGATATACAGCCTGCACAGAAGAGTGCTGTAGTCATGAAGTTGCCCATTGCTAATGTGGAGATTCGGTCAAGGTACGTCACCGGCACCATCAAGGCCGCTGTATTGACCGATCCCATTTTTTCAGTCATCCTAGGTTGCCGGTATGTCTTTCTGGGAATGCCCAGGGAGCCAATCCATATGGGAGCAATGCAGACTCGCTCTCAGACGAAAACGGAAGAGGCAGACGCAATTGTGACTAACCCAATGCCGGGGGAGCTACGAACTGCCCAGAGTGAGGATGATACTTTACGTCCTTGCTACAGAAAGCTGCAGAAAAGTGCTGATCCACCAGGACGGGGGCAGTACTACATGAAGAATAGGATACTCTACAGGAGAGCAGGAAGGGGAGACAACATATACGGTCAGTTGGTCGTCCCGAAAGCTCACAGGTCCCAGATTCTTCATATGGGGCATACCATCTCCTTTAGTGGACACATGGGTATTGCCGCCACCATGCAGCGGATTTCCTGCCACTACTATTGGCCGGGAATGACAGATGATGTGCGTCGGTATGTGAAGTCATGCCCTGAGTGCCAGAGGGTGGCACCGAAACACTGGACAGCACCGGTGGTGTTGGGTGAGATGCCCATCATGAACTCTCCTTTCGAGAGGGTAGCCATCGATATCGTGGGTCCACTTCCCAGGACTAGGAAGAGGAACATGTATATACTCACAATGGTGGATTGCTGTACAGTGTGGGGTGAGGCTATACCGTTGACCACGATTGACTCGAAAAGAGTGGCGGACGCACTGATGGAGGCCTTTACCAGATTAGGCTTTCCGGATCAAATTCTGACGGACAATGGATCTCAGTTTTGTGGAAAACTCATGGAGGAGGTATTTAGGGTGTTTCACTCTAACCACATACATACCAGCCCTTACCACCCTCAAGCCAATGGACAAGTAGAGCGTTTCAACGGCACGTTGATGACAATGCTCAGGAAATTAGCGCAGGAAAAACCGGATAGGTGGGATGAATATATCCCAGCAGCACTCTTTGCCTATCGGGAAGTTCCTCATGGCTCAACAGGACTACCACCCGCTACGTTGCTGTTTGGTCGTCCAATCAAAGGACCGTTGGAAGCCATGTTGAGGAGTTGGACTGAAGAGGGGACGTCAGAAGAAGTGATCTCATCCTACAAATACGTGGAGGAACTGAAAGAAAAACTCCACAAGGGATGGACTCTGGCAAATCAAAACTTGAAAAAGGCCAGGAAAAGACATGCGGCTTACTACAACCGTAGGTCTAAAGAAAGATCTCTAGAGGTGGGAGATAAAGTCTTGTTGCTACTCCCAACGGGAAACAACAAACTGGAGATAGGTTGGCAAGGACCATTTCCCGTGGAAAGGGTGATATCCAGAACCAACTATCAGATCCGGATCCGGGGAAAGTCGAAGATTTTCCATATCAATCTCTTGCGGAAATACGAAGAGAGACCCGGAGACAAGGCAGCTCACCTCATGGCAATGGCAGTTGCAGTGGAGACTGAAGTGGGAACCAGCGAGGGCAGGGAATATCCCTTGGTACACCAGGAAACCTATAGGGATGTGAAAGTGAACCCTGATCTGACCTCCCAGGAGAGGGAAAGGATAACCCAGGTTCACAAGTCTCATAAGGAGATACTGACTGATAAACCAGGACGAACGAGGTTGGTTGAGTTCGAGATGACTTTGACCACACAGGAGCCTGTTCGCCAAAAGGTTTACCCAGTGCCATTCTCTAAAGAAAAGGCCCTGGAGGAGGAAATACAAAAATTGCTGGAGGATGACGTGATTGCACCATCCACATCCCCATACAATGCGGGGGTAGTTTTGTTACGCAAACCAAGTGGAGAACACCGGTTGTGTATAGACTACCGACTTCTGAACAGTCACACACAATTTCAGGTGGGACCTTTGCCGAATCCAACTCAGTTATTCGCTAGGCTCCATAAGGCTCGGTACTTTTCAAAAGTGGATCTGAGTCGGGGGTACTATCAGATACCAGTCAAACCGGAGATTCGACCACTGTTAGCTTTCAGTACACCCAGTGGACACTACGAATTTAAAGTCATGCCCTTTGGACTCAGCAATGCACCCAGGGTGTTTACACGCATGATGAGGACTTTACTAGATCCGTTACAGGATCCGTCCATCATCTCATTCATGGATGATATTCTGATTTCCAGTGACAGCTTGGATGACCACTTACAATCCTTGGAGAGAGTGTTTAATAGGCTCAAGGAAGCAGGGCTTACCGCTCGTCCAACCAAGTACATGATTGGTTACCAGACTCTGGAATTTCTAGGCCACACCATCACTCCAGGACACATAGTCCCGGAAGAAAAGAACCTGGAGAAAATCAGAAATGCACCAAGGCCAAAAACGAAGAAGGATGTGCGATCTTTTCTCTCGTTGTGTGGGTTCTACCACACATTTATCCCACATTTCACTGAACTGGGAGCTCCGTTGACGGAAACCTTGAAAAAGGGATTCCCGGGCCAAATCATTTGGACACCAGAATGTGAGAATGCCTATAGTCAGTTAAAGGAGGCCTTGGTCAGCAAACCTGTATTACAGCTCCCTGACCTTTCAAAACCATTTGTGTTGCGAACGGATGCGAGTGCGATTGGAATTGGAGCCGCTTTGTTACAGGAAGGAAAAGACGATGCTTCGGTTTTGAAACCTGTGGCATACGCAAGTAAGAAACTTCTACAGGCGGAGAGGAATTATTCAACTGTCGAGAGAGAGTGCTTGTCCCTTGTATGGGCAGTGCAAAAATTTCAGCCATATTTGTATGGAGTTAAGTTTCGAGTCCAATCGGATCATCAACCCCTGATGTTCCTGGCTACTTCTCAAAAGCTCAACGCACGTTTGATGCGTTGGTCGTTGTTACTTCAACCGTATAATTTCACAGTAGAGTACATTCCTGGGAAGGAAAATGTTGGAGCGGACTTCTTGTCAAGACACCCAGCTCCTGAAGAAGAGGAATGAATCATCTGGATTTAACTCATGGTGGAGAAGAGTGAGATGGACTACTCTCTTAAGAGGGGGCCTATGTCACGAGCTCGCCATGAGTGAACCAGATAATAATACCGACGTTTGCTTGGCGTATATTTTCTAGGCCACAACAGTCGTACTAACAGAGTAAACACAGCTGCACGGGTTACATCGGGTCAGCCCATATACACATTTGGCGGTGAGTGAGAAGGAAGGGATAAAACGCGTTGGCAGTTCATAACAGTTAAAATCACATATAATTGGCCGCGCAGGATATGGAATGGTTCCGTTTGTCATCTATAGTTCCGGACATCAGACGGAATGGAGGTTTGACTGTCAGCACATGACAGAAAGTTGAGGGTGTTATTGAAAACAGTGGAACACCTGCCGGACATGAACAACGTCACGTGCACAATGTAAGCGTGTTTGGAAAACCATGATTGGCAGCTTGGTATCGAAACTCTTTGTTGTAACTCGACAGTAACTCTCTAGATTGTTTTGGATGTCAGAACCAGTGATGACAAATCTAACATTGAGGGAGCCAGAGGGGGGATGGATCCCTGACAGGGGATGATCTGCCAATGTGCCACCTGTGTGGGGGCATAAAGGATAACGTCACGTGGCCAACTTTGGTAGTTTGCCATATAAACCCGAGTTGGGACCAACTAGGGGGACTTGAAAATGCTCTAGTCGGAGTGCCAGGGCACTGCAGTGCTTAGTGGAAATAATATCTACCGTGTGTTAATTAGTGACTTAATTTTACACGTGCCTATAATGGCAGATGTAGATATGATTGATAGGATTGCAGTAGTGCCATTTAAGGTATAACCTATTATAATATTAGTTCTAATTAATATAGACTGTGGCCTTGTTAAACTATAGTGTGATGATTAGCACTGTTAGTGGAAACTAGTTAGAGTAGAATAGTGATATTAACTCTGCTAGTTAAGAATAGATTAGTGAAGTGTTGATAAGCTTTACTAGTTGAGAATTGAGTAATGAGGGATAATTGGGATCTTCCCGTAGGTGTCCCTGGTGGGCGGGGTTCCGCATTCTGTTTGCTGATTTTTTCTTTGTCATAGCCTGATTCGGCTCTAGGTGGGTAGCTAATCTGCTCTATGACTAAGTCTAGTTAGCTAAAGATCATTAAGCAAAGTGATAGGCTTACACTCAGCCGAAAGGATCAGTGACTAGTACTATCACCAGATGTGTTGTTTCTATCCTAGGTTCCCTACCAGATCCAAGGAAACTCAACAAGTTTTTGGGAAAGAATCCAATCCCATTCGGAAGAACACCAGTTCAACAATCAATAAAGTTGCATACAGAACGTAACTAAAGCTAGAAGGAAGTTGATTCACCAAAGAGAGTGATGCGTACTGATGCACCACACAGCATCAGACAGTAGTAACGAACTGAAAACATTAAGTCTAATAATTACATAGTGTGATATAATCTCGTGTAATAGAACACAAGACTTGATACTTGAGGCTAGATAGACACGAGGGAGGAACCAGTACAGTAACAATTAACATTAATCTGTGTACACACTACAAAGGACTTGTGCATTTTTTTATGAACGATAGGAACGGACATTGTGTAGAGTGCAACCGGTCCATGATTAACTGTTAATACCACCGGTGTCTATTTCGGATGTTCATGAAATGGGATTACCAGAGGTCTACAGAGGCAAATCAGTATCCAGCAGGATGGTTTCGGCGCTGGGTGAGAAGTACATGTTCTGACGTAACGTGCTGTGGTCTATCCTTGCTGGGATCAGCTGACTGGGTTGTTGTCTGAGAGTCCGATTCTACACACTTTATAGAACACGTCACACATTTTCTTCACATACACGTCTCATATACGTTACACTTTTCTTTTAATAAATTAATCTTTATTAATTTTTAGAAGCAAGAGTTGTTGAGTATGTTGCATTGGGGAAGTATGAGAAGGGGGCATAGTACGACAGTGAGAGAGTGATAGGAAAAGGTGTCCATAGGCTGATGGAGTGTGTTGGACGGAAGCTGGTGGATTCTCCAGAATATTGAGAGGAAAAAAATATTATAATGTGGGTGTCGACTCTCTTCACTCCTGGGACGACACTGTAAAGGAGGACACGACATTATTGGGGGCTCGTAAACGGGATCTTTGGACAGCGGGATATCTTGTAAACGGAATCTTTGGACAGCGGGATCTCCCGTAAACGGAATCCTTGGACAGCGAGATCTCCTGCAAGCAGGAACCTTTGACAGTGGGATCTTCTGACAACGGGGTCCTTTGACACGGGATCCTTAGTTACAAAACGGAGATATCATTTTGGAGAATCCAGCTAGAGTGAATGTGGATAGGGGTTAGGACTAATATCTTACCTGTTCACACTTCACACGTCTGCATAGGTCTGTGGTCCTGATTCTACTCTTGTCACTGAGTGAATGTGCTGTGTGTAGTAATATCTAGATTTATAGTACTAGTTCATATATCTGTATAGTAATTTGCAGTTATATTGTACTAGACCTGCTAGCTTACCTCTCTGTATAATGGCCACCCCTAAACTAACCACGTTAGAATTAAAGGCAAAGGGGGAAGAAATGGGATTGGGGGGTTCTGCTCTAACGGATTACATACAGGAAGTGGAGAGAGAGTATCGTCAAGCAGAAAGGGAAGATCGAAAGGCCGAGCTGGAATTGAGAAGGATGGAGTTGGAACAAGCAGCTAAGAAATTGGAAGCTGAGCAAGCAGCTAAGAAATTGGAAGCTGAGCAAGCAGCTAAGAAATTGGAAGCTGAGCTAGCAGCTAAGAAATTGGAAGCTGAGCAAGCAGCTAGGAAATTGGAAGCTGAGCAAGCAGCTAGGAAATTTGAAGCTGAACAAGCAGCTAGGAAATTAGAAGCTGAACAGGAAGCACAGAAGAGGGAGCACGAGTACCGGATGCGGGAACTCGAGCTCAAGAGTCAATCTAATGGAGAAACTGAGGGAGCAGTTGGAGGTTCCTCCATCCCAGGATCAACACCAGTAGGTGGACATGGGTACCATGCTATGAAGTTTCCTTTAGCGGTCTACGAGGAGGACAAAGAGAAGATTGACCAGTACCTTCAACGCTTCGAGGCTATGTCAGTTGCTATGGGTCTGGAGCGTAACAAATGGAATCTTAAGCTATCCCAGGGTTTACGCGGGACCGGATACGAGGTTTATTCTCGCCTGCCACCAGGACATGAGAACAATTATGACGAGTTAAAGACGGCTCTGCTGAAACGATTCGAGGTTACGTCACATACCTACTGGAAAAAATTTCGAGCAGCGAAACGAGAACCGGGGCAGTTGTTTGCCGCCTACAGTTTGCGTCTTAAATCTTATCTCCATAAGTGGATGGATTTGGCTGGGTTCGCACATGACTATGAGAGTCTGGAAGAGCTCATGGTGGTCGACCAGCTGAAGAAGCAAATGTCTAAACCTCTCAGGACGTTCCTGGGAGAACAAGGAGCGGAACGTATTGACCTCGTGACTAAATTAGCAGAACGGTTCGTCGAAGTACATGGGGAGGCAGGGGAGAACCTTTCCACCAACTCCAAAAGTCAAGAGAAACATGACAAGAAGAAAACCAAAAACTCAGGAACCAAAAAGTGGGAACCTTATGTGCAAAAATCAGAGGATAGTTCAGAGAAGAAGAAGGAGGGAAGCAAGAGCACTTCAAGCTCTACACCTAAACGACCGTGGTCGGAGAAGTGGTGTTCAATTTGTAAGTCACCCTCTCACAATACGAGGGACTGCAAATCGAAGGCTAAGAACGCTCACTTCGCAGCATGTCAAGTGACTTCCAAGGAGGTTGTCACAGAAAATGCCAAGGTCAACAAGGAAGCTCGCCACCAGGAGAGCTCACTCAAGTCTGGCAATAGAAAATCTAGGACAGGGAAATGGTGCAACCAATGCCAGTCGAATACGCACAATGCTATTGACTGCAAGGGAATGTCAGGAGACACTCAATTCGTCGTGTGCTCAAGAAAACCTAAGGTGGAGCCCACCGAACAGGTCGAGGCCGAGGAAGAGACTCCAGACCAGGAAAAACCACCTGTAGTGGAATTGGTAGAGGTTAACGGTCGTCAAGTGGAGTGTTTATACGACACAGGACTGGACGGGGAGGCCGTGATTTCTGCGGATCTGGTACATCCAGAACAATTCACAGGTGAGACATTGGATATACAGCCTGCACAGAAGAGTGCTGTAGTCATGAAGTTGCCCATTGCTAATGTGGAGATTCGGTCAAGGTACGTCACCGGCACCATCAAGGCCGCTGTATTGACCGATCCCATTTTTCCAGTCATCCTAGGTTGCCGGTATGTCTTTCTGGGAATGCCCAGGGAGCCAATCCATATGGGAGCAATGCAGACTCGCTCTCAGACGAAAACGGAAGAGGCAGACGCAATTGTGACTAACCCAATGCCGGGGGAGCTACGAACTGCCCAGAGTGAGGATGATACTTTACGTCCTTGCTACAGAAAGCTGCAGAAAAGTGCTGATCCACCAGGACGGGGGCAGTACTACATGAAGAATAGGATACTCTACAGGAGAGCAGGAAGGGGAGACAACATATACGGTCAGTTGGTCGTCCCGAAAGCTCACAGGTCCCAGATTCTTCATATGGGGCATACCATCTCCTTTAGTGGACACATGGGTATTGCCGCCACCATGCAGCGGATTTCCTGCCACTACTATTGGCCGGGAATGACAGATGATGTGCGTCGGTATGTGAAGTCATGCCCTGAGTGCCAGAGGGTGGCACCGAAACACTGGACAGCACCGGTGGTGTTGGGTGAGATGCCCATCATGAACTCTCCTTTCGAGAGGGTAGCCATCGATATCGTGGGTCCACTTCCCAGGACTAGGAAGAGGAACATGTATATACTCACAATGGTGGATTGCTGTACAATGTGGGGTGAGGCTATACCGTTGACCACGATTGACTCGAAAAGAGTGGCGGACGCACTGATGGAGGCCTTTACCAGATTAGGCTTTCCGGATCAAATTCTGACGGACAATGGATCTCAGTTTTGTGGAAAACTCATGGAGGAGGTATTTAGGGTGTTTCACTCTAACCACATACATACCAGCCCTTACCACCCTCAAGCCAATGGACAAGTAGAGCGTTTCAACGGCACGTTGATGACAATGCTCAGGAAATTAGCGCAGGAAAAACCGGATAGGTGGGATGAATATATCCCAGCAGCACTCTTTGCCTATCGGGAAGTTCCTCATGGCTCAACAGGACTACCACCCGCTACGTTGCTGTTTGGTCGTCCAATCAAAGGACCGTTGGAAGCCATGTTGAGGAGTTGGACTGAAGAGGGGACGTCAGAAGAAGTGATCTCATCCTACAAATACGTGGAGGAACTGAAAGAAAAACTCCACAAGGGATGGACTCTGGCAAATCAAAACTTGAAAAAGGCCAGGAAAAGACATGCGGCTTACTACAACCGTAGGTCTAAAGAAAGATCTCTAGAGGTGGGAGATAAAGTCTTGTTGCTACTCCCAACGGGAAACAACAAACTGGAGATAGGTTGGCAAGGACCATTTCCCGTGGAAAGGGTGATATCCAGAACCAACTATCAGATCCGGATCCGGGGAAAGTCGAAGATTTTCCATATCAATCTCTTGCGGAAATACGAAGAGAGACCCGGAGACAAGGCAGCTCACCTCATGGCAATGGCAGTTGCAGTGGAGACTGAAGTGGGAACCAGCGAGGGCAGGGAATATCCCTTGGTACACCAGGAAACCTATAGGGATGTGAAAGTGAACCCTGATCTGACCTCCCAGGAGAGGGAAAGGATAACCCAGGTTCTCAAGTCTCATAAGGAGATACTGACTGATAAACCAGGACGAACGAGGTTGGTTGAGTTCGAGATGACTTTGACCACACAGGAGCCTGTTCGCCAAAAGGTTTACCCAGTGCCATTCTCTAAAGAAAAGGCCCTGGAGGAGGAAATACAAAAATTGCTGGAGGATGACGTGATTGCACCATCCACATCCCCATACAATGCGGGGGTAGTTTTGTTACGCAAACCAAGTGGAGAACACCGGTTGTGTATAGACTACCGACTTCTGAACAGTCACACACAATTTCAGGTGGAACCTTTGCCGAATCCAACTCAGTTATTCGCTAGGCTCCATAAGGCTCGGTACTTTTCAAAAGTGGATCTGAGTCGGGGGTACTATCAGATACCAGTCAAACCGGAGATTCGACCACTGTTAGCTTTCAGTACACCCAGTGGACACTACGAATTTAAAGTCATGCCCTTTGGACTCAGCAATGCACCCAGGGTGTTTACACGCATGATGAGGACTTTACTAGATCCGTTACAGGATCCGTCCATCATCTCATTCATGGATGATATTCTGATTTCCAGTGACAGCTTGGATGACCACTTACAATCCTTGGAGAGAGTGTTTAATAGGCTCAAGGAAGCAGGGCTTACCGCTCGTCCAACCAAGTACATGATTGGTTACCAGACTCTGGAATTTCTAGGCCACACCATCACTCCAGGACACATAGTCCCGGAAGAAAAGAACCTGGAGAAAATCAGAAATGCACCAAGGCCAAAAACGAAGAAGGATGTGCGATCTTTTCTCTCGTTGTGTGGGTTCTACCACACATTTATCCCACATTTCACTGAACTGGGAGCTCCGTTGACGGAAACCTTGAAAAAGGGATTCAAGGACCAAATCATTTGGACACCAGAATGTGAGAATGCCTATAGTCAGTTAAAGGAGGCCTTGGTCAGCAAACCTGTATTACAGCTCCCTGACCTTTCAAAACCATTTGTGTTGCGAACGGATGCGAGTGCGATTGGAATTGGAGCCGCTTTGTTACAGGAAGGAAAAGACGATGCTTCGGTTTTGAAACCTGTGGCATACGCAAGTAAGAAACTTCTACAGGCGGAGAGGAATTATTCAACTGTCGAGAGAGAGTGCTTGTCCCTTGTATGGGCAGTGCAAAAATTTCAGCCATATTTGTATGGAGTTAAGTTTCGAGTCCAGTCGGATCATCAACCCCTGATGTTCCTGGCTACTTCTCAAAAGCTCAACGCACGTTTGATGCGTTGGTCGTTGTTACTTCAACCGTATAATTTCACAGTAGAGTACATTCCTGGGAAGGAAAATGTTGGAGCGGACTTCTTGTCAAGACACCCAGCTCCTGAAGAAGAGGAATGAATCATCTGGATTTAACTCATGGTGGAGAAGAGTGAGATGGACTACTCTCTTAAGAGGGGGCCTATGTCACGAGCTCGCCATGAGTGAACCAGATAATAATACCGACGTTTGCTTGGCGTATATTTTCTAGGCCACAACAGTCGTACTAACAGAGTAAACACAGCTGCACGGGTTACATCGGGTCAGCCCATATACACATTTGGCGGTGAGTGAGAAGGAAGGGATAAAACGCGTTGGCAGTTCATAACAGTTAAAATCACATATAATTGGCCGCGCAGGATATGGAATGGTTCCGTTTGTCATCTATAGTTCCGGACATCAGACGGAATGGAGGTTTGACTGTCAGCACATGACAGAAAGTTGAGGGTGTTATTGAAAACAGTGGAACACCTGCCGGACATGAACAACGTCACGTGCACAATGTAAGCGTGTTTGGAAAACCATGATTGGCAGCTTGGTATCGAAACTCTTTGTTGTAACTCGACAGTAACTCTCTAGATTGTTTTGGATGTCAGAACCAGTGATGACAAATCTAACATTGAGGGAGCCAGAGGGGGGATGGATCCCTGACAGGGGATGATCTGCCAATGTGCCACCTGTGTGGGGGCATAAAGGATAACGTCACGTGGCCAACTTTGGTAGTTTGCCATATAAACCCGAGTTGGGACCAACTAGGGGGACTTGAAAATGCTCTAGTCGGAGTGCCAGGGCACTGCAGTGCTTAGTGGAAATAATATCTACCGTGTGTTAATTAGTGACTTAATTTTACACGTGCCTATAATGGCAGATGTAGATATGATTGATAGGACTGCAGTAGTGCCATTTAAGGTATAACCTATTATAATATTAGTTCTAATTAATATAGACTGTGGCCTTGTTAAACTATAGTGTGATGATTAGCACTGTTAGTGGAAACTAGTTAGAGTAGAATAGTGATATTAACTCTGCTAGTTAAGAATAGATTAGTGAAGTGTTGATAAGCTTTACTAGTTGAGAATTGAGTAATGAGGGATAATTGGGATCTTCCCGTAGGTGTCCCTGGTGGGCGGGGTTCCGCATTCTGTTTGCTGATTTTTTCTTTGTCATAGCCTGATTCGGCTCTAGGTGGGTAGCTAATCTGCTCTATGACTAAGTCTAGTTAGCTAAAGATCATTAAGCAAAGTGATAGGCTTACACTCAGCCGAAAGGATCAGTGACTAGTACTATCACCAGATGTGTTGTTTCTATCCTAGGTTCCCTACCAGATCCAAGGAAACTCAACAAGTTTTTGGGAAAGAATCCAATCCCATTCGGAAGAACACCAGTTCAACAATCAATAAAGTTGCATACAGAACGTAACTAAAGCTAGAAGGAAGTTGATTCACCAAAGAGAGTGATGCGTACTGATGCACCACACAGCATCAGACAGTAGTAACGAACTGAAAACATTAAGTCTAATAATTACATAGTGTGATATAATCTCGTGTAATAGAACACAAGACTTGATACTTGAGGCTAGATAGACACGAGGGAGGAACCAGTACAGTAACAATTAACATTAATCTGTGTACACACTACAAAGGACTTGTGCATTTTTTTATGAACGATAGGAACGGACATTGTGTAGAGTGCAACCGGTCCATGATTAACTGTTAATACCACCGGTGTCTATTTCGGATGTTCATGAAATGGGATTACCAGAGGTCTACAGAGGCAAATCAGTATCCAGCAGGATGGTTTCGGCGCTGGGTGAGAAGTACATGTTCTGACGTAACGTGCTGTGGTCTATCCTTGCTGGGATCAGCTGACTGGGTTGTTGTCTGAGAGTCCGATTCTACACACTTTATAGAACACGTCACACATTTTCTTCACATACACGTCTCATATACGTTACACTTTTCTTTTAATAAATTAATCTTTATTAATTTTTAGAAGCAAGAGTTGTTGAGTATGTTGCATTGGGGAAGTATGAGAAGGGGGCATAGTACGACAGTGAGAGAGTGATAGGAAAAGGTGTCCATAGGCTGATGGAGTGTGTTGGACGGAAGCTGGTGGATTCTCCAGAATATTGAGAGGAAAAAAATATTATAATGTGGGTGTCGACTCTCTTCACTCCAGGGACGACACTGTAAAGGAGGACACGACATTATTGGGGGCTCGTAAACGGGATCTTTGGACAGTGGGATATCTTGTAAACGGAATCCTTGGACAGCGAGATCTCCTGCAAGCAGGAACCTTTGACAGTGGGATCTTCTGACAACGGGGTCCTTTGACACGGGATCCTTAGTTACAAAACGGAGATATCATTTTGGAGAATCCAGCTAGAGTGAATGTGGATAGGGGTTAGGACTAATATCTTACCTGTTCACACTTCACACGTCTGCATAGGTCTGTGGTCCTGATTCTACTCTTGTCACTGAGTGAATGTGCTGTGTGTAGTAATATCTAGATTTATAGTACTAGTTCATATATCTGTATAGTAATTTGCAGTTATATTGTACTAGACCTGCTAGCTTACCTCTCTGTATAATGGCCACCCCTAAACTAACCACGTTAGAATTAAAGGCAAAGGGGGAAGAAATGGGATTGGGGGGTTCTGCTCTAACGGATTACATACAGGAAGTGGAGAGAGAGTATCGTCAAGCAGAAAGGGAAGATCGAAAGGCCGAGCTGGAATTGAGAAGGATGGAGTTGGAACAAGCAGCTAAGAAATTGGAAGCTGAGCAAGCAGCTAAGAAATTGGAAGCTGAGCAAGCAGCTAAGAAATTGGAAGCTGAGCTAGCAGCTAAGAAATTGGAAGCTGAGCAAGCAGCTAGGAAATTGGAAGCTGAGCAAGCAGCTAGGAAATTTGAAGCTGAACAAGCAGCTAGGAAATTAGAAGCTGAACAGGAAGCACAAAAGAGGGAGCACGAGTACCGGATGCGGGAACTCGAGCTCAAGAGTCAATCTAATGGAGAAACTGAGGGAGCAGTTGGAGGTTCCTCCATCCCAGGATCAACACCAGTAGGTGGACATGGGTACCATGCTATGAAGTTTCCTTTAGCGGTCTACGAGGAGGACAAAGAGAAGATTGACCAGTACCTTCAACGCTTCGAGGCTATGTCAGTTGCTATGGGTCTGGAGCGTAACAAATGGAATCTTAAGCTATCCCAGGGTTTACGCGGGACCGGATACGAGGTTTATTCTCGCCTGCCACCAGGACATGAGAACAATTATGACGAGTTAAAGACGGCTCTGCTGAAACGATTCGAGGTTACGTCACATACCTACCGGAAAAAATTTCGAGCAGCGAAACGAGAACCGGGGCAGTTGTTTGCCGCCTACAGTTTGCGTCTTAAATCTTATCTCCATAAGTGGATGGATTTGGCTGGGTTCGCACATGACTATGAGAGTCTGGAAGAGCTCATGGTGGTCGACCAGCTGAAGAAGCAAATGTCTAAACCTCTCAGGACGTTCCTGGGAGAACAAGGAGCGGAACGTATTGACCTCGTGACTAAATTAGCAGAACGGTTCGTCGAAGTACATGGGGAGGCAGGGGAGAACCTTTCCACCAACTCCAAAAGTCAAGAGAAACATGACAAGAAGAAAACCAAAAACTCAGGAACCAAAAAGTGGGAACCTTATGTGCAAAAATCAGAGGATAGTTCAGAGAAGAAGAAGGAGGGAAGCAAGAGCACTTCAAGCTCTACACCTAAACGACCGTGGTCGGAGAAGTGGTGTTCAATTTGTAAGGCACCCTCTCACAATACGAGGGACTGCAAATCGAAGGCTAAGAACGCTCACTTCGCAGCATGTCAAGTGACTTCCAAGGAGGTTGTCACAGAAAATGCCAAGGTCAACAAGGAAGCTCGCCACCAGGAGAGCTCACTCAAGTCTGGCAATAGAAAATCTAGGACAGGGAAATGGTGCAACCAATGCCAGTCGAATACGCACAATGCTATTGACTGCAAGGGAATGTCAGGAGACACTCAATTCGTCGTGTGCTCAAGAAAACCTAAGGTGGAGCCCACCGAACAGGTCGAGGCCGAGGAAGAGACTCCAGACCAGGAAAAACCACCTGTAGTGGAATTGGTAGAGGTTAACGGTCGTCAAGTGGAGTGTTTATACGACACAGGACTGGACGGGGAGGCCGTGATTTCTGCGGATCTGGTACATCCAGAACAATTCACAGGTGAGACATTGGATATACAGCCTGCACAGAAGAGTGCTGTAGTCATGAAGTTGCCCATTGCTAATGTGGAGATTCGGTCAAGGTACGTCACCGGCACCATCAAGGCCGCTGTATTGACCGATCCCATTTTTCCAGTCATCCTAGGTTGCCGGTATGTCTTTCTGGGAATGCCCAGGGAGCCAATCCATATGGGAGCAATGCAGACTCGCTCTCAGACGAAAACGGAAGAGGCAGACGCAATTGTGACTAACCCAATGCCGGGGGAGCTACGAACTGCCCAGAGTGAGGATGATACTTTACGTCCTTGCTACAGAAAGCTGCAGAAAAGTGCTGATCCACCAGGACGGGGGCAGTACTACATGAAGAATAGGATACTCTACAGGAGAGCAGGAAGGGGAGACAACATATACGGTCAGTTGGTCGTCCCGAAAGCTCACAGGTCCCAGATTCTTCATATGGGGCATACCATCTCCTTTAGTGGACACATGGGTATTGCCGCCACCATGCAGCGGATTTCCTGCCACTACTATTGGCCGGGAATGACAGATGATGTGCGTCGGTATGTGAAGTCATGCCCTGAGTGCCAGAGGGTGGCACCGAAACACTGGACAGCACCGGTGGTGTTGGGTGAGATGCCCATCATGAACTCTCCTTTCGAGAGGGTAGCCATCGATATCGTGGGTCCACTTCCCAGGACTAGGAAGAGGAACATGTATATACTCACAATGGTGGATTGCTGTACAATGTGGGGTGAGGCTATACCGTTGACCACGATTGACTCGAAAAGAGTGGCGGACGCACTGATGGAGGCCTTTACCAGATTAGGCTTTCCGGATCAAATTCTGACGGACAATGGATCTCAGTTTTGTGGAAAACTCATGGAGGAGGTATTTAGGGTGTTTCACTCTAACCACATACATACCAGCCCTTACCACCCTCAAGCCAATGGACAAGTAGAGCGTTTCAACGGCACGTTGATGACAATGATCAGGAAATTAGCGCAGGAAAAACCGGATAGGTGGGATGAATATATCCCAGCAGCACTCTTTGCCTATCGGGAAGTTCCTCATGGCTCAACAGGACTACCACCCGCTACGTTGCTGTTTGGTCGTCCAATCAAAGGACCGTTGGAAGCCATGTTGAGGAGTTGGACTGAAG
The DNA here is from genome assembly GCA_963921405.1 of Cepaea hortensis. NCBI lineage: Eukaryota > Metazoa > Mollusca > Gastropoda > Stylommatophora > Helicidae > Cepaea > Cepaea hortensis. Next base: position 3,399,344 of record OY992896.1, read on the forward strand.
AGGGGACGTCAGAAGAAGTGATCTCATCCTACAAATACGTGGAGGAACTGAAAGAAAAACTCCACAAGGGATGGACTCTGGCAAATCAAAACTTGAAAAAGGCCAGGAAAAGACATGCGGCTTACTACAACCGTAGGTCTAAAGAAAGATCTCTAGAGGTGGGAGATAAAGTCTTGTTGCTACTCCCAACGGGAAACAACAAACTGGAGATAGGTTGGCAAGGACCATTTCCCGTGGAAAGGGTGATATCCAGAACCAACTATCAGATCCGGATCCGGGGAAAGTCGAAGATTTTCCATATCAATCTCTTGCGGAAATACGAAGAGAGACCCGGAGACAAGGCAGCTCACCTCATGGCAATGGCAGTTGCAGTGGAGACTGAAGTGGGAACCAGCGAGGGCAGGGAATATCCCTTGGTACACCAGGAAACCTATAGGGATGTGAAAGTGAACCCTGATCTGACCTCCCAGGAGAGGGAAAGGATAACCCAGGTTCTCAAGTCTCATAAGGAGATACTGACTGATAAACCAGGACGAACGAGGTTGGTTGAGTTCGAGATGACTTTGACCACACAGGAGCCTGTTCGCCAAAAGGTTTACCCAGTGCCATTCTCTAAAGAAAAGGCCCTGGAGGAGGAAATACAAAAATTGCTGGAGGATGACGTGATTGCACCATCCACATCCCCATACAATGCGGGGGTAGTTTTTTTACGCAAACCAAGTGGAGAACACCGGTTGTGTATAGACTACCGACTTCTGAACAGTCACACACAATTTCAGGTGGAACCTTTGCCGAATCCAACTCAGTTATTCGCTAGGCTCCATAAGGCTCGGTACTTTTCAAAAGTGGATCTGAGTCGGGGGTACTATCAGATACCAGTCAAACCGGAGATTCGACCACTGTTAGCTTTCAGTACACCCAGTGGACACTACGAATTTAAAGTCATGCCCTTTGGACTCAGCAATGCACCCAGGGTGTTTACACGCATGATGAGGACTTTACTAGATCCGTTACAGGATCCGTCCATCATCTCATTCATGGATGATATTCTGATTTCCAGTGACAGCTTGGATGACCACTTACAATCCTTGGAGAGAGTGTTTAATAGGCTCAAGGAAGCAGGGCTTACCGCTCGTCCAACCAAGTACATGATTGGTTACCAGACTCTGGAATTTCTAGGCCACACCATCACTCCAGGACACATAGTCCCGGAAGAAAAGAACCTGGAGAAAATCAGAAATGCACCAAGGCCAAAAACGAAGAAGGATGTGCGATCTTTTCTCTCGTTGTGTGGGTTCTACCACACATTTATCCCACATTTCACTGAACTGGGAGCTCCGTTGACGGAAACCTTGAAAAAGGGATTCCCGGGCCAAATCATTTGGACACCAGAATGTGAGAATGCCTATAGTCAGTTAAAGGAGGCCTTGGTCAGCAAACCTGTATTACAGCTCCCTGACCTTTCAAAACCATTTGTGTTGCGAACGGATGCGAGTGCGATTGGAATTGGAGCCGCTTTGTTACAGGAAGGAAAAGACGATGCTTCGGTTTTGAAACCTGTGGCATACGCAAGTAAGAAACTTCTACAGGCGGAGAGGAATTATTCAACTGTCGAGAGAGAGTGCTTGTCCCTTGTATGGGCAGTGCAAAAATTTCAGCCATATTTGTATGGAGTTAAGTTTCGAGTCCAGTCGGATCATCAACCCCTGATGTTCCTGGCTACTTCTCAAAAGCTCAACGCACGTTTGATGCGTTGGTCGTTGTTACTTCAACCGTATAATTTCACAGTAGAGTACATTCCTGGGAAGGAAAATGTTGGAGCGGACTTCTTGTCAAGACACCCAGCTCCTGAAGAAGAGGAATGAATCATCTGGATTTAACTCATGGTGGAGAAGAGTGAGATGGACTACTCTCTTAAGAGGGGGCCTATGTCACGAGCTCGCCATGAGTGAACCAGATAATAATACCGACGTTTGCTTGGCGTATATTTTCTAGGCCACAACAGTCGTACTAACAGAGTAAACACAGCTGCACGGGTTACATCGGGTCAGCCCATATACACATTTGGCGGTGAGTGAGAAGGAAGGGATAAAACGCGTTGGCAGTTCATAACAGTTAAAATCACATATAATTGGCCGCGCAGGATATGGAATGGTTCCGTTTGTCATCTATAGTTCCGGACATCAGACGGAATGGAGGTTTGACTGTCAGCACATGACAAAGTTGAGGGTGTTATTGAAAACAGTGGAACACCTGCCGGACATGAACAACGTCACGTGCACAATGTAAGCGTGTTTGGAAAACCATGATTGGCAGCTTGGTATCGAAACTCTTTGTTGTAACTCGACAGTAACTCTCTAGATTGTTTTGGATGTCAGAACCAGTGATGACAAATCTAACATTGAGGGAGCCAGAGGGGGGATGGATCCCTGACAGGGGATGATCTGCCAATGTGCCACCTGTGTGGGGGTATAAAGGATAACGTCACGTGGCCAACTTTGGTAGTTTGCCATATAAACCCGAGTTGGGACCAACTAGGGGGACTTGAAAATGCTCTAGTCGGAGTGCCAGGGCACTGCAGTGCTTAGTGGAAATAATATCTACCGTGTGTTAATTAGTGACTTAATTTTACACGTGCCTATAATGGCAGATGTAGATATGATTGATAGGACTGCAGTAGTGCCATTTAAGGTATAACCTATTATAATATTATGATATGATATGTTTTGCGTATCCTTTTACAGGACTTAGCTGTCAACAGCAGCATCTTTCAGCTGTCTGTTGATCTCTTGGCAAGATTACGCTCAGTAGTTTGCCATTGCTTTCTGAGCGGCCGGCTCAGTATCCGCAAGTCACGAGCGGGGGTCGAACCACCTCAGTTCTCGCTCCGCTGCGAGACTCTGCGTGATAAACGGGATTACAGAGAGAAAGTGTTGTAACCCCACAGCCAGAGAGACCGGCTATTATAATATTAGTTCTAATTAATATAGACTGTGGCCTTGTTAAACTATAGTGTGATGATTAGCACTGTTAGTGGAAACTAGTTAGAGTAGAATAGTGATATTAACTCTGCTAGTTAAGAATAGATTAGTGAAGTGTTGATAAGCTTTACTAGTTGAGAATTGAGTAATGAGGGATAATTGGGATCTTCCCGTAGGTGTCCCTGGTGGGCGGGGTTCCGCATTCTGTTTGCTGATTTTTTCTTTGTCATAGCCTGATTCGGCTCTAGGTGGGTAGCTAATCTGCTCTATGACTAAGTCTAGTTAGCTAAAGATCATTAAGCAAAGTGATAGGCTTACACTCAGCCGAAAGGATCAGTGACTAGTACTATCACCAGATGTGTTGTTTCTATCCTAGGTTCCCTACCAGATCCAAGGAAACTCAACAAGTTTTTGGGAAAGAATCCAATCCCATTCGGAAGAACACCAGTTCAACAATCAATAAAGTTGCATACAGAACGTAACTAAAGCTAGAAGGAAGTTGATTCACCAAAGAGAGTGATGCGTACTGATGCACCACACAGCATCAGACAGTAGTAACGAACTGAAAACATTAAGTCTAATAATTACATAGTGTGATATAATCTCGTGTAATAGAACACAAGACTTGATACTTGAGGCTAGATAGACACGAGGGAGGAACCAGTACAGTAACAATTAACATTAATCTGTGTACACACTACAAAGGACTTGTGCATTTTTTTATGAACGATAGGAACGGACATTGTGTAGAGTGCAACCGGTCCATGATTAACTGTTAATACCACCGGTGTCTATTTCGGATGTTCATGAAATGGGATTACCAGAGGTCTACAGAGGCAAATCAGTATCCAGCAGGATGGTTTCGGCGCTGGGTGAGAAGTACATGTTCTGACGTAACGTGCTGTGGTCTATCCTTGCTGGGATCAGCTGACTGGGTTGTTGTCTGAGAGTCCGATTCTACACACTTTATAGAACATGTCACACATTTTCTTCACATACACGTCTCATATACGTTACACTTTTCTTTTAATAAATTAATCTTTATTAATTTTTAGAAGCAAGAGTTGTTGAGTATGTTGCGTTGGGGAAGTATGAGAAGGGGGCATAGTACGACAGTGAGAGAGTGATAGGAAAAGGTGTCCATAGGCTGATGGAGTGTGTTGGACGGAAGCTGGTGGATTCTCCAGAATATTGAGAGGAAAAAAATATTATAATGTGGGTGTCGACTCTCTTCACTCCAGGGACGACACTGTAAAGGAGGACACGACAGAGAGAAACATCTAGATGGCATGGTCAAGACAAGGCCGCAGACTTAATCTACGACTGATGATAGTGTGAGATGGCGACACATGACCGCCTTCGCTTATCGGCGTGGCACGTGATAATGATGTCAAACAGGCATACGATATTTTTTTTCATGTTACTGTACATCCTCTTCTTCGCTGTGTAGAGCAGACATGGGCGATCACGAGAGACCAGTCGTCCCTTCACGGACATTCACATGAAGCTGGTGTTGCCTCCATCACGGACATTCACACGAAGCTGGTGTTTCTTCCTTCACTATGTGCTTCCCGGCAATGTCGGCTGCCACAGACGTGACATGTATACAGACAGGACACAGGTCACAGGACACAAGCCACAGGGCATAAGTGACAAGATCACAGGCAGACAGGAAACAAGACAGAGGACACAAATCATGGAGGGACGCAGAGGTGTTTCCAAGGCACCAGGGCCGGGTTATATACTGGCCAAGACCTATTGACGCGTCCTCGTCGAGCGTCCTGGGCAACAGGTCCCTTCGGGGTCCTGGCTAAGGTCAGTAGGATCGCCGATTTCTCCGAAGTCGGAGAGTGTCTGCCTGTACGGCGAGGAACCACCAGTCTGCACACCAATAAGCCAGACATGGGACAACGGATACTCACGCAAACCTCAGGTACTGTATGACATCACACTGATGTTGGACAACAGGATGCCTTCATCCGACATCCAGGACTTCGCGTTGGAGCTCAAGCCAACGAACACAAGCAAGCAAGCAAGCAAGCACAAATCATGGACACAAGTCACAGGACACAAATCACGGACACAAGTCACAGGACACAAATCACGGACACAAGTCACAAGACCACAGGCAGACAGGACACAAGTTACAGGACACAGGACACAAGTCACAGGACACAAGTCACACCGCTCACCATGAACATGTACTCGGTCTCCAGCATGAACTCAGTCAGCTCCCCACAGACACGACATGTATACAGACAGGACACAAGTCACAGGACACAAGTCACAAGTCACAGGACACAAGTCACAGGACACAAGTCACACAGCTCACCATGAACATGTACTCCGTCTCCAGCACGAACTCAGTCAGTTGCCCATAGACACGGCATGCACACAGACAGGACGCACGTCACAGGAAACAAGTCACACAGCTCACCATGAACATGTACTCGGTCTCCAGCATGAACTCAGTCAGCTGCCCATAGACACGGCATGCACACAGACAGGACGCACGTCACAGGAAACAAGTCACAGGACACAAGTCACAGGACACAAGTCACACAGCTCACCATGAACATGTACTCGGTCTCCAGCATGAACTCAGTCAGCTCCCCACAGACACGACATGTATACAGACAGGACACAAGTCACAGGACACAAGTCACACAGCTCACCATGAACATGTACTCGGTCTCCAGCATGAACTCAGTCAGCTCCCCACAGACACGACATGTATACAGACAGGACACAAGTCACAGGACACAAGTCACAAGTCACAGGACACAAGTCACAGGACACAAGTCACACAGCTCACCATGAACATGTACTCCGTCTCCAGCACGAACTCAGTCAGCTGCCCATAGACACGGCATGCACACAGACAGGACGCACGTCACAGGAAACAAGTCACAGGACACAAGTCACAGGACACAAGTCACACAGCTCACCATGAACATGTACTCGGTCTCCAGCATGAACTCAGTCAGCGTCAGGTTCTGGGTGTTGGTGTAGCGGCTGCTGGGCGCCGTGTCCTCGGTGCGCGGATAGTAGCGGACGTTGAACTGCTGCACCCGTCCCTTGATGCTGTGCGGCACATCCCAGCCGATGCTCAGATACTTGGGCCCCATGCTCAGCTTGCGCAATCCGGTCACCTTGCCTGAAAGTGTGTTCACCACACATCAGTGTGTGTGTGCGTTGTGGGGTTGGTGTCATTTGTGGTGTTGGTGTCATCTGTTGGGTTGGTGACCACATGTGGTGTGGGTGTTATTGTGGTGTTGGTGTCATTGTGGTGTTGGTGTCATTGTGGTGCTGGTCTTATTGTGATGTTGGTGTCATTGTGGTGTTGGTGTTATTGTGATGTTAGTGTCATTGTGATGTGGGTGTTTTTGTGATGGTGTTCTTGTGATGTTGGTTTCATTGTGTATTGGTGTCATTGTGTATTGGTGTCGTTGTGTATTGGTGTCATTGTGTATTGGTGTTATTGTGTATTGGTGTCATTGTGATATTGGTGTCATTGTGATGTTGGTGTTATTGTGTTTTGGTGTCAATGTGTTTTGGTGTTATTGTGGTATTGGTGCCATTGTGGTGTTGGTGTCATTGTGATGTTGGTGTCATTGTGGTGTTGGTGTCATTGTGGTGTTGGTGTCATTGTGATGTTGGTGTCATTGTGGTGTTGGTGTCATTGTGGTGTTGGTGTCATTGTGGTGCTGGTCTTATTGTGATGATAGTGTCATTATGACGTTGGTTTCCTTGTGGTGTTGGTGTCATTGTGGTGTTGGTGTCATTGTGATGTTGGTGTCATTGTGGTGTTGGTGTTATTGTGATGTTAGTGTCATTGTGATGTGGGTGTTTTTGTGATGGTGTTCTTGTGATGTTGGTTTCATTGTGTATTGGTGTCATTGTGTATTGGTGTCGTTGTGTATTGGTGTCATTGTGTATTGGTGTTATTGTGTATTGGTGTCATTGTGATATTGGTGTCATTGTGATGTTGGTGTTATTGTGTTTTGTTGTCAATGTGTTTTGGTGTTATTGTGGTATTGGTGTCATTGTGGTGTTGGTGTCATTGTGGTGTTGGTGTCATTGTGGTGTTGGTGTTATTGTGGTGTTACTGCTAACTGTGATGCTACCATCACCTGTGAGTGTGAGCCTGTATATGTGTGCAAGGATATATGTGCGCCGGTGTGTGAGCTGTCTTTGTGTATGAAGCACTCACCTATAGACTGGGTGACCACATTGATAGAGGCCGGCTGTATGTGTGTGTCTATGTGTGTATGTGTGTGTGTGTCTATGTGTGTCAGTGTATGAAGCACTCACCTATAGACTGGGTGACTACATTGATAGAGGCCGGCTGTATGTGTGTGTCTATGTGTGTATGTGTGTGAAGCACTCACCTATAGACTGAGTGAGCACATTAACAGAGGCCGACTGTATGTGTGTGTCTATGTCTGAAACACTCACCTATAGACTGGGTGAGAGGCCGACTGTATGTGTGTGTATGGTGTGTCTGTGTGTGTGTCTATGTGTATCTTGTGTGTGAAGCACTCACCTATAGACTGGGTGACCACATTAACAGAGGCCGACTGTATGTGTGTGTCTATGTGTATCTTGTGTGTGAAGCACTCACCTATAGACTGGGTGACCACATTAACAGAGGCCGACTGTATGTGTGTGTCTATGTGTGTCTCTGTGTGTGTGTGTCTATGTGTGTCTTGTGTGTGAAACACTCACCTATAGACTGGGTGACTATATTAACAGAAGCCGACTGTATGTGTATGTTTACGTGTGTCTGTGTGTGTATGTCTATGTGTGTGTCTATGTGTGTCTGTGTGTGTGTCTATGTGTGTCTGTGTGTGAAGCACTCACCTATAGACTGGGTGACTACATTAACAGAGGCCGACTGTATGTGTATGTCTATGTGTCTGTGTGTGTATGTCTATGTGTGTGTCTATGTGTGTCTATGTGTGTGTCTATGTGTGTCTATGTGTGTGTCTATGTGTGTGTCTATGTGTGTCTGTGTGTGTCTGTCTATGTGTGTCTGTGTGTGAAGCACTCACCTATAGACTGGGTGACTACATTAACAGAGGCCGACTGTATGTCTATGTCTATGTGTGTGTCTATGTGTGTCTGCGTGTGTGTCTATGTGTGTCTGTGTGTGTGTCTATGTGTGTCTGTGTGTGAAGCACGCACCTATAGACTGGGTGACTATATTAACAGAGGCCGACTGTATGTGTGTGTCTATGTGTGTATGTCTATGTGTGTCTGTGTGTGTGTCTGTGTGTGAAGCACTCACCTATAGACTGGGTGACTACATTAACAGAGGCCGACTGTATGTGTATGTCTATGTGTGTGTGTGTGTGTATGTCTATGTGTTTCTGTGTGTGTGTCTATGTGTGTCTTGTGTGTGAAGCACTCACCTATAGACTGGGTGACTACATTAACAGAGGCCGACTGTATGTGTGTCTATGTGTGTCTGTGTGTGTGTGTCTATGTGTGTCTATGTGTGTGTCTATGTGTGTCTGTGTCTATGTGTGTCTGTGTCTATGTGTGTCAGTGTATGAAGCACTCACCTATAGACTGGGTGACCACATTAACAGAGGCCGACTGGGCCGGCTCGCCGCTGCTGTTGGTGACCCCATTCTCAGCAAATATGATGACGTCATAGATCTTGCCGGGGTCCAGGTTGCTCAAGGTCACCCTGTCAATGGCAGGTCAACAAATACAGATACCCCTAGTCAGACTCACACAAGTCAACAAGTACTGGCTGGCACTCACACAAGTCAACAAGTACTGACACTCACACAAGTCAACAAGTACTGACACTCACACAAGTCAACAAGTACTGGCACTCACACAAGTCAACAAGTATTGGCTGGCACTCACACAAGTCAACAAGTACTGACACTCACACAAGTCAACAAGTACTGGCACTCACACAAGTCAACAAGTACTGACACTCACACAAGTCAACAAGTACTGACACTCACACAAGTCAACAAGTACTGACACTCACACAAGTCAACAAGTACTGGCACTCACACAAGTCAACAAGTACTGGCACTCACACAA
>OY992896.1:3413390-3435890 GCA_963921405.1 Cepaea hortensis
GAATAGGAGGGAGGAGGAGGGATTAGGAGGAGGAGTGAGGAGTAGGGTGGAAGAGGAGGCGATGAGGAGGGAGAAGGAAGAGGGAGAAGGAGGGAGAAGGAGGGAGGAGAGAACGCAGGAGGAGAAGGGAGCAGGAGGAGGAGAGGGAGGAGGAGGGAGAGGAGGAGGAGGGAGGAGGAGGAGAGAGTAGGAGGAGGGAGGAGGCGGAGGGAGAAGGAAGAGGGAGGAGGAAGAGGGAGAAGGAGGAGGGAGAAGGAGGAGAAGGAGGGGGAGGAGGGAGGGAAGAGGAGGAGGGGAGGAGGAGGAGGGAGGAGGAGGAATGTGAAGGGAGGAGGAGGGAGGAGGAAGGGAGGAGGAGGAGGAGGGAGGCGGAGAGAGGAGGAGGAGGGAGGAAGAGGGAGGAGGAGGAAGAGGGAGGAGGAGGAATGTGAAGGGAGGAGGAGGGAGGAGGTAGAGGGAGGAGGAGGGAGGAGGAGGAGGTAGAGGGAGGAGGAGGGAGGAGGCGGAGAGGGAGGAGAAGGAAGGAGGAGGGGGAGGAGGGAGGAGGAGGGAGGAAGAAGGAGGAGGAGGGAGGAGGAGTGATGAGGAGGAGGGAGGAGAGAGGAGGTGGAGGGAGGAGGAGGGATGAGGAGGGAGGGAGGAGGAGGAAGAGGGAGGAGGAGGAATGTGAAGGGAGGAGGAGGGAGGAGGTAGAGGGAGGAGGTAGGGAGGAGGAGTGAGGAGGAGGAGAGGGAGGAGGAGGAAGGAGGAGGGGGAGGAGGGAGGAGGAGGAGGAGGGAGGAAGAAGGAGGAGGATGGAGAAGGAGGGATGAGGAGGAGGAGGAGGAGGAGGAAGAGGGAGGTGGAGGAATGTGAAGGGAGGAGGAGGTAGAGGGAGGAGGAGGAGGGAGGAGAGAGGGAGGAGGAGGGATGAGAAGGAGGGAGGAGGAGGAAGAGGGAGGAGGAGGAATGTGAAGGGAGGAGGAGGGAGGAGGTAGAGGGAGGAGGAGGAGGGAGGAGGAGAAGGGAGGAGGAGGGATGAGAAGGAGGGAGGAGGAGGAAGAGGGAGGAGGAGGAATGTGAAGGGAGGAGGAGGGAGGAGGTAGAGGGAGGAGGAGGAGGGAGGAGGAGGGTGAGGAGGAGGAGGGAGGAGGAGGGGGAGGAGGGAGGAGGAGGGAGGAAGAAGGAGGAGGAGGGAGATGGAGAGATGAGGAGGAGGAGGAGGAGGGAGGAGGAGGAAGAGGGAGGAGGAGGAATGTGAAGGGAGGAGGAGGGATAGGGAGGAGGGGAAGAGGAAGAGGGTAGGAGGAAGAGTGGAAGAGGAGGAGGGAGGATGTAGAGGGAGGAGGAGGAGGGAGGAAAAGGGAGGAGGGAGGAGGAGAGAGGAAGGAGGAGGGAGGAGGTAGGAGGAGGAAGAGGGAGGAGGAGGGAGGAGAAGGAATGAGGAGGAAGAAGGAGGAGGAAGAGGGAGGAGGAGGATGGAGGAGGGAGTGGGAGGAAGAGGGAGGAGAAGGAAGGAGGAGGAAGAGGGAAGGAGGAGGAAGAGGGAGGAGATGGAGGAGGGAGAGGGAGGAGGGGAAGAGGAAGAGGGTAGGAGGAGGAGGGGAGAGGAGGAGAAGAAGGGAGAAGGAGGGAGGAGGAGAAGGAGGAGGAGGAGGGAGGAGGAGGGCTTCCTGTCATCTTATTCTCTGCGTTGAAGGTTCTAGGTCGCTTCCTGTCATATTATTCCCTGCGTTGACGTACTAGGTCGCTTCCTGTCATATTGTTCTCCTCGTTGACGTACTACGTCGCTTCCTGTCATATTATTCCCTGCGTTGACGTACTAGGTCGCTTCCTGTCATACTGTTCTCCTCATTGACGTACTAGGTCGCTTCCTGTCATATTATTCTCCTCGTTGATGTACTAGGTCGCTTCCTGTCATATTATTCTCCTCGTTGATGTACTAGGTCGCTTCCTGTCATACTGTTCTCCTCATTGACGTACTAGGTCGCTTCCTGTCATACTGTTCTCCTCATTGACGTACTAGGTCGCTTCCTGTCATATTATTCTCCTCGTTGATGTACTAGGTCGCTTCCTGTCATATTATTCTCCTCGTTGATGTACTAGGTCGCTTCCTGTCATACTGTTTCTCTCATTGACGTACTAGTCGCTTCCTGTCATACTGTTCTCCTCGTTGACGTACTAGGTCGCTTCCTGTCATATTATTCTCCTCGTTGATGTACTAGGTCGCTTCCTGTCATATTATTCTCCTCATTGACGTACTACGTCGCTTCCTGTCATATTATTCTCTGCGTTGAGGTTCTAGGTCGCTTCCTGTCATATTATTCTCTGCGTTGAGGTTCTAGGTCGCTTCCTGTCATATTATTCCCTGCGTTGACGTACTAGGTCGCTTCCTGTCATATTGTTCTCCTCGTTGACGTACTACGTCGCTTCCTGTCATATTATTCTCCTCGTTGACGTACTAGGTCGCTTCCTGTCATATTATTCTCCTCGTTGATGTACTAGGTCGCTTCCTGTCATACTGTTCTCCTCATTGACGTACTACGTCGCTTCCTGTCATATTATTCTCTGCGTTGAGGTTCTAGGTCGCTTCCTGTCATATTATTCTCTGCGTTGAGGTTCTAGGTCGCTTCCTGTCATACTGTTCTCCTCATTGACGTACTACGTCGCTTCCTGTCATATTATTCTCTGCGTTGAGGTTCTAGGTCGCTTCCTGTCATATTATTCTCTGCGTTGAGGTTCTAGGTCGCTTCCTGTCATATTGTTCTATGCGCTGACGTACTAGGTCGCTTCCTGACATATTGTTCTCTGCGCTGACGTACTAGGTCGCTTCCTGGCTTATTGTTAAGGCTACTGGGAGTTGCCAGAACCCGTCTCAACTATGAACGGTTCTTCGCTGTCTCGGGAGCGCAAACGACAGTCTGCAGAAATCGGTGTCATGTGTGTGTTTGAGTGTGTGTGTGTGTGGGGGGGGGGGGGGGTGTTTGCGTATGTGTGTCCATGCTAAAACATGCACTCTAGCATGCTTGCCAAACCAAACTCAACAACTTCCAGAGAACAAACACCACAAAAACAACCGAAGTTTGAGACAAAGGAATGCCGAGATTGTGATCACAAGCAAGGCTCTGTGTTTGTCGCTAGGAGAAAACCAACACAGGACCGCCTGAGACAACACTGTCTCCCGGGCTGACACCAGCTCACACATCCAGCAGCCAGCATCAAACAGCCACCTTCCAGAAGTGTCTCTGATCTCCGAGAATATCCGACCCCGTTGTGATCCCCTGAGAACCGGGGCGGTCAGTTTTGCTGTGGGGATTTGGGCAAGGACGGGCGGTTGTTCTTGAGCTCAGAGATGTTTGCTGGAGCTGTCGTCACTGCAATGTGTGTGTTTGAGCTCAGGTTTTGGGGTTCTTGTGACCGCGTGCAGGTCTCGCTATGTGACAGGATGGATTGTGACAGAACGGTGTGTGACATGTGTTCTTGTGTGACAGGAGGGTGTGTGACATGTGTTCTTGTGTGACAGGATGGTATGTGACTTGTGGTTCTTGTGTGACAAACGCACATCTGTCAAGTCTAGTTTTGTGTGGGTATATGTGGCAAAAATAGTTGTGTAGACACGTTACCAAATGTCAAATAAGGGTGTTAGCGGATGACAGATGTCATGTACAGTTGTGACAGGATGGCAGATGCCATGTACAGTTGTGACAGGATGACAGATGGCATGTACAGTTGTGACAGGATGACAGATGGCATGTACAGTTGTGACAGGATGACAGATGCCATGTAGTTGTGATAGGATGACAGATGCCATGTACAGTTGTGATAGGATGACAGATGCCACTGTACAGTTGTGACAGGATGACAGATGCCATGTACAGTTGTGACAGGATGACAGATGCCATGTACAGTTGTGACAGGATGACAGATGCCATGTACAGTTGTGACAGGATGACAGATGCCATGTACAGTTGTGACAGGATGACAGATGCCATGTACGGTTGTGCTAGTATTTTACTAGTGCTGACACCACAGACCGGGGATCCCCCAATAGAGGTTAGTTGGAGGAGGAGAGGGAGGAGGAGGAAGGAGGAGGGGGAGGAGGGAGGAGGAGGAGGAGGGAGGAAGAAGGAGGAGGATGGAGAAGGAGGGATGAGGAGGAGGAGGGAGGAGGAGGAAGAGGGAGGTGGAGGAATGTGAAGGGAGGAGGAGGTAGAGGGAGGAGGAGGGAGGGAGGAGGAGAAGGGAGGAGGAGGGATGAGAAGGAGGGAGGAGGAGGAGGAAGAGGGAGGAGGAGGAATGTGAAGGGAGGAGGAGGGAGGAGGTAGAGGGAGGAGGAGGAGGGAGGAGGAGGAGTGAGGAGGAGGAGGGAGGAGGAGGGGGAGGAGGGAGGAGGAGGGAGGAAGAAGGAGGAGGAGGGAGATGGAGAGATGAGGAGGAGGAGGGAGGAGGAGGAAGAGGGAGGAGGAGGAATGTGAAGGGAGGAGGAGGGATAGGGAGGAGGGGAAGAGGAAGAGGGTAGGAGGAAGAGTGGAGAGGAGGAGGGAGGATGTAGAGGGAGGAGGAGGAGGGAGGAAAAGGGAGGAGGGAGGAGGAGAGAGGAGGAGGAGGGAGGAGGTAGGAGGAGGAAGAGGGAGGAGGAGGGAGGAGAAGGAATGAGGAGGAAGAAGGAGGAGGAAGAGGGAGGAGGAGGATGGAGGAGGGAGTGGAGGAAGAGGGAGGAGAAGGAAGGAGGAGGAAGAGGGAGGAGGAGGAAGAGGGAGGAGGATGGAGGAGGGAGAGGGAGGAGGGGAAGAGGAAGAGGGTAGGAGGAGGAGGGGAGAGGAGGAGAAGAAGGGAGAAGGAGGGAGGAGGAGAAGGAGGAGGAGGAGGGAGGAGGAGGGGATAGGAGGAGGGAAGGATGCAGAGGGAGAAGAAGGAAGGAGGAGGAGGAAGGAGGGAGAGGAAGGAGTGAGAATGAGGAGGGGAGGAAGGAAAGGGAAGTGGAAGAGGAGGAGGAGGGAGGAGGAAAGAGGTAGGGTGAGGAGGAGGTAGAGAGAGGAGGAGGAGGAAGGAAAGGGAGGAGGAAGAGGAGGAGAAGGGAGGAGGAGGGTGGAGGGAGGAGGAGGAGGTAGAGGGAGGAGGAGGGAGGAGGTAGGAGGAGGAGGAAGAGGGAAGAGGGAGAAGAAGGGAGAAGGAGGAGTGAGGATGATGAGGGAGAAGGAGGCAGGAGGGAGGAGGAAAGAGGTAGGGGGAGGAGGAGGTAGAGGGAGGAGGAGGAGGAAGGAAAGGGAGGAGGAAGAGGAGGAGAAGGGAGGAGGAGGGTGGAGGGAGGAGGAGGAGGTAGAGGGAGGAGTTAGGAGGAGGAGGAAGAGGGAAGAGGGAGAAGAAGGGAGAAGGAGGAGTGAGGATGATGAGGGAGAAGGAGGCAGGAGGAGGAGGAGGGAGGCAGGAGGGAGAGGGAGGAGGAGGGAAGATGATGGAGGAGGGGGAGGAGGCGGAGGGAGTAGGAGGGAGGAGGATGGAGGAGGAGGGGAGAGGAAGAGGAAGAAGGAGGAGGGAGTCGGGAGAGGGATGAGAGGGAGGAGGAAGAGGAGGAGGGTGGCGGGAGGAGGTAGAGGGAGGAGGAGGGAGGAGAAGAGAGGAGGAGAGAGTTCGCCATTCCGAATTCATACTCGTCTAGTTCTTCCCTTCTACACGACTGTAGATAACTTCCTTACACATAAAAAGATGAATTGTTATTGATATTGCCGTGGCATGGAGGAATATCAGCAGCAGAGTTGATCCAAAAAACCAAAGACTGAGATCTACGGAGAGCCATGAACGCCTACGCCAGCCGGCACGGCACTTGATGATGATGATTGCCGTGTGACGATTCTGTGTAGTCACGTCATTTTCTTCCCTTTCCCTAGCGTTTTGGTTCGGGGATTCTTTCATCATCATCATCATATATTTACGTACGTATTTTGGGAGGGGGAGGAGGGAGGAGGAGGAAGAAGAAAAAAAAACTATGACAGTTGACAGCTCTGGAATGAAAGGAAGGCGTGTAGAAAATTTCATCTCAATCGGATGGGCCGTTCGCGAACAAATAAAGGACATACATATATACATGTATACATACATATTTACATACATACACTTTGTTTTATAAATATAGATACATATTCTTCTTCTTCTTCTGCGTTCATCCGGACATTTTTTCCCGGACGTGATTGCGTTGTGCCTGTTTACAGCAGAGCTGCGTTCTTGCGCCGTTAGGCCGACACATCCGACTTCTGCGGGCATTTGTTGACCGGGTTAACCTTCCCGGATAATAAATATTATAATGGAAACACACGTGACCTTAATGTCATGTTAACATTTCACATTTAATTTGAACCTGCACTGAAAGAGAGACAGATAAATAGACAGACATATGAGGTAGGCAGACAGACAGACAGACAGACAGACAGACAGACAGAGCGACCGACCGACCGACCGACAGACAGACAGACAGACAGACATGGATGTGCTCACTTTGAAGTGTTGAACCCCCGCCATCCGGGAACATACATGACGTCGTTGCTACACTTCTGGCACAGTATGCGATAATTGAGGTCACTGCGTCCCCCCAGGCTGCTGGGCGGGGTCCAGGTCAAGGTCACGTAGGTGGACCCCTGGGTCTCAATAGCAGGGTTGACGGGGGCTGACGGCGGTTCTGGGGAATAATAATTACATTTTGTAGACCCCTAATGCCGGTCTCCATGGCGAAGGTGTTAACAACTTTCTCCGTAATCCCGTATATCCACGCGGGGAACACAGTTGCACGAGATTCAGTAGCGGATCGCGTCGCGTTGGTTACTTACGTGGGTATGTTAGCCGGTCGCTCAGAAAGCAATGTCAAACTACTGAGCGTAATCTTATCAAGAACATTAACAACAGCAGACAAATACTGGTGTTGACTGCAACGTCCTGTAAGGGATATGCAACTTTTAAAAAAAAAAAGACCCCTGATGTGTAAACCGGAACAACACACCAACCTCCATGTTGCCGACTCTTAAACTATAAAGAGGCCAAGGTTGTCCCACGGCAGACATTGTCGCTGGGGTGTGAGGTATCAGGTACTTGGCATATTCTAGGCCGCTACTTAAGAGCTGCGGTGGTCAGTTGCCTTGCTCGTCCAGACAATTGTCTGGGACCCATGTGCATGAGGCTGGGTCCAGCCGTTGACCCTGTGGGTTTAGACAAGGAGGTGTCTAGTTACACTATTCTCTTGTTTTCTCACTGCGTGTCCTATCCACGCTATTGTCTTTTGTTCATCTCTGGGTTCATCTCTGGGTTTATCTCTTGGTTCATCTCTGGGTTTATCTCTTGGTTCATCTCTGGGTTCATCTCTTGGTTTATCTCTTGGTTTATCTCTTGGTTCATCTCTTGGTTCATCTCTTGGTTCATCTCTTGGTTCATCTCTGGGTTCATCTCTTGGTTTATCTCTTGGTTCATCTCTTGGTTTATCTCTTGGTTTATCTCTTGGTTTATCTCTTGGAGCATCTCTCGGTTATCTCTTGCGTCATCTCTTGGAGCATCTCTCGGTTATCTCTTGCGTCATCTCTTGCGTCATCGGTATTTGTTGAGTTCTGTTCATTAACCTCACTTTTGTGATTTTGCCATAGCATTATTTTCCCGCTCTCTCGCTCTGAACTCAACCGTAGTTCATACACGTGCTGTTTCTGTATTTGTAGTGGTGCAAGCTCGGCTACCCCTGGTGTTGTCTAACTGCTTGTGTGAGTACAATGTTTGTGTGAGTACGGTGTGTGTGTCAGTACGATGTTTGTGTTAGTACGATGATTTTGTCAGTACGATGATTTTGTCAGTACGGTGATTGTGTCAGTACGATGATTATGTCAGTACGATGATTGTGTCAATACGCTGATTGTGTCAGTACGATGTTTGTGTCAATACGATGTAACATTTCCAGCCAGAGACAAACTTGCTCTTCTACTACACCTGAACCACCCCGCCACGCCCGAGCCATGTACTAAATCACCACCCGGCTATCGCTGACAAGTACCAAACACGGCAGGGTCGCTGTCTGGCGCCTGTCACTCCACCAGACAGCCCTGATTCCCAGGTACTCACACAACACTGATAAACGACGTCAGCGAGGCCGGGGCGTCACTCTCAGACCCAGGAGTTGATTTGATGAGTGACTCCATGGAGAGATTGCCAGTGTGGTGGTACCTCTGCACCAATGCTAGGTCTCCACCAATCAGTGATGAACCAGCTGTGACCTGAATCTCATCACATTTGTCTTCCGGTGTGAGCCACGGTTCTCTGGAACTGGAGGGTGTGGGGGTGATGCGGACAGACAGCCACGATTATCTTCGTGTATCTGAGAGCTGACTTGTGCCAGCTTCACTTCCGTCTTGACGTCAGACTGATGCAGACAAGCCGGCCCATTAGTATTCCCATACTTGGCATCTTAGCACCACATTATTGGTCCCAAACGGTGTGCAGCACCAAAATAGTGGTTCTAATGGTGTGCAGCACCAAAATAGTGGTTCCAACGGTGTGCAGCACCAAAATAGTGGTTCTAATGGTGTGCAGCACCAAAATAGTGGTTCCAACGGTGTGCAGCACGGAAACGAACGAACTTTTTTCTCAAAAGGTCACAAATTCGGCAAATGGTTCAGAACGATTTGGGGGAGCATTCTTCACAACAACATATTTAGTTAATTGTCCGATCATCCTCACTGTGCACATCCAGCCATTCAGTCTAACGGTGCTCCGATCCCCTCCTCAGTATCTCCCACAGCGTCCAGCGGTCGATGACACCAGTTCTGTGCTGGATGACTGCTTCACAATTAAGTATTCATACATCGTAGAAAGGGCGGCATATTCACGCACAATATACTCATAACAACATGGGACTCGCAACGTTTCCATAAATTTTCCATCGTCAGCATCAAGGAAGACAGCCATTTTGTCGATGTCACTGCTACCGGATGTGCTCTCAGTATGGGCGAAACATGGCGTGACTTCGACATTATACAGCTCTGACGTGCGCTCATTGTCTGCGGTGCTGATGGGGGGATTTATGAAAACATCCCCTGCAACAAATGGGTGTACATCTATTATTGATGAGAGGCATGAATTAACAAATAACAATCAAACAGTCGCACGGCACGTACTGCCCTTGAGTTGCCACGTCGTCGCCTTCTACTTCTGCTGCTGCTACAACCACTGCTGCTGCTGCTGCTACAAAATCTGCTGCTGCTACAACCACTGATGCTTCTGCTACTGCTACAACAACTGCTTGCTGCTACTACTACTGCTGCTACTACTAATACTATGTTGTTATGTTGTTTGTCCATCAAGAATGATGATGACCATTCATTTCATTCAGTGGGCAATTTAATATAATTTAACAATACTATTACGGTTGCTACAACAACAACAACAACAACAGCACCACCACCACCAACAACAACAACAGTAACTACTACTACTACTACTACTACTACTACTACTACTACTACTACTACTACTACTACTACTACTACTAGTATTATTATTAGTACAACTACAACTAGTACTACTAATACTATTACTACGGTTGCGTGATGACGTGAAACATGCATCTGTACTCACGTGTGCATGGCGCAGATTTAGGGTCCTTGGGGCTCCGGAAGTAGTTCTGTTGGCACGTGCACTCGGCAGCTCCCCCGTCGGAGTAGCTGTGTCCAGGGCAGGCCTGACAGGGGCCCATCCCCTCCGACCATTTGTACTCGCCGGAGGCACACGCTGAGGGCAACCACACACACAGCTCTATGTTAGTCTCTCATACATACATGAATCGCGGACATCACTCGCTCACATAATCATCATTTACAATCGCATTGTCTTGTATTCCTATATTATTATTATTATTATTATTATTATTATTATTATTATTATTATTATTATTATTATTAACTTCATCTGCCACTATGTCACATCTTCTGTCGGGCTTTGTTGTTCTTAAAAAAAGTTACTTGCATATCCTTTACAAGACGTAGCAGTCAACCCCAGCATTTATTTGGGATGTTTGTGATTTCTTGGCAAGTTTACGTTAAGTAGTTTGCCATTGCTTTCTGAACGGCCGGCACTCATACCATTGTATGAAAACCAACACAAGACGGTCTGCTGCCAATCGCCAGCAGCTGTGTTTGGAACGCGGTATGCGGAATTACAAGTTGTGTCCGTCACCCATTCACGACATTAACAACTCCTATTATGGCATTCGGTGTGTCCTTCACGTAGACGGATTTTCTTAAAGAGTGTGTGAACTCCATCAGCTCATGGCGGGATGTTGCATGGCCTGATGTGACTACAGTATCTGATCAATCTCCTATTTACTTCATTCATCAGCATCCTTATATCTAGTCATTTGTTCTCAAACTCTCTGATTTCCATTGTCCGACCCACAACACCAGTCTTATGTTTACTTCATTCAACAGCATCCCAGTATGTACTCATTTGTTCTCGAACTTACTGATCTCCATTGTCCGACCCACAACACCAGTCTCATGTTTTCTTCATTCATCAGCATCCCAGTATGTAGTCATTTGTTCTCGAACTTACTGATTTCCATTGTCCGACCTACAACACCAGTCTCATGTTTTCTTCATTCAACAGCATCCCTGTATGTAGTCATTTGTTCTCGAACTTACTTATCTCCATTGTCCGACCCACAACACTCGGCATCAGCCTTCTGAAGACGATTCTGTCAAATGTAAGGACAGTTGAAGGTCTAAGACTTTGGGCCCGCCTTAAGGACAGTATCTGCTTTGTGGTTGTCTTTACCCGCAACACGTGGACCTTCAGCAGACTGCAGCCAGTGCCTGGGCCGGAAATAACCACTTCACATAATCATGATGTAATGAGCAGAGGTGACCAGTGCCTGTCCTCATCGACCGTCCTTCCCCGACGATTCTGATATCCGGTTTCATCAGGCTGGATCGACCACAGAGCCGCACTGTTGAGAACATTAATATTGCCTCTGGTGGGACCGAACCTCGACCAATGTCTTGACAGGCAAACGTGGTACCCACTAGAACGCCGTGGCTCCTTTCAAACACCTGAACTTATTCTCTGCGCTGACGCACTAGGTCGCTTCCTGTCATACTGTTCTCCTCATTGACGTACTATGTCGCTTCCTGTCATATTATTCCCTGCGTTGAGGTTCTAGGTCGCTTCCTGTCATACTGTTCTCCTCGTTGACGTACTAGGTCGCTTCCTGTCATACTCTTCTCCTCGTTGACGTACTAGGTCGCTTCCTGTCATACTCTTCTCCTCGTTGACGTACTAGGTCGCTTCCTGTCATACTGTTCTCCTCGTTGACGTACTAGGTCGCTTCCTGTCATACTGTTCTCCTCATTGACGTACTACGTCGCTTCCTATCATATTATTCTCTGCGTTGAGGTTCTAGGTCGCTTCCTGTCATATTATTCCCTGCGTTGACGTACTAGGTCGCTTCCTGTCATATTGTTCTCCTCGTTGACGTACTAGGTCGCTTCCTGTCATACTGTTCTCCTCGTTGACGTACTAGGTCGCTTCCTGTCATACTGTTCTCATCGTTGACGTACTAGGTCGCTTCCTGTCATATTATTCTCCTCGTTGATGTACTAGGTCGCTTCCTGTCATACTGTTCTCCTCATTGACGTACTACGTCGCTTCCTGTCATATTATTCTCCTCGTTGACGTACTAGGTCGCTTCCTGTCATATTATTCTCCTCGTTGATGTACTAGGTCGCTTCCTGTCATACTGTTCTCCTCATTGACGTACTACGTCGCTTCCTGTCATATTATTCTCCTCGTTGACGTACTAGGTCGCTTCCTGTCATATTATTCTCCTCGTTGATGTACTAGGTCGCTTCCTGTCATACTGTTCTCCTCATTGACGTACTACGTCGCTTCCTGTCATACTGTTCTCCTCGTTGACGTACTAGGTCGCTTCCTGTCATACTGTTCTCATCGTTGACGTACTAGGTCGCTTCCTGTCATATTATTCTCCTCGTTGATGTACTAGGTCGCTTCCTGTCATACTGTTCTCCTCATTGACGTACTACGTCGCTTCCTGTCATATTATTCTCCTCGTTGACGTACTAGGTCGCTTCCTGTCATATTATTCTCCTCGTTGATGTACTAGGTCGCTTCCTGTCATACTGTTCTCCTCATTGACGTACTACGTCGCTTCCTGTCATATTATTCTCCTCGTTGACGTACTAGGTCGCTTCCTGTCATATTATTCTCCTCGTTGATGTACTAGGTCGCTTCCTGTCATATTATTCTCCTCATTGACGTACTACGTCGCTTCCTGTCATATTATTCTCTGCGTTGAGGTTCTAGGTCGCTTCCTGTCATATTATTCTCTGCGTTGAGGTTCTAGGTCGCTTCCTGTCATATTATTCCCTGCGTTGACGTACTAGGTCGCTTCCTGTCATATTGTTCTCCTCGTTGACGTACTACGTCGCTTCCTGTCATATTATTCCCTGCGTTGACGTACTAGGTCGCTTCCTGTCATACTGTTCTCCTCATTGACGTACTAGGTCGCTTCCTGTCATATTATTCTCCTCGTTGATGTACTAGGTCGCTTCCTGTCATATTATTCTCCTCGTTGATGTACTAGGTCGCTTCCTGTCATACTGTTCTCCTCATTGACGTACTAGGTCGCTTCCTGTCATACTGTTCTCCTCATTGACGTACTAGGTCGCTTCCTGTCATATTATTCTCCTCGTTGATGTACTAGGTCGCTTCCTGTCATATTATTCTCCTCGTTGATGTACTAGGTCGCTTCCTGTCATACTGTTCTCCTCATTGACGTACTAGGTCGCTTCCTGTCATACTGTTCTCCTCGTTGACGTACTAGGTCGCTTCCTGTCATATTATTCTCCTCGTTGATGTACTAGGTCGCTTCCTGTCATATTATTCTCCTCATTGACGTACTACGTCGCTTCCTGTCATATTATTCTCTGCGTTGAGGTTCTAGGTCGCTTCCTGTCATATTATTCTCTGCGTTGAGGTTCTAGGTCGCTTCCTGTCATATTATTCCCTGCGTTGACGTACTAGGTCGCTTCCTGTCATATTGTTCTCCTCGTTGACGTACTACGTCGCTTCCTGTCATATTATTCTCCTCGTTGACGTACTAGGTCGCTTCCTGTCATATTATTCTCCTCGTTGATGTACTAGGTCGCTTCCTGTCATACTGTTCTCCTCATTGACGTACTACGTCGCTTCCTGTCATATTATTCTCTGCGTTGAGGTTCTAGGTCGCTTCCTGTCATATTATTCTCTGCGTTGAGGTTCTAGGTCGCTTCCTGTCATACTGTTCTCCTCATTGACGTACTACGTCGCTTCCTGTCATATTATTCTCTGCGTTGAGGTTCTAGGTCGCTTCCTGTCATATTATTCTCTGCGTTGAGGTTCTAGGTCGCTTCCTGTCATATTGTTCTATGCGCTGACGTACTAGGTCGCTTCCTGACATATTGTTCTCTGCGCTGACGTACTAGGTCGCTTCCTGGCTTATTGTTAAGGCTACTGGGAGTTGCCAGAACCCGTCTCAACCTATGAACGGTTCTTCGCTGTCTCGGGAGCGCAAACGACAGTCTGCAGAAATCGGTGTCATGTGTGTGTTTGAGTGTGTGTGTGTGTGGGGGGGGGGGTGTTTGCGTATGTGTGTCCATGCTAAAACATGCACTCTAGCATGCTTGCCAAACCAAACTCAACAACTTCCAGAGAACAAACACCACAAAAACAACCGAAGTTTGAGACAAAGGAATGCCGAGATTGTGATCACAAGCAAGGCTCTGTGTTTGTCGCTAGGAGAAAACCAACACAGGACCGCCTGAGACAACACTGTCTCCCGGGCTGACACCAGCTCACACATCCAGCAGCCAGCATCAAACAGCCACCTTCCAGAAGTGTCTCTGATCTCCGAGAATATCCGACCCCGTTGTGATCCCCTGAGAACCGGGGCGGTCAGTTTTTGCTGTGGGGATTTGGGCAAGGACGGGCGGTTGTTCTTGAGCTCAGAGATGTTTGCTGGAGCTGTCGTCACTGCAATGTGTGTGTTTGAGCTCAGGTTTTGGGGTTCTTGTGACCGCGTGCCAGGTCTCGCTATGTGACAGGATGGATTGTGACAGAACGGTGTGTGACATGTGTTCTTGTGTGACAGGAGGGTGTGTGACATGTGTTCTTGTGTGACAGGATGGTATGTGACTTGTGTTCTTGTGTGACAAACGCACATCTGTCAAGTCTAGTTTTGTGTGGGTATATGTGGCAAAAATAGTTGTGTAGACACGTTACCAAATGTCAAATATGGGTGTTAGCGGATGACAGATGTCATGTACAGTTGTGACAGGATGGCAGATGCCATGTACAGTTGTGACAGGATGACAGATGGCATGTACAGTTGTGACAGGATGACAGATGGCATGTACAGTTGTGACAGGATGACAGATGCCATGTAGTTGTGATAGGATGACAGATGCCATGTACAGTTGTGATAGGATGACAGATGCCATGTACAGTTGTGACAGGATGACAGATGCCATGTACAGTTGTGACAGGATGACAGATGCCATGTACAGTTGTGACAGGATGACAGATGCCATGTACAGTTGTGACAGGATGACAGATGCCATGTACAGTTGTGACAGGATGACAGATGCCATGTACGGTTGTGCTAGTATTTTACTAGTGCTGACACCACAGACCGGGGATCCCCCAATAGAGGTTAGTTGTTCGCTTACCGTCTCTCTGGGCATGGGGCCCACATTGGAACTGGGGCGGATGTTTGACACTGACATGGGCTTCCCCGGGCGACCCAGTTTAACATGGGGTACCAGGATATGTATTGGGAAGCCAAGGAGGCCGGCACAACCACACAATGTTAACTGTTCTATAACAATAGGTCTCTAGCGCCATGTGTCAATGTGCCTTAATGCGAGTACAAGTGTCCTTTGAGTGACCTCCTGGTCGACCTCATACCCCGGGTCTCTCTCTCTCTCTCTCACACACACACACACTCCTGTCATCTGTCACTGACCTCTACACTACGTGCCGACAGGTTGCCCTCATACCCCGGGTCTCTCTCTCTCTCTCTCACACACACACACACAAACACACACACTCCTGTCATCTGTCACTGACCTCTACACTACGTGCCGACAGGTTGCCCTCATACCCCGGGTCTCTCTCTCTCTCTCTCACACACACACACACAAACACACACACTCCTGTCATCTGTCACTGACCTCTACACTACGTGCCGACAGGTTGCCCTCATACCCCGGGTCTCTCTCTCTCTCTCTCACACACACACACACAAACACACACACTCCTGTCATCTGTCACTGACCTCTACACTACGTGCCGACAGGTTGCCCTCATACCCCGGGTCTCTGTGTCTCACACACACACACACACACACACACACACACATAGAGACACAGACACGCAGACAAATACACAGACACACACACACACACACACTCCTGTCATCTGTCACTACGTGCTGGTCTGGTCGCCCTCATACCCCGGGTCTCTCTCTCTCTCTCTCGCGCGCTCTCTCTCTCTCTCTCTCTCTCTCTCTCTCTCTCTCTCTCTCTCACACACACATACACACTCTCCTGTCATCTGTGACTCACCTGTACATTGCGTGCCCGCCTGGTTGCCCTCATACCCCGGGTCGCAAACACACTCGCCCTTGGGGTCATCAAACCAGACCCCGTCGTTCCTGCACGGGTAGGACAGCGGGGATCGCTGGGAGGCGTGGTCCACACAGACCCCCTTCTTCTCCACCAGAGAGTAGGTCCGGTCCCCCGTGGGCGTCTCCTCGAAGAAGGCGAAGTTTTTGGTGATGTTCGGGCACGTGATGTAGTAGACTCGAACCCGGACCAGTGTCACACAGGCCCCTTCGTCCTGGATGGCGAAGTAGACCCCGCGTGGACCTTGGGGGGTCAGGGCTATCTGGCGGGTTTCTGTGTTGAATTCTTTCTCGCTGTAATCCTGGGGGAGACAGTTTGTGGGCCTGTTATATCACAGTGACAGAATGGGTGACAGATTGTGTCACAGACTGGGTGACAGCGAGTGACAGACTGGGTAACACCGAGTGACAGACTGGGTGACAGCGAGTGACAGACTGGGTGACAGCAAGTGACAGACCGGGTGACAGCGAGTGATAGAGTGAGTGGCAGATTGAGTGACAGATTGTGTGACACAGCGAGTGACAGTCTCAGATAGCGATAGGAAGGGAGAGAATGTTTGTGGGGTGTATCATGTCACGGTGACAGACTAAGTGACACAGAGAGTGACAGACTGAGTGACAAAGTCTCAGTCACAGAGAGTGACAGGGACAGATATAGAGGCAGAGACAGCAAAATAACAGACATGATGTCAGAGTGGTATTTGATGAGTAAAGACGGGGAGAGAGAGAGAGAGAGAGAGAGAGAGAGAGAGAGAGAGAGAGAGAGAGAGAGAGAAAGAGAGAGAGAGAGAGGGAGAAGGGGGGAGAGACGAACAGACAGACGGAGAGAACGAGAGAGATAACAAACACACAGTGACAGGTGGGGAAGAAAGACAGAGTAAAATAAACAGACGGAAAGTGAACCAGGGAGGAAAAACGGAGGCAAGATACACATATAAGCAGTCAAGTCGTGCTGAGGAGAGAATAGCAAATCATGGATAACAAATGAGGTAGGTATACGCAGACAGAGAGGTACAATACACTAGACGTTGCGACAACAAGTAGAGGATACAGACAACAACACAACCACACAACAGACAAAAACACAAAAGAGACAGACATCTAGAATGGATATACTCATCTAAACAGCTACAGACATGAACGATACACGAAGCACAAAATGGAGAAGAGAGGGATAGAAAACTGATAATGAGAGGAGGAGAAAGATTTGGTGAGAAAGACAGTGTGGAAGAAAGAAATGTGCAGGACAGAAAGAAAGAGGTGGCGAAAATCAGACAGACAGAAAGTCAGACAGTCAGACAAGAGGGAGAGAAACAGAAGGAGAGAGACAGAGAGACATGTGCCCTGTGTAACTGATACCTAAACGACCTCTAAAAATAAGACGCAGCAGTAGAAAGAAAGACAGACAGAAACAAAGAAAGAAGGAGATGAAGATAAACAGACAGACAGAAAGAAAACGAAGAAAGAAAAACAGAAAGAAAAACATAAATAAAGAAAGAAAGAAGAACAAAAACAAGAAAAGAAGACCATGATATGTTGAAGATGAAGAATGAATGGCTGAATGAACAACAGTAAAACAGAAAGTCAAGGATGACATTAACAAGAAAAGACACCTGAACGCAAGGATGTCACAACAGAAGCAAACACTGACACAGACAGGCAACTGACCACGAAGAGTTTGTCCGCGGCTATCTTGTCCACTTTGTTGTAGGTGATCGGGTCCCAGGACGGTCTCATGGCGTTGGCGAAGTCCGAGTCGGCCTCGAAGTAGAAGAGGTTGAATGTTTCCTTGCACTGCTGCAGGTTGGAAGAGTCGATGATCCGGGAGCATTTCCTCATAGTGAACCTGAAATATGACCAATCACTCGTATACTCGTGCAATCATACACAACCTGAAATATGCCCCATCACTCGTATACTCGGGCAATCATACACAACATGAAATATGCCCAATCACTCGTATACTCGTGCAATCATACACAACCTGAAATATGTCCCATCACTCGTATACTCGTGCAAGCATACACAACCTGAAATATGTCCCATCACTCGTATACTCATGCACTCATACACAACCTGAAATATGCCCCATCACTTGTATACTCATGCAAGCATACACAACCTGAAATATGCCTCATCACTTTTATACTCATGCACTCATACACAACCTGAAATATGTCCCATCACTCGTATACTCGTGCAAGCATACACAACCTGAAATATGCCTCATCACTTTTATACTCATGCACTCATACACAACCTGAAATATGTCCCATCACTCGTATACTCATGCACTCATACACAACCTGAAATATGCCCCATCACTTGTATACTCATGCACTCATACACAACCTGAAATATGCCCCATCACTTGTATACTCATGCACTCATACACAACCTGAAATATGCCCCATCACTTGTATACTCATGCACTCATACACAACCTGAAATATGCCCCATCACTTGTATACTCATGCACTCATACACAACCTGAAATATGCCCCATCATTCGTATAATCGTACAATCATACACAACCTGAAATATGCCCCATCACTCGTATACTCGTGCACTCATACACAACCTGAAATATGCCCCATCACTCGTATACTCGTGCACTCATACACAACCTGAAATATGCCCCATCACTTTTATACTCATGCACTCATACACAACCTGAAATATGCGCCATCACTCGTATACTCGTGCAATCATACACAACCTGCAATATGCCCCATCACTCGTATACTCGTGCAATCATACACAACCTGAAGTATGCCCAATCACTCGTGTAATCATACAATCATACACAACCTGAAATATGCCCAATCACTCGTATAATCGTATCTGAGTGTATTTGTGGTAAGTTATCCCTGGTTGTCTCACCCTCCGTCCAAATATATGTCACTATGTAACATAAACTGCCATCTCCTTCCTCAGTCACGTCATGTCACGCGCGCGCACACGCATATATATATATATACATATACAACCCCACCTAAATGAAGTCCATATGTGGCAAGCATTCTGACTTCCACACTGAAGTTAAATCGATATGTAGCAAACGTTCTCCATTCTACACTATTCTTACATCTGCAGGAAGCATCAACTCTCTCGGCTCACACCTAAGTTAAATGTACCTGTATCTAGTTGCCTTAATCTTTGTTCCCTTTCCCTAGATAAACGTCATATCTACATGTAGCACAATGACATTAGCTTACTCCCACGTAAGTTCTAAGTCTAGTCAGTCGGTCACGACCCTGGCATCCACCTGTACTTAATGAGATCGATATGCAGTGAAGTGACCATCGCCCTCTCCCACATAAGTTCTATATGTAGCCAATCGATCACTACCTCCCCTACGTAAGTTCAACATGTAGCCAGTCGCCCACTACCTCTCCCACATAAGTTCTATATGTAGCCAATAGATCACTACCTCTCCCACATAAGTTCTATATGTAGCCAATCGATCACAATCTCTCCCACATAAGTTCTATATGTAGCCAATCGATCACAATCTCTCCCACATAAGTTCTATATGTAGCCAATAGATCACTACCTGCCCTACATAAGTTCAACATGTAGCCAGTCGATCACGACCCGGCGTCCAGCTGGACTTACGTGAGATCGATGTGCAGAGAGTTAGCTCCGGCTCGGTCCACGTAGGGCAGCCTCAGCCAGTTGTCCACGTTAGAGGTCTTGACGTAGCAGGACGAGTATGTCCTCAGCGGCTCCGAGAAACCCTCCATGTTGACGGTGGCTTCCATCCACTGGGGACACAAGCAAATATACACATGAGTTGGGGCAACACATCAACAAGCTGGGTACAATACATGACTACACAAGGCACCAGTTGGGGCAACACATCAACAAGCTTGGTACAACAGAAGTAGACACATGACCACACAAGGCACCAGTTGGGGCAACACATCACCAAGCTTGGTACAACAGAAGTAGACACATGACCACACAAGGTACCAGTTGGGGCAACACATCACCAAGCTTGGTACAACAGAAGCAGACAAATGACCACACAAGGTACCAGTTGGGGTAACACATCAACACACTGGGTACAATACATGACCACACAAGGCACCCGTTGGGGCAACACATCAACACACTGGGTACAATACATGACCACACAAGGTACCAGTTGGGGCAACACATCAACACACTGGGTACAATACATGACCACACAAGGTACCAGTTGGGGCAACACATCAACACACTGGGTACAATACATGACCACACAAGGTACCAGTTGGGGTAACACATCAACACACTGGGTACAATACATGACCACACAAGGTACCAGTTGGGGGAACACATCAACACACTGGGTACAATACATGACCACACAAGGTACCAGTTGTGGCAACACATCAACACACTGGGTACAATACATGACCACACAAGGTACCAGTTGGGGTAACACATCAACACACTGGGTACAATACATGACCACAATACATGACCACACAAGGTACCAGTTGGGGCAACACATCAACACGCTGGGTACAATACATGACCACACAAGGTACCAGTTGGGGCAACACATCAACAAGCTGGGTACAATACATGACCACACAAGGCACCAGTTGAAGCAACACATCAACACACTGGGTACAATACATGACCACACAAGGCACCAGTTGGAGCAAGACATCATCACGCTGGGTACAATACATGACCACACAAGGTACCAGTTGGGGCAACACATCAACAAGCTGGGTACAATACATGACTATATAAGGCACCAGTTGTAGCAACACATCAACAAGCTGGGTACAATACATGACTATATAAGGCACCAGTTGGAACAACACATCAACAAGCTGGGTACAATACATGACTATACAAGGCACCAGTTGTAGCGACACATCAACAAGCTGGGTACAATACATGACCACACAAGGCACCAGTTGGAGCAAGACATCAACAAGCTGGGTACAATACATGACTACACAAGGTACCAGTTGGGGCAACACATCAACAAGCTGGGTACAATACATGACTATATAAGGCACCAGTTGTAGCAACACATCAACAAGCTGGGTACAATACATGACTATATAAGGCACCAGTTGGAACAACACATCAACAAGCTGGGTACAATACATGACTATACAAGGCACCAGTTGTAGCAACACATCAACACACTGGGTACAATACATGACCACACAAGGCACCAGTTGGAGCAACACATCAATACACTGGGTACAATACATGACTATATAAGGCATCAGTTGGACCAACACATCAACAAGCTGGGTACAATACATGACTATACAAGGCACCAGTTGTAGCAACACATCAACAAGCTGGGTACAATACATGACCACACAAGGCACCAGTTGGAGCAACACATCAATACACTGGGTACAATACATGACCACACAAGGCACCAGTTGGGGCAACACATCAACAAGCTGGGTACAATACATGACTATACAAGGCACCAGTTGGAGCAACACATCAACACACTGGGTACAATACATGACTATATAAGGCACCAGTTGGAACAACGCATCAACAAGCTGGGTACAATACATGACTATACAAGGCACCAGTTGTAGCAACACATCAACACACTGGATACAATACATGACCACACAAGGCACCAGTTGTAGCGACACATCAACAAGCTGGGTACAATACATGACCACACAAGGCACCAGTTGGAGCAACACATCAATACACTGGGTACAATACATGACCACACAAGGCACCAGTTGGGGCAACACATCAACAAGCTGGGTACAATACATGACCACACAAGGCACCAGTTGGAGCAACACATCAACACACTGGGTACAATACATGACCACACAAGGCACCAGTTGGGGCAACACATCAACACACTGGGTACAATACATGACCACACAAGGCACCAGTTGGGGCAACACATCAACACACTGGGTACAATACATGACCACACAAGGCACCAGTTGGAGCAACACATCAACAAACTGGGTACAACACAAGCAGATACATGACCACACACGTTCTTTAATGGTATAATCTACCGTTAGTTCTTCTTCTGTGTTCTGTTCGGCATGCCGTGTTGTTGCGGTCTTTGTTTGGCAGGTTTCTTTACATATAGGTTATAATCAAGAACGGGGACAGGATACAACCTTGTCGTACTCCGGATCTTATAGTGAGGGGTTCTGAATTTGTTCTCACTATGCATTCACTGTTGTTGTATAAGCGTCTACATACGTTTGTTAGATGTGTACTCACTCCATATGTTTTCTATCTACTCTATCAATTGTCTCTTCTTGTTCGACAAAGGCTAAGTAGAGTGTTTCATTACATTCGATTGATTTTTCTATAAGCTGTCTAAGATTAAAGACGGCATCTGTGCATCCCTTGTTTTTCCTAAATCCAAGTTGTGTTTCGCTTAGCTGGGGTTCTATTGTAGGTCGTAACCTTTTCTCTAGAATTGTGCAGAATATTTTTCCACCATGACTCAAAAGTGAAATGCCTCTGTAATGTGTGCAGTCTTTTTTTTTTTTTTTTTTTCCAAATTGGGATAATTCTGTCGTTACCCCAGTCTCGTGGTGTCTGTTGTTCTACCGAAACATGGTTAAATCGTCAATGTGGCATGTTGTTCCTACTTCTCTTGCTGCTTTAATTAGTTCATTTGATATTGCATCTAGTACCGGTGATTTATTCAATGGGGATAATCTGACGGCTTCTCCAATTTCTTCATTCAGTATGTCTGATTCTAGTTCTTCGATGGCATCTGTGTCAATTTCTTGGATTTCTGTGGCATTTGATAGAATGTTGAGAAGTTGTTCAAAGTACTGCTTCCATCTTTTTA
>OY992896.1:3440890-3530890 GCA_963921405.1 Cepaea hortensis
CCGACCGCCCACGTTTATCGGCATGGCATATGAACTAGAGAGTAAAAGAGATAGATTATCGAGAAAATAGGGGGTAAAAGAGAGATAGAGACAGGGAGAGACAACGAGAGACAAAGATAGTAGGAGGTGAGAGAGAGAGAGAGAGAGAGAGAGAGAGAGAAAGAGAGAGAGAGAGAGAGAAATATTAGATTTTTAACGAGAGTAAGGCGTAAGAGAGAGAGAGAGAGAGAGAGAGAGAGAGAGAGAGAGAGAGAGAGAGAGAGATTAGATTTTTAACGAGAGTAAGGGGTAAGAGAGAGAGAGAGAGATAAATATTAGATTTTTAACGAGAGTAAGGGGTAAGAGAGAGAGAGAGAGAGAGAGAGAGAGAGAGAGAAAGAGAGAGAGAGAAATATTAGATTTTTAACGAGAGTAAGGGGTAAGAGAGAGAGAGAGAGAGAGAGAGAGAGAGAGAGAGACTATATAGAAAGTAGGTGGGGAAGAGAGAGAGACAGAGAGGATATTCGGCTGTAGACAGAGAGGGGGGAAGAGCGTAGGTGGGGGGGGGGGAGAGAGCGTAGAAGGTAAGAGGAAGAGGATTGGATTAAAGGGAGAGAAGGAGGGGGCAGGGGTTTTATGTAACAGGGAGAGAATGAGATTAAATAGAGAGGATTAAATTATATTTTGTAATGCAGTATGTTAGAAAGGACATAAGAGGGAGAAACAAAAGATAAGATCAGAGGATGTGAATTCACGATGAGACGGTAGAAAGAAAATAAGAGGATAGACAGAAGATGAGATAAAAGAGGACAAGACGGAACTATTACGACAGCGAGGTGGTACAACGGCATGAATTTAGCCAGAATTGAGACATTCACCCATGAAAGAGAGAAAGCGAGACGGCAGCCACAGAAAGATTTATAGACTCGGCCACACAAGATATGACAAGTGCCCCGTGTGCAACAACGTCTATAATTTGGCCTGCCGTCCTGTCCATAGACACGCAGGCTGCAGCCATTCTCAGCCAGTTCTCGTGTTAAGAAATCAAGTCCGAGGGGGTGACAGGAGCCCCGGATAAGCCGTCTTGAGGGACCCGCCTTGCTATCTGCACCCGGGCATAGCTCGGCATTCTATGGATTTGTTCCTGGGCTTCAGATTTGAAATTGGGGTCGCAGTAGAGGTTAATAGAGGAAGTCTTTTATGTGTGTTCAAAAGCTGAACGTAGGAGGGAAGGAGGGAGGAAGAGAGAGGGGGAGAGAGAGAGAGAGAGAGAGAGAGAGAGAGAGAGAGAGAGAGAGAGAGAGAGAGAGAGAGAGAGGCGTTTTACAGTGAGCAGTTATGGAAGGAGTAGAAATTGGTTGCGCTGAGTTGCAAAGCAATTGTTTATGACTCATTCAAGACTGAATGATGTTTGCTGGCGGTTTTCGCGCTCGCAGAAACTGTTGTTACTCACATTCTCGTTGTAATACTTGTGGACAAACAGCGGACCGCAAATAAATCAACCGGGTGCCGTCTCCACAATGAAGGTTGGCTGCAATGGATCTCCAACACTGTTTGCCTCTCGCCCTGACTGTACATTCAGTCACAATGCTGTTCGTCCATCGCTTGATGATATCTTCCGACTTGTATCGTCTGCCTCTTGTTGGCTGGCCTTCAACCTTACCCTCCAGTATGGTTTGTACAAGGCTGGTGTGTCTTTTAACGTTGTCGAAATGCTTTAGTTGCGTCTGTTTCATTTCTGTCACTAACTCCCTGTTAATTGCAAGATTTTCCAGAACCGCTGTATTTGCTTGTTTCTGACCTCAAATATCGGCACACCACAGCCGTCCACTCTATACAGCCATCCACTCTATACAGCCACCCACTCTATACAGCCGTCCACTGGGTTCCAAATGTTGCTGTATGTAGCCGAGGCGCGGTGTTGGGGTGAGCGCCCAACATTGCTCAAATACCTCAATGGCTCGTGAATACATAACCTATGCAGCAAAAGTCCAACTCCTGGCCTTCACGGGCGGACCTGTTTAAACTAACAGGAGAAGGGGCGACGGCGAGTCTCTGGCGCCGGAAAATAACCAGTATGCTCTAGATGTGTATGCACGTACATGCATGCGCAGACAGGTGTGTGCGCGCGTACACATCTACACTCGAGTGAGACCACAGTCTGCTCTAGCAAAGAAAGGTGCTGAAGACGGAGGCAACCAGCCAAGAGGCGCACCACAGAAATCAGGATGCCACGCAATCACGCAAAATGGAATATGTCGACTACTGCTAATCGTTATGGTGCTCGCCCTGCTTTGGACCCCCAGGCAGGTGCAGTGCCGGGCCCTATGTCTCGAAAGGGTCCAACCCCAACTACTGGAGGTCCTTCTCAGATGTCCTGTGGAGCCAGGGGACATGAGAATAGGACGACTGGCCATACTAAACGAAGACTTAAAATAATGCACTGGAATGTGGAGGGAGTCAGCAACAAAAAAATAGAATTAGAAAAAATCTTGGACCAAGAAAAAGTAAGCATATGTTGCTTGCAAGAAACTCACCTCAATGAAAATATAGCCTTCAAAATCAGAGGCTACCAGTGTTACCGATCTGACCGAAAGAACAGGCGAAAAGGTGGGATACTGACCCTTGTAAGAAATAACATCATGGCTTCCCAAATCAAAGTCTACATGGAAGGGGCTGAGTATCAGACACTTAAACTTAAGACAGGTAATACAGATCTACATCTGATCAATTACTACTGTCCAAGTGACCGCCCACAGGCACTGGACACTCTACCACTAAAAGAAAAAATGATTGTGTGTGGCGATTTCAACAGCCACTCGCAGAGCTGGGGCTATGATCACATGGACCAGAGAGGAGAGAGACTGGAAGACTGGCAGGATGAGAATAGATTCATGTTGATTAACAAGCCGTCCGACCCACATACTTTCTACTCGAGATCATGGCACTCTACAACTACACCTGACCTGGCTTTTCATTCACCAGACCTGGAGTGGAACATTACACGAACTGTTGGGAAACAACTTGGTGGCAGTGACCATCGGCCAGTCTTTCTAACCGTAGAAAATGAGCTTGTAAGTGAAAGCAGTACCCTCTCGAGGTGGAACTACAAGAAAGCAGACTGGGCAATGTACAAGCATCGCACCAGCATACTGGTTAGAAACCTGAACACTGAGAAAGACATAAATAAAGCAGTTGAAGAGTTTGGGAAATGCATACTACAGGCAGCGCGAGAAACAGTACCAAGAGGAGCCCGTAAACAATATAAACCCTACTGGAGTAGTGAACTGGAACAGTTGCATAATGATGTTGAAGTGTGTAGAAAGCAAGCAGAGGCCACACCCAGCCAAGAGCACCACAATAAATTCCAGCATGCAAAAGCCAAATTTCAAAGGGCCAAGCTGCAGGCTAGACGGAAAAGCTGGCAGGAGAAAACGGAGTCTCTGAACTTTGAAAGAGACACAAGGAAATTGTGGAAGTTAATAAAACAGCTTAATGACGAGGGCACAGGGAGAAACTCAAAAATTGCACTACATAAAGATGGAAAAATCTTAACAAGAAAGCAAGCAGCTGACCATTTTGCGGACTCGTTCGCACAAGATAGCAATATCAAAATTAGTCCAGAGAAACAACAAGAGATTCGAGAGAAACGACAACATACAGGACAGAAGGAAATAGTACATGAGGTTCTGGAGGCACCCATCACAATCAGCGAACTGGAGCTAGCCATATCAAAACTGAAAATGAGAAAGTCACCAGGAGCTGATGGTATCTCCAATGAAATGATCAGGAACCTAGGAACAGAGGCCAAAACAAAGCTGTTGCAGATCTTCAATAACAGCTGGACCTTAGGCAGTGTTCCACAAGCCTGGAGAGAAGCAATCATGATACCCCTCCTAAAATCAGGGAAAGATGGTTCCATTGCCTCTAGCTACAGACCAATTAGCCTCACCAGCTGTCTCTGCAAAACACTGGAGCGCATCATCAATCACAGACTGCAGTGGTACATTGAAAGTAAAAACATCCTTGTGCCACAGCAGGCTGGCTTTAGGCAGTGCTACTCTACGGAAGATCAGACAACCTACCTCTCTCAAGAAATTGAGGATGCATTCCAAGAGAAGAAGCTGGTGCTTGCGGCATGGATAGATCTGAAGAAAGCCTTTGACAAAGTCTGGAAAGAAGGTCTGATGAAGAAACTGAGAAACTGCAAAGTCAATGGAAGAATGTACAAATGGGTGAAAGCATACTTGCACAACAGAAGAGCCCGAGTACAGATAGACGGACTCAAGAGCAAGAAAGTACTACTGCGTCACGGTGTCCCCCAGGGCGGAGTCTTGTCCCCCACACTTTTTCTAATCTTCATCAATGATCTTGTTGCTCACCTACCACATGGAATTAAAGCGGCAATGTACGCCGATGACCTGGTTCTATGGAGCACAAATGAATATGCATCAGTGGCCACCAGATTGCTACAAAGAGCTGTAGATACATTTGCTGCATGGGCAAATAGATGGTGTGTCAGCATAAACACTGACAAGTGCAGCACCACCCTATTTACCCTCTCTCCAAAACAAAAGGCAGGGATCATCCAGATAAATGGAACACCCCTAAGAGAAGATAAAGAACCAACATACCTTGGAGTAACATTTGATGGCAAGCTGACATGGAGAAAGCACATCAACAAAGCAGTAGCAAAAGCCAGAAGGAAAATAGCCATCCTGAGAAAGCTAAGTGGAACCACATGGGGAGCCAGTACGAAAATACTTAGCAAAGTTTACCAACAGAGCATACGACCACACCTGGAATATGGGTCAACTGCGTGGTGTTCAGCATCAAATACCACACTACAAGAGCTGGACATGGTGCAAAATCAAGCACTTAGAGTCACCACAGGAGGGATGAGATCAACCCCTATAGTGGAAATGGAGAAGATGGGGAGGACACAGGCACTGAGTGAGCGCAGAGATACGAAAACGCTAATACAAGCAGAAAAGTTCCTCAGCTTGCCAGGCCACCCTATGAAGAACAGATTTGAAAACCTAGCTATGGGGCGGTTGAAAAGAAGTAGTTTTATCCACCAGGCCAAACGACTCTGCAGAGAAACCACTGATCTTTTCACAGTTGGTATCCCCCTAACAACTATTCCAGAGCGAACTCCATGGAAAGATGAGCATAGACTATCGTTACAAAACCAGACAAAAGTGAGAGGAATATTTGACAAGGAAGAACAGAACAGTGTGCAGCGCAGAACAGCCACTCTCAGCTTCCTTGATGAAGAATACCCACAGGACCTCTGGATCCGAGTCTACACAGATGGGTCAGCACAAAATGCTGTTCGAAATGGAGGAGCGGGAGTGTACATAGAATACCCAAATAATACTAGGGACACAGCCAGAGTACCGACAGGAAAGTACTGCCATAACTATGATGCCGAAATTGAGGCAATCAAGATAGCAACAGAGAAATTACTAAATAACAGCAATGGTACACAACCTGTGGTGCTACTAACAGATGCAAAATCAGTACTCGAGGCGCTCCTCTCTGGGAAATTGCCAGTACTAAGGACACTACTTTCTGAACTTAGCAGTCAGCATAAAGTCACCATACAGTGGATACCATCCCACTGTGGAGTACCCGGAAACGACAGAGCTGATCAATTGGCTAAGGAAGGAGCCAAAGAGGAACAGCCTGATGTGCCCGTTACATACCACCAAAAGAAAAGAATGATCAAATCAGTCAGAAAGCCACCAAAACCTGCTCAAGATGACTACCACATTATGGACAGACCAGAACAAGTCATTATTCTGCGCCTCAGAACAGGACACAATAGATTACGCAACCACATGTATACAAAATTCAAGATTGGTGAAACAGCCATGTGCACATGTGGATTGGCGTCGCAGACAGCAGAGCACATACTCCAAGACTGCCCAAAATATAACATATCTAGGCAAACCTTCTGGCCTAGAGAGACGACAGTGGAAGATAAACTCTATGGACCACTGTGTGAACTGAAAAAAAACAGTTCAATTCATGCAAGAGACGACATTGCAGATATAGACATATTTCAAGCGAATTGGAACAGTTGCATAATGATGTTGAAGTGTGTCAAGTGTGCAGAGGCCAAGAAGAAGAAGAAGCCGTCCACTCTGTACAGCCATCCACTCTATACAGCCATCCACTCTATATAGCCGTCCACTCTATACAGCCGTCCACTCTATACAGCCGTTCACTCTATACAGCCATCCACTCTATACAGCCATCCACTCTATACAGCCATCCACTCTGTGCAGACATCCACTCTATACAGCCGTCCACTCTGTGCAGCCATCCACTCTATACAGCCATCCACTCTATACAGCCATCCACTCTATACAGCCGTCCACACTGTACAGCCGTCCACACTGTACAGCCGTCCACACTGTAAAGCCGTCCACTCTATACAGCCACCCACTCTATACAGCCACCCACTCTATACAGCCGTCCACTCTATACAGCCACCCACTCTATAC
This sequence comes from Cepaea hortensis, assembly GCA_963921405.1. Lineage (NCBI taxonomy): Eukaryota > Metazoa > Mollusca > Gastropoda > Stylommatophora > Helicidae > Cepaea > Cepaea hortensis. The sequence goes on from OY992896.1 coordinate 3,447,382, forward strand.
AGGAAACTAGGTTTTTTAAAACAATTTGTTGTCGCTCCCTCGCTTTGAACTCCAGTGTAGTCCATCCACGCTACGCCTAGTAGCACTGGGCTGAATCTTACGTGCGGATTGCTTTCCTTATTACCAGTGACCCTTGCCAATAGACCAACTTCAGAGGTACTTGTAATTTACGCCCCCAAGTCAAAGAAGATAAGTCAACATTTTAGTCCAACTGACCGATGTAGGGATTGAACCTGCTACCTCAGCATCAGCACACCGGATGTCTAAGAACGAGCTCTCTTGTCCATTCCGCCACGCTGACCCCCGGAAAGAAGTATTATGAAGCCCACTGCGGAGCCAGCTGGACCGAAGCCTTCCAGTCCCCCGAATGGGTCCCTCTTTGCCGAATGTTTACCGCCTTAATATTCTCGTGAATCGCTCCTAGCGTGTTTTCGCACATCCAGCTTCGGGGCGTTTAAGCGTCTTCCGCACATACCCCACAAGAACGCAGCTGTGTGTGGCTACCTGCAGACCGCCCTGCCCTCAGGGCGGCGAACATTTGTACACCCGGTGTATCGTGCCCAAACATACAAATCTGACCCATCCGATGAGTACAGGAAATATCAACACCCAGTCGACTGCAGGAGCCGTAGTAACATAGTGGCCCGTGCCGTGCCTGCCATGCCAGAGGTCCAGGTTTAAACCCAAGCAGATTCAGGAGTATTATTGTTTTTCCCCCTCTAAAATACATATTTTGGGGTAGCCAGTACGTCTCTCAGGCCGTTCTAGCCTCCTGAAAATGCATTCCTGACAATTGCCAGCATTTTCTGGGATCTTGTGACAAGAGCAGGCGTGGGGAAGGGAACATGCACCCTCATCTCATTGTGTTATGGCACACAAGGGTAATACTTCACATCCAACGCAATTTATGTGATGAGACTACCTTTACTTTGAGTTCCCTTTCTCCGCCCCCCCCCCCGTCTCTATCTCCTCATTGCTCTACGATCTGCTCTCTCTGTACATCATACTTTCTCGACCTTGTCAACTGGTCCGTTCCCCCTCGCTGTGTGCGTCTCTCTCTCTCTCTCTCTCTCTCTCTCTCTCTCTCTCTCTCTCTCTCTCTCTCTCTCTCCGCCACTCTCTTTTTTCTTCCTCTTGTGCCTTTCGTCCGTTTCCGTCTATGTCTCTCTCACCCATCTCTCTCTCACTTTCTTGGTCTCGTGTCTGTTCTGTCTCTCTCTCTTTCTCTCGTGCTCTCTGGTCGGTTTCCCTCGCTCTATGTCTCGCTCTTCTGCTCTCTGGTTGGTTTCATCTCTCTGTCTGTTTATGTCCTGCTCCCTGGTCCGCACCCCTCTCACTCTCTATGTCTCTCTCCTGCTCTCTGGTCCGTTCCCCTCTCTGTAAGTCTCTTAGTCCTGTTCTCTAGTTCTTTCCTCTCTCTGTATGTCTCTCTCTCTCCTGTTCTGTGGTCCGCCCCCCCCCCCCGGCCCATTCTCTCATGCTGTCTGGTCCGTTCCTCCTTCTCTATGTCTCGCACACGTGTTCTCTGGTCCGTCTCTTTCTCTCTCTCTCTCTCTCTCTCTCTCTCTCTCTCTCTCTCTCTCTCTCTCTCTCGCTCGCTTTCATGTTTCCTTTCCGTTCCCCTCTCTGTCTCTCTCCTCCTGTGCCCTCTGCTCTCTCTCTCTCTCTCTTCCCCCTTCCTTTCTCCAGACAATATCCCAGTGGTTCTCAACCGGTGGGGAATCCCCCCTAGGGGGAATTTTAGGGTTTCCGGGGGGGGGGGGGATGGGGGAGAGAAATAAGATTATTTCAAGATCGCGTTAATACAAGAACCGATTACTTGATTTTGTTTTCCCCTTCATACTTTACCGTTCTGTACGTCTCACCCTTCTAAAATTCATTTTATAAAGTAAGTAGACCCACAAATCACGTTTTATGTGGACGTCTAGACTTGTTTTAGTATATGATACCATTATTACGTATACTGTGTAAAAATAGGAAGGGGGGAATTTTAGGTAGGAAATACGAAAGTGGGAGGGGGGTGGGATGACGTTCTGAAAATATGGTGGAGGGGGCACGGGCCAAAAAAGGTTGAGAACCACTGCAATATCCCAAACCCAGGCCTGGGAGCCCCAGACAAGACCCAGCAGAGAAAACACTCGCGAATCTTCTGGACCTCAGCCCTTTGAAGCACAGGAACACGGTCACGAGTGCCAGGTTTATTTTGAGAAATTATGTAAATTCCGCCCATGCGGCATGCAGGCCGCGGCCAGAATGGCTTACAGATCTAGGACTGTGCCAGGACAGCAGAACACGGCTTCTGTTTTTTTTGTCAATAGTGGCCAAATCTGAAAACTATGCTACTCATGCACCGCAGTCAATGACAAACAGGCAAGTCGATTTGTACTTGAAATGTTGGGTGTAGACTGGGTAATGGGTAGATGACGACACACAGCATGGTAATGGGTGGAGTTACACATAAAAATGATTAAATTATGACAGAAGTAATGGGTAATGGGTAGATTTCTTCATAAAGTAATGATAATATTTCGACACACATTAATGGTAATGGGTAGAATTCGATACACAGTGTGGATTATTGGTAGATTTCGACATAAAGTAATGCTATTTTGACACATTATATGTGATGGATAGATTTCGATATAGAGTAATTATTAAATTTAGACTGCGTGTGTGCAATGACTAACTTTTGACAGATAATGCGTAACAGGCACATTTCGACATAAAGTAATGATTACATTAAAAAACACAGTATGATTAATGTGCAGATTTAGAACCACAATATAAATAATAGGTAGATTTCGACACAGTAGATGTAATGGGTAGATTTCAACATAAAGTAATGATTTAAAACAGACAGTATATGAGAATGGACAATGAGTTACTGCTGATACAGAGAATGGGTAATATGTAGATTTGTATGGGTACTGGCTAGATATTAACATGGGGAATGGGTAATGGGTAGATTTAACACAGGGAATGAGTATTGGGTAGATTTTAACACATATGTGAGTTGAGTAGATTTTAACACAGGGAATGAGTATTGGGTAGATTTTAACACATATGTGAGTTGAGTAGATTTTAACACGGGGAATAAGTATTAGGTAGATTTTAACACGTGTATTGGGTAGATTTTAACACCAGGGATGGGTATTGGGTAGATTTTACCACTGGGAATAGAGGCATTCTTCCTAATAACATCGTAAATTATATAGTTAATTTACTTTACACTGTGTGAATTCTGCAGTATGTACCAGACGAGATGCAGCGAAATATGCCAGGCAGTAAATCGTGCAATCTATTGTTTGCGTCTTCGTTATTCAAATTCACTACGTGAAAACACCGTTTTAAATTTCTGAAACGTCGCCTCCCATTACCAACTGTGAAGCGATTAGATGGATTACTCAAGCTGAAGTGTAACATATCGTTACAGGATTGTCGATTGAGATTTCTCGAGGAACCATGGTAGACAATTGACATTACTGTGCGAACATGTGTATATTTCAGCTTGAAGGATTTATCTAGTTATTTCATTTTATGTTGTGTGAATTCTGCAGTATGTACCTGACGAGATGCAGCGAAATATGCCAGGCAATAAATCGTGCAATCTATTGTTTGGGTCTTCGTTATTCAAATTATTTAGTGAAAAAAGTATCCCCTACAGGGCCCCATTAGTTGATATTGTCGATCACTTCCGGTTCAGTGTAACGTGGACTGCTAGACCTATCGATGGATGCAATAAATGTTTCCTGGGCCGGAGGGCCCTGACTGTCGTCGGAGTGTATATCTATTTCCACATATAACTGATAGGTATACACTCTGACCACTGTGAGGACCCTGACTGTCGTCGGAGTGTATATCTATTTCCACATATAACTGATAGGTATACACTCCAACCACTGTGAGGGCCCTGACTGTCGTCGGAGTGTATATCTATTTCCACATATAACTGATAGGTATACACTCCGACCACTGTGAGGGCCCTGACTGTCGTCGGAGTGTATATCTATTTCCACATATAACTGATAGGTATACACTCCGACCACTGTGAGGGCCCTGACTGTCGTCGGAGTGTATATCTATTTCCACATATAACTGATAGATATACACTCCGACCACTGTGAGGGCCCTGACTGTCGTCGGAGTGTATATCTATTTCCACATATAACTGACAGGTATACACTCCAACCACTGTGAGGGCCCTGACTGTCGTCGGAGTGTATATCTATTTCCACATATAACTGATAGGTATACACTCCGACCACTGTGAGGGCCCTGACTGTCGTCGGAGTGTATATCTATTTCCACATATAACTGATAGGTATACACTCCGACCACTGTGAGGGCCCTGACTGTCGTCGGAGTGTATATCTATTTCCACATATAACTGATAGATATACACTCCGACCACTGTGAGGGCCCTGACTGTCGTCGGAGTGTATATCTATTTCCACATATAACTGACAGGTATACACTCCAACCACTGTGAGGGCCCTGACTGTCGTCGGAGTGTATATCTATTTCCACATATAACTGATAGGTATACACTCCGACCACTGTGAGGGCCCTGACTGTCGTCGGAGTGTATATCTATTTCCACATATAACTGATAGGTATACACTCCGACCACTGTGAGGGCCCTGACTGTCGTCGGGGTGTATATCTATTTCCACATATAACTGACAGGTATACACTCCGACCACTGTGAGAGCCCTGACTGTCGTCGGAGTGTATATCTATTTCCACATATAACTGACAGGTATACACTCCGACCACTGTGAGAGCCCTGACTGTCGTCGGAGTGTATATCTATTTCCACATATAACTGACAGGTATACACTCCAACCACTTTGAGGGCCAAAAACATTTATTGCCTCCATCGATTGGTCTAGCAGTCCACGTCACACTGAACCGAAAGTGATCGACAACACATTCAATGCTCGTTCGGATAGTACTATTATTTCACAAAGAACATGCTTTCAGACAGTATTTACAACTTTTGTGCCACAGTTTCCACATATAACTGTCAAATATTATTGGTACGTAACTCCATTTTCTCAGTTCTTTATTTTATTTCGTAGTGTGTAATATTTTTTAAATATTATTATATCACCTAATGAGGCCCTGTAGGGGATGCTTTTTACACTAAATAATTTAGGACCGCTATTCGAAGAGTGCCAGGAATAGGTATTGGGTAGATGTTAACACATATGAGTGTTGGGTAAGCAAGCCGACAGACAGACAATGGGAGCGGACAGATAGACAATAGAATTAGAAGCCGACAGACAAAGAGACGGGCAGACAATGGAAGCCGAAAAGTACCGTTACATCCAATAGAAGGCAATGAAACACTAGCCAAACCTAACACAACGTAACACCACCATTCACCTCTGCCAGCGCTAACACCCCCAAACCACCCCCCCCCCACCCTAACAAAACACCACCGTGCCCCTCAATCCACCCCAATTTGATGTTTACAACAACCCCGGCATCCACCAACCAGCAGGACGAGAAACCATGGCAACCCAGATTGGATCAGGAGAAAGACAATCGCAGAAGTTGCAGAAATGTTGTTGCGCCTGTCACTTGTGATTATAGCTGCCACGACGGCCCAACTCCCCAACTAGTACCAACAGCCAGTACCACAACTGTCAAAACAGGCCAAGGTTTGAATTGCCAGCCCGTTGCCACGAATCTACACCGGCATCCTGTGCAGATGAACCCCCCTGGCTCGCTCGTGAAAAATATCAGCCCTCGTTTCTGATCTCGGATGTTGATGATAGGAAAATAAACACGAGAGGGAGGACAACTTGGGTTTCTGCATCGCGATAGAAAACAGCTCCAAGCTCCAAGATAAGTGGAACTGTGCAGAACCCTGCAGGTCCTTTCTTCTTCCTCTTCTTCTTTTAATTCCTCCTCTTCTTTCATTAATTATTTCTCATTACCTGATCTTTCTTTTTCTTTCTTTTTTTCTTTCTTTCTTTCTTTCTTTCTTTCTTTCTTTCTTTCTTTCTTTCATACTTTCTTTCTTTCTTTTAATCTGTCTGTGTGTGTGTCTGTCTTTCTGTCTGTCACATCCTCACCCTCAACAACAACCACCTACTTCTCGATATTAATATGAATATGATTATTTCAAGCACAGCGCACTTCAATAACTGATCTGCCACTGGTTGACTGTCTCAGGAGTGCCTGACCCAACACATTCTTTATCACTCCAAGCTCCGGCCTATCTGATGATAGAGAAGAGAAGAGAAGAGAAAGAAAGAACGAAAGAAAGAAAGAAAGAAAGAAAGAAAGAAAGAAAGAAAGAAAGAAAGAAAGAAAGAAAGAAAAGAAAGAAAGAAATTTGCTACTAATCACCACACAGGCAGCAACAGTGACAGGCCGCAATAATCCGGCCCCAGGCTGACGGATGGCCACCTGTCAGCGGCGGCCCGGCCCCCAAATTATAACCGTAATTCCTCAAATGAAGGGAGAATGAGCCAGGTTAGAGCTGGGCGCCGCATGTGACGAGGCAGAGGTACACCAGGCCAGCTGAGGTCATCAGGATGTTAGCATCAGACAGAAGGCGAATCACTTGTTGGTCTTCTCTGCAGCAATGGCGAGATTTCATGTACAGGTGTGTTTTTTTTCTTTTTCCCCGCATATCCTTTACAGGACATTGCTGTCAACATCAGATTCTTTCAGCTAATTGTTGATTTCTTGGCAAGATTACGCTCAGTAGTTTGCCATTGCTCTCTGGGCGACCAACTCACATACCCCGTAAGTTACCGACGCGGAGAGAACCGCTACCGATTCTCGCGCAAGGCACGTTACTCACGAGAGTATGCGGGATTATGGAGAAGGTTCTAGACCAGGGAGACCGGCCATGTATAGGTAAACGGGATAAAAATGGGTTTCAAACGCCTCAGACTCAATGTTTAGTCGGTTATAGTGGGACCATAAACTCAATGTTTAGTCAGTTGTAGTGGGACTATAGACTCAATGTTTAGTCAGTTGTAGTGGGACTATAGACTCAATGTTTAGTCAGTTGTAGTGGGACTATAGACTCAATGTTTGGTTAGTTGTAGTGGGACTATAGACTCAATGTTTGGTCAGTTGTAGTGGGACTACAGACTCAATGTGTGGTCAGTTGTAGTGCGACTATAGACTCAATGTTTGGTCAGTTGTAGTGGGACTACAGACTCAATGTTTGGTCAGTTGTAGTGGAACAATTTTTTTCGGAAAGTCAAATATGCAATACCACAGAATGTCAGATTATGCAAAACAACCTGAAACAGAGGTATGTATATAAGGCGGAAAGTAAAAAAGACAACACCACTGAAGGTCAAATACACAACACCACTGAAAGTCAAATTCACAACACGATCGGACACTCAGATATACTCATGACCGGAAAGTCAGGTATATTCACAACCGGAAAGTCCGATATACTCACGACCGGAAAGCACATTTACAAAACGACCGAAAAGTAAAAAACAACAACAACAACAACCAAAACAAACACGACCAGTGTCTGTTATACAAAAAAAAAGGAGGTTGTAGTATCGGCGCTACTGTAAAATCAAATATATCAGCGCTACTGGAAAATCAAATATATACGTTTAATTGGAAAGTCAAATATATACGTTCACTTGGAAAGTCAAATATATACGTTCACTTGGAAAGTCAAATATATACGTTCACTTGGAAAGTCAAATATATACGTTCACTTGGAAAGTCAAATATACCAGCGCTAATGGAAATCAAATATACAACACGGCAGGAAAGTAAATTAACAACACGACCGGAAAGTCACGTGAACACAACGACAGGAGAGTCAAATTTGCAATCGCTACCGGAAAGTCAATGTAAGCGCCGAAGGAAATCAAATTTACAACACGACCGGAAAGTCAAAATTACAACACGACCGGAAAGTCAACATTACAACACGGTCGGAAAGCCAAAATTACAACACGCCAAAAAAGTTAAATTTACAACACGACCGAAAAGTCAACTTCACAACACTACCAGAAAGTCAAATTTACAACGCGATGTTCTACTCAAATAAACAAAATCTACTCCTTGGTTTCCTAAATATTGATGTACAGAAAGAAGGAAATGAAAGAAAGAAAGAAAGAAAGAAAGAAAGAAAGAATGTAAAGGTGAGCTTACATTTCATTATATGAGTGTCCATCATCAAACGGTCTAGCGACGGCTCCTCTCCTGATACCGGACGCCCCATCTCCGAGCCTGGCCTGCCTCAGACGAGTGTGCACATCAAGGGCGGATGGATCGGTGCACCTGTCCGCGCCCGACATTCCTGACAAGTGAAAAGAGCAGAAGCACAGAAGCCAGACGTGAGTGACTCCCCCAGAGAGGCAGCCCGCCGGCCTGTCAATCACCCCTGCTGGCTGCCGCAGTCTGGAGGATGCTGTCTGGGAGATGAACGTTGAGGCTGTAGACAGAGAAGAGGGCGCTTCTTGCAGCAGCAGCGTCTGAAGCGGATGGATGCCATGGTGCTACTTGCAGCGTCACTTTCCTTGGGCCTGGATCAGGCATGGTCGTCTGGTCTCATTCTTCTTCGCCGATCCGAGGACACGCCGAGGGTGAAATGGCGCGACGAGAGATCCCATGTAGCTTAGGTAAATTTAACAGCACAACAAGGTAGCATTGTGGAGCCCGGAAAGGTTAACCCAGTCAACAAATGCCTGAAGAAGTCGGATGTGTCGGCCGAAAGGTGCAACAATCGCAGTACTGCTGTAAACAGGCACAACGCAGTTACGTCTAATACAACATTCCGGACTAACGCAGGAGAAGAAAAAGAAGGATAAGAACTGTGGGGGAAAGTAAGACCTCTAGAATTGAATCAGGTTCCAAACCCCTCTGCCCTAAACCTCAAGGTATTATAGTCAGTAGATGACAGTTTGACAGTCTTACAACAGAAATACTTCACCGTCTGAATACAATGTTAGTAATGGGCGTGAAGTGATGTCATTGGGCGGGGCACAATTTATCAAACCTGATTTGTGTGTATTTGTAGTGTGTCATCGAGGCAGTAACTAATAGCAGCAGTGCAACCTAGCATGCGTGTCCTCAGAGGCGACTAAGGCGGGTTGGCGTGGAACTGACTCCCTCATCCAGTAGAGAATTTCAGCTGCCAAATCCAAGCATTCATGACCGAGTCGAGACAGGGCCGGGCGTGAGTTGTATGACGACCTATGATCCTTTCGGGGATGAAAGTATGAAGACATATTAGAAGAGGAGGAAGGGTGGAGGAGGAGGACAAAGCAGAGGAGGAGAATAAGAAGAGGGAAAAGGGGAGGGGTGACTGCACTGCATGGGACAACCATTAATAAGTCCATATCTTGGTGGGTTTATAGTGAATTAATTAGAGAAACATGGGCCAGTGGGTGCGAGGTAGCGATGTCTCCTGTGCCTGGTGCACATCAAGTGTGATACACGATTCAAGGTCTGGGCTGTGTGGTGTTTCATCATACAAAAATAAAAACTGATGGTATATTCCCCGTGATGCTGGGTTACTGGATTGACGGCTAGTCATGTCAGACAAGGACGGTGAACCACAAGCCAGACAATTCTAGGCTGATACTTATATAACAAGAACAGCCGTCCATGGTTCTGAAGGCATTTCACAATGGAAGAAAGAAAGAAAGAAAAAGAAAGAAAGAAAGAAAGAAAGAAAAGGAAAGAAAGAAAGAAAAGAAAGAAAGAAAGAAAGAAAGAAAAAGAAAGAAAGAAAAAGAAAGAAAGAAAGAAAGAGAAAGAAAGAAAGAAAGAAGAAAGAAAGAAAGAACAAGAAAGAAAGAAAGAAGAAAGAAAGAAAGAAAGAAAGAGAAAGAAAGAAAAAGAAAGAAAGAAAAAGAAAGAAAGATAGAAAGAAAGAAAGAAAGAAAGAAAAAGAAAGAAAGAAAGAAAGAAAGAAAAAGAAAGAAAGAAAGAAAGAAAAAGAAAGAAAGAAAGAAAGAAATAAAAAGAAAGAAATAAAAAGAAAGAAAGAAAGAAAAAGAAAAAGAAAGAAAGAAGAAAGACAGAAAAAGAAAGAAAGAAGAAAGAAAGAAAGAAAGAAAGAAAGAGAAAGAAAGAAAATGAAAGAAAGAAAGAAGAAAGAAAGAAAGAAAGAAAGAAAGAGAAAGAAAGAAAGGAAGAAAGAAAGAAAGAAAAAGAAAAAGAAAGAAAGAAAGAAAAAGAAGAAAGAAAGAAAGAAAGAAAGAAAAAGAAAGAAAGAAAGAAAAAGAAAGAAAGAAAGAAAGAGAAAGAAAGAAAAAGAAAGAAAGAAAGAAAGAAAGAAAAAGAAAGAAAGAAAGAAAGAAAGAAGAAAGAAAGAAAGATAGAAAGAAAGAAAGAAAAAGAAAGAAAGAAAAAGAAAGAAAGAAAAAGAAAGAAAGAAAAAGAAAGAAAGAAAGAAAAAGAAAGAAAGAAAGAAAGAAAAAGAAAGAAAGAAAGAAGAAAAAAAGAAAGAAAGAAAGAAGAAAGAAAGAAAGAAGAAAGAAAGAAAGAAAGAAAGAGAAAGAAAGAAAGAAAGAAAGAAAGAAAAACAAAGAAAGAAAGAAAGAAAAAGAAAGAAAGAAAGAAAGAAAAAGAAAGTAAGAAAGAAAGAAAGAAAGAAAGAAAGAAAGAAAGAAAGAAAAAAAGAAAGAAAGAAAGAAAGAAAAAGAAAGAAAGAAAGAAAGAAAGTGAAGACATTTATAAGGAAAAGAAAATAAATATTAAAAAAAGACACGATAGAAAGTAAAAATCTATACAGTAAAAGTACCAAGACTGGCAGTGGCTGAAATCTGGCACTAAGTACTAGCCTTTACAATAATAACAATAATAATAATAATAATAATAATAATAATAATAATAATAATAATAATAATAATAATAATAATAATAATAATTGCATTGGCACCTTTCCGCCTTGACAGACGATAGTTTGGCACATTGTGCTTCAAAATGGCTTAATAACTGTCATATGGCAATAACTACGATCCATGGCGGTGGCGAGTGTGGCTGGTAAGGCCAATTCTTGCTGCAAATGTTTGCCCACAGTAGGTGCATGTGAAAACATGGTCATTTCCACCATTTTGCACCATCTTACGTCTCTCACGCTCTGTGTGTGCTTTATCTGCAATCATTTTCTCCTTTGTCTTTATTCCATTTCTGATAGTTGCCCTCCATGCAACACGTTCAGCGGCGGCGTGCTCCCATTGTGCATTATCAATGCCTGTATCAATCATGTCCCGCTTACACACATCTTTGTATCGTAGTAGAGGCCGACCTTGAGATCTCCTACCCTTCTGTAATTCACCAAAAAAGATGTCCTTTGGTATTCTACCATCATCCATCCTCCTAACGTGTCCTATCCATCTAAGTCTACGAAGACTGAGCATGGAATACACCGTCACACAACCTGATCTTTCCAATACTTCAGTATTTGTGATTTTGTCTTGCCACTTAATACCAAGTATTCTTCGCAGACACCGCATATGAAAGCCGTTTAAACGTTTCTCTTGGCGTGAGTAAGTTGTCCAGGTTTCACTGCCATAAAGAAGAGTACTAAGGACACAGGCTTGGTAGACGAGGACTTTTGTTTTGGCAGTAAGCTTCCTGTTCTCCCAGACTCTTTTTGCTAACATGTTCATTGTTGTTGCTGCCTTGCCAATCCTGATGTTGATTTCCTGAGCGAGGGATAATTTGCTATTTACCTCTGATCCTAGATATGTAAAATGGTCTACTATCTCCAGTTCGGCGTCGTCAATAAAGATTGATGGTACACCATGTGCACCTTGTGACATAATCTGTGTCTTCTTTTTGTTAATTGTTAAACCAAATTCAGAACAAGCATTGGAGAATGCAGATAGTAGATGTTGTAATTCTTCCTCAGAGTGGGTCGTAATCGCAGCATCATCCGCAAAAAGCAACTCTCTGATTAGTACCCTGCTAATTTTGGTCTTGGCCTTCAATCTCTGAGCATTATAGAGGCCACCATCTGAGCGTGAGTGAATGTATATACCGTCATTCTGATCACGAAAGGCATATTTCAGTAGAAGTGAAAAGTATATCCCAAAGAGGGTGGGGGATAGTACACAACCTTGCTTAACTCCACTCTTGATTTCAAACTCTTCTGAAGTTGAGCCATCAAACTTGATTATACCCTTCATGCCTGTGTGGAACGATTCCACAATGGACAGAAGAGTTGGTGGACAGCCAATCTTCTTTAGTGCTTTGAACAGACCCTCACGACTGACCAAATCGAATGCCTTTGTGAGGTCGATGAAGGCAATAAACAGTGGCTGATTTTGTTCCCGGCATTTTTCTTGCATCTGTCGCAATGAGAATATCATATCAATGGTAGACCGGTTCTGACGGAAGCCACACTGTGATTCGGGGTAGACTTGATCTCCCAGGACTTGAAGTCTGTGCAGGACAATTCTAGCAAATACTTTCCCAACAATACACAGAAGTGAGATACCCCTATAGTTGTTACAGTCGCTCCGGTCTCCCTTGTTCTTGTACAGCGTTATGATGTTTGAATCTTTGAAATCCTGTGGGACTTGTCCTTCTCGCCAGCATAGCTCTATTAGCTGGTGGATCTGTAGAGCGAGGGTGTCTTGCCCACTCCTGATCACCTCTATTGGAATCCCATCCTTACCTGGAGCCTTGCCAGATGCAAGCTCATTTATAGCACACTTAACTTCTGTTATGGTGGGAAGTGTGTCTAGGTGGTCAAGAGTTGGCAGGGCCTCTATGGCGCCGAGGGCATCATCCGCCAGCTTGGTCTCACTTGAGTAAAGCTCTAAATAGTGCTCGACCCATCTATCCATCTGCTGTTTCTTATCAGTTATGATATCTCCAGTCATGGTTTTCAGCGGTGCACTTCTTTTGATCGTTGGACCACAGGCTTTCTTTATTCCTTCATACATGCTTCTGATGTTTCCCTTATCACTTGCGATTTGAATGGACTCACATAACTTGATCCAATGGTCATTTGCACACTGCATGGCAGCCTTTTGTACATCCTTCCTCGCTTGCTTCAGCTCACTCAGAGTGTTACGCGTTGGTCTTTCCTTGTTTCTTAAGAGAGCTATCTTCTTTTTATCAATCAAGGGCTGCAGTATCTGGCTGTTTGCCGCAAACCAGTCCTGCCTCTTATGATCCACAGTGCCGTAAACCTCTACCGCTGTTTTATAAATAGTTTCCTTAAGTTTACTCCATTTATCATTTACTATACAATTTTCTGATGTATCAGTGAAAGCGTCTTCAAGTTGCTGTTGAAACTGAAAGCATTTTTCAGGATCGTGAGTGTGAATAATATTAATCCTGGGGCTAGATTTGTGTTTAGCTGTGTAGATTCTCTTTGGTCTCAGTCTAACCCTTGCAACAACCAAAGAACGATTTGTATCATAGTCAGCACTGAGGTAACTTCGAGTCAATGATATATGGTTCAGATGTTGTCTCCGTGTGATAATGAAGTCCAGCTGATGCCAATGGCCGGATCTTGGATGTTTCCATGTGACCTTATGCATCTCTTTTGTTTTAAAAAAGGAGTTTGTAATACATAGGTCATTTCTAGTGCAATGCTCCAGCAGCCTTTGCCCATTATCATTCATGTGACCGATTTTGTATTTTCCAAGGCACACTGGCCATGAACTCGAGTCCTTGCCCACACGGGCATTGAAATCACCGAGCATATAAATGTAGTCGGATTTTGGAACTGCCTTGATCGCAGAGTCTAGCTGCTCATAGAACGTATCCTTCACATCATCAGAGGAAGTGAGTCTCGGTGGATATGCAGTGAGAATGGTGGCAAATCCACAAGAGGTTGCCAAGCGCAGTGATAATAATCTTTCATTACCTCCAGCTGGGATATCAATCATTCCCAGTAGCGAATTCTTCACTGCAAAGCCCACACTGTGTTGCCTTTTTTCTGCCTGCCCTCTTCCCTTCCAAAATCCAAAAAAAGGTGTAATTGTTTTCCCTGAGTGACCCTTCCTCAGCGAGGCGAGTCTCCTGCAGGCCAGCAATATCAATGTTAAGACGATTGAGTTCAGCATCAATCACAGCCGTTTTTCTCACATCGTCAATATTTGTCAAGTCAGTGGAAAATCCTGGACACATGGTTCTCGCGTTCCAGGTTGCAAGCCGTAGCTTGAGGTTTCTATTATTCTTTTTATTAGTACCTGGTGCATTGGTTTTACAGCCTGCGATTCAGATTTTGTCCTAGCCCCAAGCACCCATTGAAGCAGGCAGGCTGTGGCGGATCAGCACCCAATTGGCCCGGGGCTGCCCAGCTTGAGGCGGGCGGTAGCTGATCAGTGACACCTGTAGGTGTCTAACACCGTCAGAGGCAACGCGTGGCGCCCCATGTCTACGCCAACTGACAAGGACTTATAACCCGTAACAGTTGCCTCTCGCTTTGATTCCGAGACCGGTTAAGACCAGGGATGGAGTTATTGCCTCTCCATAGCACAAAGCCTGGGCTAAAATAAAGAAACCATGTGTTGCCCATGCAGCATGATCCCTCTCTCGGCCTGCCTAGTTCACTCCAGAGGAAAGTTAACACCTATACATCTGGAACAAGACAAGCTGCAGAAGCTGCCGGATCAGCAAAGCAATGCTCCAACTGTCCGCCTGTCGGAGCTTCGCTCCTAGACCAGCTGCCAACCAAGGCTTAGGGACTGGTCTGCCCTGCCATGACTTATTTTGTCTTTGGGTTGCATTTCCTCGCACCAGGATAAGGCTAGTATCCTCCCAATTGCTCTCTTCCGCCCGAAGCCGTTGGCACAATGTGGGGTGTCGGGTTTGGTAAGCGCCTCCCAACATTCGGCACTGACAGAAAGCAGGTAGTACCATCTACTGTCATACGGTAGCTCAGTCATATCTGACTAAGACCTGACAAAAGCAAGAATCACAGAAGATAAAATAATGTGAAAATACAGCACAAGAAAAGAAGTTGATGCCACTGACCACAAAAGGGACATTATTCAGCAGAGAACTCAAGAAAGTCAAACATCAAGGAAAGTAATGGCAGATAATGCCGCAGAGTTGTAAAACTTAGGTGTTCCCATTTTCAACATCTTTCCTTCCCAACATCACAACAGCCAGGTAGTTATTTGCCAGCAGATGAAGTGCTGATGTGACCTGTTCTGTCATCTCACAGACCCAAAAGTTAGACTCCAGCAGGTTTTCCCAAGTTTTTTACACGTTTTCCCATGACAAGAGCCAAGAGAAATGTCAAGTTTTGAGCGTGCAGCAAGCGCTGAATAAGATCGCTAATAATAATAATAATAATAATAATAATAATAATAATAATAATAATAATAATAATTGTTATTATGATTATGGTGATGATGATGATGATGTCTGGCGGGGGAAGAAGGCCACAAACCGGGCTACGGCAACCAGACCGTCGATACGAAGACGACACACCGGTGACATAGATGATGATTTACTGTGTCTGGACCCCCGAGGAGTGGCCGGTGCGCGGTCACGTGACGCAGACAAACGCTGTCCACAGCCCATTTCCGGCCAGCCCGGCGGAACAAATCATGGAAGCACCGCGGCAGAAACCCGGGCCAACGGTCTCGTCCACATAAAGCCAATAATTGCCAACAATAAAGTGGGGCGGCAGACAACCCCAGACTTGGCCAGAATTGACCCCCCGCTGGGTTTATATCCATCTAGGCCGGCGGTGGTGGTGATTGAGTGTATTCTCTGGCTGGTTGGGGCTTCACGTGTCCATGTGTAGAGCGCCATGTTGCAGCAGTTAACAGACGAGCAGGTATTGCACGACAACCACAGAGTACAACCTGGCAGCTTTACCTGGTTTTGGTCAACTGTGACATAGACACAGGACGATGACAGACAGACAATTCTCTAACCTTCTGAGTCGTATCTGTGAACTTCTATAATCAAATCTGAGAACTTGTACAGACAAACCTGTGAGCTTCTCTACAGTCAAATCAGTGAACTTCTACAGTCAAATCTGTGAACTTCTAGAGTCAAACCTGTGAACTTCTAGAGTCAAACCTGTGAACTTCAACAATCCCACATGGGAACGTCTACAGTAAAACCTTTGAACTTTTACAGTCACATCTGTGAACTTCTACAGTCAAATCTGTGAACTGTTACAGTCAAATATGTGAACTTCTACAGTCAAATATGTGAACTTTTACAGTCAACCTGTGAACTTGTACAGTCACATCTGTGAACTGCTACAATCAACCTGTGAACTTGTACAGTCAAATATGTGAACTTTTACAGTCAAATATGTGAACTGTTACAATCAAATCTGTGAACTGCTACAGTCAACCTGTGAACTTCTACAGTCAAATATGTGAACTTTACAGTCAAATATGTGAACTGCAGAAGTTCACCCTGGAGTCTGTGAACCTCTACAGTGAAATCTCCACATCCCCACCCCATGATCCTCTGCCATGACCCCTGCCATGATTCCTGCTATAATACGAGCATTTCCGTCCAACGAGAAGACAGACTCAGCCACCCCCCGGGGCGCAGACCAGCCAGCTAGAAGCCGGGATGATCCCCAGGGACTGGTGCCGATGTTTGTTGTCGACCCCCAGGCCAGGGACCCTGATCTCCAGATAAAACACGGATACAATGGGCGTTGGCCGGGCGGGCTGTTTGTACTGGTACCTGAGTAGCTGTCTAACTGCGGCCCAATTAATCCCGGGTAAACACACCAGGTGGGGCTGACTGGCGGTCGGGTATCAGGTGAAAGGATTGTAGTTAAGTACCTGGCAAGACTAGGTGTGGAGTGATTACACGACCAAGAAGGACAAGCAGAAATTGGAATTGTTTTGTCTGATGGTGAAGGACAGTGATAATAAGGACAGTTAATCCACACGCAAACAGCAGTCCGGAGCGCTACAAGTAGTAGTAGTATATGTATGGACTACGCTTGAGTTGAAAAGGGCGAACGCAGAATAAACAAGAAGGAGAAGAAGGAAGAGGAGGAGTAAGAAGAAGGAGATGAAGAAGATGGGGAAAGAGGCGGAGAGTAAGAATAAGAATAAACGAGGGGGAAAAGGAGAGAGGTGGAGAAGAAAAGGGAGCGGAGGAGGAGGAGGCAGAAGAAAGAGAAGAAGAGGAGGAGGATGGAGGAAGAAGAAGAAGAAGAAGAAGATGAAGAGGTGGGGGTGGTGGTGGTGGTGCAGGAGAAGAAGAAGAAGAAGAAGAAGAAGAAGAAGAAGAAGGCGACGACTTGATACCAACCATCTCATGACACTCACAGCCCTAAGGCAGTATTTGATGACAGTCATCTCCCCCCCCCACTCCCCCAGCAACCTGACCACACACAAGGGATCTGGCACAAACGCCAGCCCGCCCCACCAGAAACGATCAGACAGTGATCCACTCACTGACCCCCAGGGACGCCCCACTACCACTGTTGGGATGTCGGTGTCAAATGCCACGGTGTCCGACTGTCGCCGCAAACATGATCACTATAGCTGGTAATGTGACCGTGGACAAACACCACTTGCGGCGATTGTCGGCAACTTGTCACCAGATACCCCAATGACATCATCCCAGATTATAGTGTATAACAGGTTGCTTCAAACAGTTCAGGCCGTCGCTGCTTGCGTCACTACTGACATACTGCAAACTGTATCTCTACTAGTTCACAAACTAGTTTATGGGCGTGGGTGACCACCCCCATTGCTCATCAGTATGTACACAAGCAATTACAAGTAATCTCTCTCTCCTCCTCCTATTTCTATATCTCCTTCTCTTTCTCTGTATATTTCTCTCTGTGTACCTCTCTTTATCTTTCTTTCTTTCTCTTTATCTATTTCTCTGCGTCTCTCTTGATCTATTTCCCTTTCTCTCACTCACTCTCTTTATCTATTTCTTATCTGTTTCACTTTATCTATTTCTCCCTTACTCCATCTCTTTATCTATTTCTCTCGCTACCTCCATCTCTTTATTTATCTCCGTCTGTCTCTCTTTATCTATTTCTCTACTTCCCTCCATCTCTTTATCTATTTCTCTACCCCCTTCCATCTCTTTATCTATTTCTCTACCCCCTTCCATCTCTTTATCTATTTCTCTACCCCCTTCCATCTCTTTATCTACCCGCCACCCTGGAGCTGTGGTCCAGTGGTCAAGGAGTGAGATCAGCATCGGGACGGATATCTACAACTGACATCTAGCAGATGACGTCACATGACGAAGGCTACAGTCGGCGTGAACCCTGCAGTGCGTAAGTCTACACATAGTATAGTGACAATGGCATGGTGGCATCAAGTGGAGTGTGGTTACGTATACTATCTGTACACAACAGTAAAACATTGTCAGGTGGAGATTCTCTTCCTCGCTGCAAATTCTGCTAACCATTTTAGAAGACCTGTCGATTCCCTCATCATCATCTTCTTCTTCTCCTCCTCGTTCTACCCCCACCCCTCCCCCAATTGAGTGGACTGGGGTCTTTCTCTCGGGGGCAGACCGAGAGAGATGATGCTGGGTGGGTTTGGGTCTCATTGGTGGCAGTCGAGAGATGATGCGGGGTGGACTGGGGTCTCATCAGGGGCAGACGGAGAGAGATGATGCGGGGTGGAGTGGGGTCTCATCAGGGGCAGACGGAGAGAGATAATGCGGGGTGGGCTGGGGTCTCATCAGGGGCAGACGGAGAGAGATAATGCGGGGTGGGCTGGGGTCTCATCAGGGGCAGACGGAGAGAGATGATGTGTGGTGGACTGATACACAACACCAGGGACAGAAACCTGTGGGATGAGTGAACAGCTACGCTAGTTGGCACGGCCCGTGATGATGAGCTAGATCCAGGTTCGCGACATAACCCAGTCTTTGGTGGCTCCCAGAATCACTTTCGGGATCCATAAACACCCCTCTCCACCAGGCACCGACCCCAGATTCATGTACTTCTACGCCCGTGCGCCGCTGGCATCAATAGCGCAAAGGCTCCAACCAACCAATTAACACTAAAATAACAAGGAGCTGGCGGCAGTACAACCATTCTTCTTGAACTTGTCTCCATCCATGTTTTCCCTTTCAGAGTCAGTTCACCCAACTCACTAATGTTTGTCCAACTTCCACCTTAATTCCAACCCTATTCACAACTAGGAATGGAACCAATCCCCCTATACCGTATTGACACAAGCCCCAACAGTGTGAGGACACAAACAGCCACCAACCAGGCCGGTATGAAACATCAGAGAGTTCATATCACGCCCTTGGTCTGGCAAAACCCGGGCTAAAAGACAAATACAGCCATGGATAACAAAGACATTCGCTGCCGGGCAAGTCCCGCGGCAAATCTGTTTTCTTTGAACAGCGCCGAGTCCGTTCATTGGTCAATATTGTTCCACAACACGTTCCGTTTCTTCCCGTCTCCTCTTCTGTCTTTGATGGCAAATTCAATCCGGCAGACTTCGCCATTTTCTTGTCTAGGGTCGGCATTCAAGTTTCTCAATCTCGTCGACATGTTACTGTAGGGAAAATAGTTGCCTGTCCTTTACATGACGAGGCACTCAATTCCGGCATGTATTGTCTGAGACGTACTGGACAATTTTAGTTCAGTAGTTTGCCATTAGCAGTCATCGTGGCCGCAAGGATAAGAGAGTTACAGGTCTTAAAGACTTCCGGTGCCGTCAGGAGGAGGTAGATAACAACCCCCTACACCGGCATTAAGTTGACCTTAGACGTTGACCTCTCGTTCAGAAAGCAATGGCAAGCTACTAAACGTTAAATTTCCAAGTCTAGCTGGGGTTGATGGCACCGTCCTGCAAGAGACGATGTTCTTTGTTGGCTACTGCAGTACCATGCCCCGTGTTCTTTGTTGGCTACTTCAGGCTATGCAGGTCATGAGGCCTCTTCACTGAGCGCCCAACGAGTCACGTCTCTTAACGTGAGGACTCCTCTATCACTGTGATTCCAATGAGTCAGTGTCTTAATGTAATGACGCCCCTTCACTGAGCGTCCAAAATGGGAGTCTCCGTAGCGAAGTAGTCAAGTCGTCTGATTCGGGCTCCGAAAGTTGTTGGTTCGATTCAAGGCCGCATCCTTCGGTTAAAGAGTGCATTTTTTCGGAGACTCCTAGGGGTCTCGCTGGAGCTACGGAGTTCGTGCTTCGTGATACGCTTTCCGCGCTGCGGAAAGAAACAGCCATATGGGGTAATAATAACCCGGTGCAATGAAGTAGACCCTATCGACTTATTTTTTTTACTGAGCGTCCAGTGAGACAGTCTCTTAATGTAATGACGCAGCTTTACTGAGCGTCCAATGAGACAGTCTCTTAATGTAATGACGCAGCTTTACTGAGCGTCCAATGAGACAGTCTCTTAATGTAATGACGCAGCTTTACTGAGCGTCCAATGAGACAGTCTCTTAATGTAGTGACGCAGCTTTACTGAGCGTCCAATGAGACAGTCTCTTAATGTAATGACGTCCCTGTCAACGGCGCCCCGTGGCTAAAGTCTATACACGGATATGTCAATGAGCCAAGGTCTCGCATGCATGCACGAACTGCCGGCATCAAAACAACAACAACGAGAAAACACAGATAATACCCAACATAAGACGTAGATCTGCCTATTTAATGAAGTGCACTTTTTCACACATACACACCTCCCTCTCCCACTGGCTCTCTCCTCCTCCCTCCCACCGTCTCACGTTTCTAGCTCTCATTATACCAATTATGTGAGCGGGAATGTATCACTGGCAATCAGGCCTGGGCTGACACGCCGACATCTGCCTTCGATCACATCCAGGCCTGGCCTCGTTATGCCATGGCCTACAAAAATAGTGCGGTAATGACCCGATCCAGGCCCGCGCGGGGACACGAACACACGACGCTTGCTGTCACATCAACGTCCTTGCACTGACGCTGGTGATGATGATGATGATACAACAGGTACAGATGATGATGATGATGATGATAATACAACAGGTAACGACGATGGTGATTATTATTATTATAAAACTGGCGATGGTAATAATAATACTACTACTAATAATAATAATAATAATAATAATAATAAAACTAGTAATAATGATAATAATACAACAGGTAACGATTATTATTATTATTATTATTATTATTATTATTATTATTATAAGCCGGACTCCGTGGCGAAGGTGTTACAGACGCGGTTCGTGATCCCGCATACCGCGTTCGAAACACAGCTGCATGCGATTTGGCAGAAGACCGCCTTACGCTTGTTTTTTACGAAATGGTATGGGTGCCGGTTGTTCAGAAAGGAATGGCAAACTGCTGAACGTAAACTTGCCAAGATATCAACAACAGCAAAATATGCTGGTGTTGACTGCAAACGTCCTGTAAAGGATATGCAACTAACTTATTATAATAAAACTGACTATGGTAATAACAATAATAATAATAAAACTGGTGGTGATGATGATTATAATAAAACTGACGATGATAATAATAATAATAACAATAATAATAACAATAATAATAACAATAATAATAACAATAATAATAATAAAACTGGTGGTGATGATAATAATACCAAAAGTTACAAACCTGGTGATTATGATATAGATAATAATATGAAATACTATTAATAACAATAATGATAATACTAATACTACTAACTTCAATAATAAAACATTACTAATAATAATAACAATAATGATAATAATACCAACGATAACTATAATATTAATACTAATAACTACTAATTCCAACAAATACTACTACTGCAACTACTACTACTACTACTACTACTACTACTACTACTACTACTACTACTACTACTACTACTACTACTAATAATAATAATAATAATAATAATTATAATTATAAACAGAAGTAAAAGGAGAATACTAACAATACATACACACACGCGCGCGCGCGCTCGCGACGGAAAAGGACGTTTTACTTTTCCAAGCGGCAACATAAGACTGTTCTGCATGTTAAAATATTTAGCCAGATTTCGCTGGTATGTTCCGACCAAACATAAAAGACAACAACACAGAAAACGTTGCCCGACACACAGCGTGTTGTCTGACACACAGGGACACCAGCCCATCACACAGCGTGTTGTCTGACACACAGGGACACCAGCCCATCACACAGCGTGTTGTCTGACACACAGGGACACCAGCCCATCACACAGCGTGTTGTCTGACACACAGGGACACCAGCCCATCACACAGCGTGTTGTCTGACACACAGGGACACCAGCCCATCACACAGCGTGTTGTCTGACACACAGGGACACCAGCCCATCACACAGCGTGTTGTCTGACACACAGGGACACCAGCCCATCACACAGCGTGTTGTCTGACACACAGAGACACCAGCCCATCACACAGCGTGTTGTCTGACACACAGGGACACCAGCCCATCACACAGCGTGTTGTCTGACACACAGGGACACCAGCCCATCACACAGCGTGTTGTCTGACACACAGGGACACCAGCCCATCACACAGCGTGTTGTCTGACACACAGGGACACCAGCCCATCACACAGCGTGTTGTCTGACACACAGGGACACCAGCCCATCACACAGCGTGTTGTCTGACACACAGGGACACCAGCCCATCACACAGCGTGTTGTCTGACACACAGGGACACCAGCCCATCACACAGCGTGTTGTCTGACACACAGGGACACCAGCCCATCACACAGCGTGTTGTCTGACACACACGGACACCAGCCCATCACACAGCGTGTTGTCTGACACACAGGGACACCAGCCCATCACACAGCGTGTTGTCTGACACACAGGGACACCAGCCCATCACACAGCGTGTTGTCTGACACACACGGACACCAGCCCATCACACAGCGTGTTGTCTGACACACAGGGACACCAGCCCATCACACAGCGTGTTGTCTGACACACAGAGACACCAGCCCATCACACAGCGTGTTGTCTGACACACAGGGACACCAGCCCATCACACAGCGTGTTGTCTGACACACACGGACACCAGCCCATCACACAGCGTGTTGTCTGACACACACAGGGACACCAGCCCATCACACAGCGTGTTGTCTGACACACACGGACACCAGCCCATCACACAGCGTGTTGTCTGACACACAGGGACACCAGCCCATCACACAGCGTGTTGTCTGACACACAGGGACACCAGCCCATCACACAGCGTGTTGTCTGACACACAGGGACACCAGCCCATCACACAGCGTGTTGTCTGACACACAGGGACACCAGCCCATCACACAGCGTGTTGTCTGACACACAGGGACACCAGCCCATCACACAGCGTGTTGTCTGACACACAGGGACACCAGCCCATCACACAGCGTGTTGTCTGACACACAGGGACACCAGCCCATCACACAGCGTGTTGTCTGACACACAGGGACACCAGCCCATCACACAGCGTGTTGTCTGACACACAGGGACACCAGCCCATCACACAGCGTGTTGTCTGACACACAGGGACACCAGCCCATCACACAGCGTGTTGTCTGACACACAGGGACACCAGCCCATCACACAGCGTGTTGTCTGACACACAGGGACACCAGCCCATCACACAGCGTGTTGTCTGACACACAGGGACACCAGCCCATCACACAGCGTGTTGTCTGACACACAGGGACACCAGCCCATCACACAGCGTGTTGTCTGACACACAGGGACACCAGACCATCACACAGCGTGTTGTCTGACACACAGGGACACCAGCCCATCACACAGCGTGTTGTCTGACACACAGGGACACCAGCCCATCACACAGCGTGTTGTCTGACACACAGGGACACCAGCCCATCACACAGCGTGTTGTCTGACACACAGGGACACCAGCCCATCACACAGCGTGTTGTCTGACACACAGGGACACCAGCCCATCACACAGCGTGTTGTCTGACACACAGGGACACCAGCCCATCACACAGCGTGTTGTCTGACACACAGGGACACCAGCCCATCACACAGCGTGTTGTCTGACACACAGGGACACCAGCCCATCACACAGCGTGTTGTCTGACACACAGGGACACCAGCCCATCACACAGCGTGTTGTCTGACAAAGACTTTCAGAAACCTCCCACTGTTGCTCATCTGGCAGCGGAGCCTGTCTCCCAGACACGACCGTTATCAGCTATGTCCAGGACCGGCTGTTATCAACATGAGTTGGCCTCAGCGGTCCGCAAACTTCACGATAACTGTGAGTCAAACAACGATTGTTATCACGTTACCTGTCTGGTTTTCAGACAACGAGGTGCAAGACGAAGATCTGTCGCCTAAACTTGAGGGAAGCGGGTTCGGTTTCTGCCTGGGCACAGCCTCAATGACAGCGAAGGGTGAGTACATACAGAGTATAACTGGACTGTCGGTTCGTGGCGGTCGGGAGGGACAGGCGAGGTGATTGGGCTCGAGTTTTCATTGACAATACACCAGGCTGAGGGCAGACGTGATAACCAACGAATCACGGCAGGGACTTGATGAAGAAGAAGAAGAAGAAGAAGAAGAAGAAGAAGAAGAAGAAGAAGAAGAAGAAGAAGAAGAAGAAGAAGAAGAAGAAGAAGAAGAAGAAGAAGAAGAAGAAGAACAACAACAACAACAACAACAACAACAACAACAACAACACCAACAACAACAACAAGATGACGAAGAGGGATAAGGAGACGTGAACGAACAAACGAACGAACGAACGGACGAACATACTTTATTTTCAAAGGGTTAAAAATTGGGCTCGCAGGCCCATCTACATTCTGCCCATCTATCACCCTCTTTCATACGTTATTTCATTCACACATCATTCAAGGCTAACTGAGAACAGCAACAATATAAAATATATGCATTATAAAGGCATGAGCAAAATGCAGACATCAATACTAATGGTGTGGCACTTGTTATTAGCTTTTTGGAATACACTGGTCTACCAAAAGGGGACTGGCTGTTATACTAGGGTTTTATTATTATTATTATCTCTATTATTATCCCTGGTCTTAACTGGTCTCGGAATCAAAGCGAGAGGCAACTGTTACGGGTTATAAGTTGTAAAGGGCAGGCAGAAAAAAGGCAACACGGTGTGGGCTTTGCAGTGAAGAATTCGCTACTGGGAATGATTGAAATTCCAGCAGGAGGAAATGAAAGACTATTATCCCTGCGCTTGGCAACCTCTTGTGGGTTTGCCACCATTATTACTGCATATGCACCGACACTCGATTTCTCTGATGATGTGAAGGATTTGTTCTATGAGGAGTTAGACTCTGTGATCAAGGCAGTTCCAAAATCCGACTACATTTATATGCTCGGTGATTTCGGTGCTCGTGTGGGCAAGGACTCGAGTTCATGGCCAGTGTGCCTTGGAAAATACAACATCGGTCGCATGAATGAAAATGGGCGGGGGCTGCTGGAGCATTGCACCAGTGATGACCTATGTATTACAAACTTTTTTTAAAACAAAAGAGATGCATGGGGTCACATGGGGACATCCAAGATCCGGCCATTGGCACCAGCTGGACTTCATCATCACACGGAGACAACATCTGAGCCATGTATCATTGACTCGTAGTTACCACAGTGCTGACTGTGATACGGATCATTCTTTGGTTGTTGCAAGGGTTAGACTGAGACCAGGGAGAGTCTACACAGCTAAACACAAATCTAGCCCCAGGATTAATATTATTAACACTCATGATCCTGAAAAGTGCTTTCAGTTTCAACAGCAACTTGAGGACGCTTTCACTGATACACCAGAAAATTGTACAGTAAATGATAAATGGAATAAACTTAAGGAAACTCTTTGTAAAACTGCCGTAAAGGTTTACGGCACTGTGGATCATGGGAGGCAGGACTGGTTTGCGGCCAACAGCGAGACTCTGCAGCCCTTGATTGATAAGAAGAAGAAAGCTCTCTTAAGAAACAAGGAAAGACCAACGCGTAACACTCTGAGTGAGCTAAGGCAAGCTAGGAAGGATGTGCAAAAGGCTGCCAGGCAGTGTGCAAATGATTATTGGATCAAGTTATGTGAGTCCATTCAAATCGCAAGTGATAAGGGAGACATAAGAAGCATGTATGAAGGAATAAAGAAAGCCTGTGGTCCAGTGATCAAAAGAAGTGCACCATTGAAAACCTTGACTGGAGAAGTCATCACTGATAAGAAACAGCAGATGGACAGATGGGTAGAGCACTATTTGGAGCTTTACTCAAGTGAGACCAAACTAGCGGATGATGCCCTCAACGCCATAGAGGCTCTACCAACTCTTGACCACCTGGACACACTTCCCACCATAACAGAAGTTAAGTGTGCTATAAATGAACTTGCATCTGGCAAGGCTCCAGGTAAGGATGGGATTCCAATAGAGGTTATCAGGAGTGGGCAAGACACACTCACTATACAGATCCACCAGCTAATAGAGCTATGCTGGCGTGAAGGACAAGTCCCACAGGATTTCAAAGATTCAAGCATCATAACACTGTACAAGAACAAGGGCGATCGGAGCGACTGCAACAACTATAGGGGTATCTCACTTCTGTGTATTGTTGGAAAAGTATTTGCCAGAATTGTTCTGCGCAGACTTCAAGTCCTAGGAGATCAAATCTACCCCGAATCACAGTGTGGCTTTCGACAGAACCGGTCTACCACTGATATGATATTCTCATTGCGACAAATGCAAGAAAAATGCCGTGAACAGAATCAACCACTGTTTATTGCCTTCATCGACCTCACAAAGGCATTTGATTTGGTCAGTCGTGAGGGTCTGTTCAAGGCACTAAAGAAGATTGGCTGCCCACCAACTCTTCTGTCCATTGTGGAATCGTTCCACACAAGCATGAAGGGTATAATCAAGTTTGATGGTGCAACTTCTGAAGAATTTGAAATCAAGAGTGGAGTTAAGCAAGGTTGTGTACTAGCTCCCACCCTCTTTGGAATATACTTTTCACTTCTACTGAAATATGCATTTCGTGATCAGGATGGTGGTATATACATTCACTCACGCTCAGATGGCGGCCTCTACAATGCTCAGAGATTGAAGGCTAAGACCAAATTTAGGAGGGTACTGATCAGAGAGTTGCTTTTTGCAGATGATGCTGCAGTTACGACCCACTCTGAGGAAGAATTGCAATGTCTACTATCTGCATTCTCCAATGCTTGTTCTGAATTTGGTTTAACAATTAGCAAAAAGAAGACACAGATTATGTCACAAGGTGCACATGGGGTACCATCAATCTTTATTGACGGCGCCGAACTAGAGATAGTAGACCATTTTACATATCTAGGATCGGTGGTAAATAGCAAATTATCCCTAGATCAGGAAATCAACATCCGGATTGGTAAGGCAGCAACAACAATGAACAGATTAAGAAAAAGAGTCTGGGAGAACAGGAAGCTTACTGCCAAAACAAAAGTCCTTGTCTATCAAGCCTGTGTCCTTAGTACTCTTCTCTATGGCAGTGAAACCTGGACAACTTACTCACACCAAGAGAACAATTTAAACAGCTTTCATATGCGGTGTCTGCGAAGAATTCTTGGTATTAAGTGGCAAGACAAAATCACAAATACTGAAGTATTGGAAAGATCAGGTTGTGTGACAGTTTATTCCATGCTCAGTCTTCGTAGACTTAGATGGATAGGACATCTTAGGCGGATGGATGATGGTAGAATACCAAAGGATATCTTTTTTGGTGAATTACAGATGGGTAAGAGATCTCAGGGTCGGCCTCTACTACGATACAAAGATGTGTGTAAGCGGGACATGATTGATACAGGCATTGATAATGCACATTGGGAGCAAGTCGCCGCTGAACGTGTTGCATGGAGGGCAAATATCAGAAATGGAATAAAGTCAAAGGAGAAAATTATTGCAGAAAAGTCACACACCAAGCGTTTGAGACGTAAGATGGTGCATGATGGTGGAAATGACCACGTGTTCACATGCACCCACTGTGAACGGACATTTACAGCGCAAATTGGCCTTATCAGTCACACTCGCTACCGCCATAGTTAAAAGTTATTATGCCTTTTTAGAGCACAAACTATCGTCTGTCAAGACGGCAAGGTGCCAATGCAATTAAGGGGGACGATAATCCTTATTGAGATAGTGTTCGAATAATTTGCGATTATATGTATACGGATTGGTGATGGTCTTTGATTTCTTGTGGAAGATTGTTCCACAGCTGAGATGCAGAGTACGTTAAGCTTGTTTTGTATAAGTCAATCCTAGGTTTCGGAATGTGTAGTATATTTAAACGTTTACTGTGTCTAGCATTATATTTAAACAATGGCCAAAGGTAATTTGGGGAGTTCTGATGTTTGATGTTGGATTTTGCGAATTAGTTTGGCCTTATTGAAAAGCAGGCGTTTGCGGAGTGGTAGTAAATGAAGGCGTTTATGCAGGCTAGGATTGTCAGACAAATGTTTGCTATAAATTAAACTCATGGCCCGTTTCTGGAGTGAGTAAAGTCGCTTGGTGCTTGAATTAGAACAACCGTCCCAGATTGTAGAGCTGTAGTCAAAATGTGTCTGTATATGAGAAGTATAGAATAGTTTCCTTGTGTCCTCAGCAAGGAAATTTTTAATTTTAGCGAGTTGGTAGACTTTTTTCACTGTTTGTTTAACAAGCACTTGAACGTGGGAATTAAAGGTTAGGTTTCTATCAATGATTAGGCCTAATGTTTTGTGCTCAATTACACTTTCTACTGGCATGTTATCGATGTGAGAAGAAGGAGGTGGAGAAGGGAAAGAGAGAAGAAGATTATCAACAAGCACTGG
This sequence comes from Cepaea hortensis, assembly GCA_963921405.1. Lineage (NCBI taxonomy): Eukaryota > Metazoa > Mollusca > Gastropoda > Stylommatophora > Helicidae > Cepaea > Cepaea hortensis. The sequence goes on from OY992896.1 coordinate 3,476,070, forward strand.
CTGGCGCACAGACTGGGGAGTGTATGCCAGGGTGATGAGACATAAGGACAGGTAGAATAAAATAAAGTAGTAACGGAACGTGGAAGCAAGAATGAAGCGTCACATGGGGGTAAAATACAAACAAACGACACTACGACACTACAGAAAGAAAGAAAGAAAGAAAGAAAGAAAGAAAGAAAGAAAGTAAATTCACCAAAGACTAAGAAATTGTCCCCAAAACAGAATATAAACTTGATACAAGAACAGCAGACGGGGTGCAACAAGACGAAAAAATAAAATGCTATGACAGACATGAGAATACATACATGAGAACACATACATGAGAACACAGACGAGAGAACAAAGAAATACTGTCATAGACAAAGGAACATATACATGTTATAAACAAATTGTATAAAGGAAAATACAACACAGAAATACCACCATAGACAATAGAACAGAGAAATATTATAGCAGGCAAAGATATTTGCAAGACCTTTACAGGACGACGTAGTCAATCCCAGCATTCTTGGCAGTTTGTGATTTTCTAGGCACACGTTTGCGTTTGGTAGTTTGCCATTGCTTTCTGAACGAGCAACTCTCATGTCATTGTTACAAGTCAACACAAGGTGGTCTGCTGCGGAATCGTCTGCAGCTGATGATGACCGCGGTATGCGGGCTGGCGAATTGCCTTCGCTACCCGTTCGGCACAGACGTGGGCACAACAGAAACAAAAACACAGAAAAGTAACAAACGTCACCCAGCTTCACAGAACACAGAAATGATATAAACGTCACCCAGCTTCACAGAACACAGAAATGCTACAAATGCCATCCAGCTTCACAGAACACAGAAATGATATAAACGTCACCCAGCTTCACAGAACACAGAAATGATATAAACGTCACCCAGCTTCACAGAACACAGAAATGCTACAAATGCCATCCAGCTTCACAGAACACAGAAATGATATAAACGTCACCCAGCTTCACAGAACACAGAAATGCTACAAATGCCATCCAGCTTCACAGAACACAGAAATGATATAAACGTCACCTAGCAACACAGAACACAGAAATGATATAAACGTCACCCAGCTTCACAGAACACAGAAATGATATAAACGTCACCCAGCTTCACAGAACACAGAAATGATATAAACGTCACCCAGCTTCACAGAACACAGAAATGATATAAACGTCACCCAGCTTCACAGAACACAGAAATGCTACAAATGCCATCCAGCTTCACAGAACACAGAAATGATATAAACGTCACCCAGCTTCACAGAACACAGAAATGATATAAACGTCACCCAGCTTCACAGAACACAGAAATGCTACAAATGCCATCCAGCTTCACAGAACACAGAAATGATATAAACGTCACCCAGCTTCACAGAACACAGAAATGATATAAACGTCACCCAGCTTCACAGAACACAGAAATGATATAAACGTCACCCAGCTTCACAGAACACAGAAATGCTACAAATGCCATCCAGCTTCACAGAACACAGAAATGCTACAACCCCCACTCAGCTTCACAGAACACAGAAATGATATAAACGTCACCCAGCTTCACAGAACACAGAAATGCTACAAATGCCATCCAGCTTCACAGAACACAGAAATGCTACAACCCCCACTCAGCTTCACAGAACACAGAAATGATATAAACGTCACCCAGCTTCACAGAACACAGAAATGCTACAAATGCCATCCAGCTTCACAGAACACAGAAATGCTACAACCCCCACTCAGCTTCACAGAACACAGAAATGATATAAACGTCACCCAGCTTCACAGAACACAGAAATGCTACAAATGCCATCCAGCTTCACAGAACACAGAAATGATATAAACGTCACCTAGCAACACAGAACACAGAAATGATATAAACGTCACCCAGCTTCACAGAACACAGAAATGATATAAACGTCACCCAGCTTCACAGAACACAGAAATGATATAAACGTCACCCAGCTTCACAGAACACAGAAATGATATAAACGTCACCCAGCTTCACAGAACACAGAAATGCTACAAATGCCATCCAGCTTCACAGAACACAGAAATGATATAAACGTCACCCAGCTTCACAGAACACAGAAATGATATAAACGTCACCCAGCTTCACAGAACACAGAAATGCTACAAATGCCATCCAGCTTCACAGAACACAGAAATGATATAAACGTCACCCAGCTTCACAGAACACAGAAATGATATAAACGTCACCCAGCTTCACAGAACACAGAAATGATATAAACGTCACCCAGCTTCACAGAACACAGAAATGATATAAACGTCACCCAGCTTCACAGAACACAGAAATGCTACAAATGCCATCCAGCTTCACAGAACACAGAAATGCTACAACCCCCACTCAGCTTCACAGAACACAGAAATGATATAAACGTCACCCAGCTTCACAGAACACAGAAATGCTACAAATGCCATCCAGCTTCACAGAACACAGAAATGCTACAACCCCCACTCAGCTTCACAGAACACAGAAATGATATAAACGTCACCCAGCTTCACAGAACACAGAAATGCTACAAATGCCATCCAGCTTCACAGAACACAGAAATGCTACAACCCCCACTCAGCTTCACAGAACACAGAAATGATATAAACGTCACCTAGCAACACAGAACACAGAAATGATATAAACGTCACCCAGCTTCACAGAACACAGAAATGATATAAACGTCACCTAGCAACACAGAACACAGAAATGATATAAACGTCACCCAGCTTCACAAAACTCAGAAAGGATATAAACGTCACCTAGCAACACAGAACACAGAAATGATATAAACGTCACCCAGCTTCACAAAACTCAGAAATTATATAAACGTCACCTAGCAACACAGAACACAGAAATACTACAAACGTCACCCAGCTTCAAAGACGACCACCCACCCCCCGAGCTTGACAGCGAAATCACATCAGGGACAATGTCAGCTCCACAGGATACAACAGCACACACATCTTCACACACAAACACCCCACACCCTTGCAACAAACGACACTAACTGGACATTTCTACCGGCAAATCCCACCGTCCACTCGGAAGACAATTCTAGAAAGCCAGGGTCAGCTGACCCCACTGCGGGGATGAATCGGGAAAAAATTAGTAGCCAGCCAAGGTCCAGGGTGTCACGTGGTCAGTGGCACCTATTCTATGATGAAGTGAAAGAGACGCGGACAGTGAACCTTGGGGCCAGCAACGAAATGACCGCCCAGGGAGAGATGTTGTCCAGTGGCGTTTTCAAGTGTCCACTACCGGGAACTGAGGCCCGGCCATAAAATGTTCAACTGCAGCAGGAGGGGAATGGGAAAGCTACCAGTGTGGGCTTCTGTTGGCGGGAAACAAAGGGCGGGGGGTTGTGTGTGTGTAACCGTGGTCTAAAATTTACCGTTGGGTGTTGTACGCCAGCACAACATGTGGGGAGACAGGGGTAGCAGAGACATGCGACGACAGACACACATCAGAGACATGCAGGAGAAGACTGGGAGACACAACAGACAGAGACATTTGTGACATGGAGGAGAAGACAGACACAAAAAAGACACACAGGAGACGACAGATATATAAAAGACATAAGTGGCCGAGGGGTTAGCAGCTTTGTCCGCTAACTCCGAATACTCTCGTCACGTGACGCGACGAGAATTGGCAGTGGTTCGAATCGCAAAAGTGACTTATGAGAGTATGGAGCCGGTCGCTCAGAAAGTCGTGGCGTGCTGATGAGCGTAATCTAGCCTAGGAATCAACATACAGCTGAAAGATGCTGGTGTTGACCGCAATATCCTGAAACAGGATGGAAACGCGGAAAAAAAAAAAAAAAAAAAAATACATGTGAAGACCGATAGACACATACGAGACACAGGAGTAGACAGCAAGAAACATCAGAGACATGCTTCCGAAAAGACAGAATACATATAAAAAACATATTTGAGAAAACAAGAAAAGACAGAATACACATAACAGTTATATTTAAGAATCAGACAGACATTAGTTAGTTAGTTAGTTAGTTAGTTAGTCGACAGATCATCCTCGTTGCACATCGAACCATTCAGTCCATAAGTGCTCGGATAGACAGACAGTAGCAAACATCAATCAATCATCGTCGTATATGAGACAGACATGAAGAACTCTCTGTGTCCGATTGTCAACACAAGAACACAGAGCTGATCCACGACTCTGGTGATCGCGTAAGATGGCGAAGCATGACTGTCCATTCATATAGGCATGACACATGATGTTAATGATTATGAGTTTGCCGTTGCTTTCAGAACAGCAGAGACTTAAACTATTGTGAAAATCAACGCAGTGAGATCAGCTGTCACATGGCTTGCGACTGACTTCGAGCCCGCTTTGTTGGGATTGTACAGCCGCCTTCACTTGTCCCACAACCACGTTCTTTAAGCCCACAACCACGTTCACTAGCCCCACAACCACGTTCTTTAAGCCCACAACCACGTTCTTTAAGCCCACAACCACGTTCACTAGCCCCACAACCACGTTCTTTAAGCCCACAACCACGTTCACTAGCCCCACAACCACGTTCTTTAAGCCCACAACCACGTTCACTAGCCCCACAACCACATTCTTTAAGCCCACAACCACGTTCTTTAAGCCCACAACCACGTTCACTAGCCCCACAACCACGTTCTTTAAGCCCACAACCACGTTCACTAGCCCCACAGCCACGTTCTTTAAGCCCACAACCACGTTCACTAGCCCCACAACCACGTTCTTTAAGCCCACAACCACGTTCTTTAAGCCCACAACCACGTTCATTCGCCCTACAGCCACAGCCCCGTTAACTAGCCCCACAGCCACAGCCACGTTCACTTGCCTCACAGCCACAGACACAGGTACACAGTATGCAGGTGTATTACTTTTATCGTTTCTTTACTTATTCAGTCTCTCTCGGTAGAGATTTGTTCGCAGCAGACGAGCAAATCTCCGGCGGGCCTATTCTCGCTGGTCGCGAGATCCGCACAGTGGAAGTATGGGAGATTTGCTTGCAAATAGACAGGCAATATCTCCTGCGGTAGCTATGGCGGACCTATTCCCGCTGGTCGCGGGGACCGCTATAAGTCAGGTGGGGAGTCTGACGATAGTGCACGCTTTACACAGGTCCGGACACTTGTGATTGACAGATGTGCGCGCCCTCATGGTCCGGGCTCGTAAAAGGCCCTCACCTGTGGGACATGGCTGAACGTCTCTAAGCCGGGTCCCTTGGGTGTCAGGGTCTGGCCATAACTCGCCACCGGCTCGTGGTGGTGAGGTCTCGGTGGATTGACGCTGAGCCGCCAGCGTCTGCAGCCTACCTTGTGCCAGGCGTATTGGTTACCCATTCCTCTGGAATACACAAGACTAGGCCGAGAGAGGGGTCATGTCGTTTGGGCATCACATGATCTCTGAAGCTCTGCCCAGACATTGTGATGGAATATTGGCCACATTCCACTCACATACTTTAGTCTGTCAAGACTGCAAGGTGTCTACTACAGAGATGAGACCCAGCCACAGACACAGGTACACAGTATGCAGGTATCCATAGATGAGACCTAGCCACAGACACAGGTACACAGTATGCAGGTATCCAGAGATGAGACCCAGCCACAGACACAGGTACACAGTATGCAGGTATCCATAGATGAGACCCAGCCACAGACACAGGTACACATTATGCAGGTGTATATAGAGATGAGACACAACCACAGACACAGGTACACAGTATGCAGGTGTATACAGAGATGAGACCCAGCCGGCGACACAGGTACACAGTATGCAGGTGTATACAAAGATGAGACCTAGTGACATGCGTACAAGTACTCACCCCGAGGTTTTCCGGCTGTCCGGGCACGGCAGCGATGCTCTCGGACTTGTACGTAGTCCATCCCAGACTTGCTTGTTTGACCGAGTCCAGTGCCGAGTCCAGCAAGACCACTGTGGAAGAGACAAGCCCATGTACAGACATAACAAGATGACCACTGTGACAGCGACAAGTCCATATACAGCGATGTTCGTCCGTCGTGAATGACGAGGATCATTTATTCACTGCATCTTTTGATGAGGAACGAATGACTTGCGCTTTAGATTTGTATAGCGAGGTAGTGGTCGCGCAACTCCGTCGTCTCCGCTCTCTCGTCTGTGTCCATCTGGTTCCAGTGGCGAGCATGGCAAGACGACTGGAAGACGGACACAGATGCAGTGGACGTTAGACTGCCACGGCCAGTTATCCCTGTATGTATCGACTCACTAGCCTGGAGTCTCGTGCAAACGGCCCTTCCGTCATTCCTTTTGTTTTCAGTTTTGAGACAAGCGTAGCGACAAGCAATGAGCGTATGCTTACTGATAGGATCCACAAGATTTCCTTCGCCGAAGACGGACTGACCGCCAGAACAGACCACACACATATGAGGCGAGAAGCTACCCACAGAAGATATTGCTCGTCTAAGTTGCGAACAGATCTCCCGATTTACGGCTGAGCCTCACCAGCGCACAAATGCATATGGCGACTGACAGGACAGACTATACACGCACACGTAAGCCAAGAGTAGCATCGCTAAAGCGCGCCCTCCCGGTACAAGGTGATACATGCAAAACCACTGGACGCCTACCGACGAGCTTTCAAGCTACGCCGGCAGGACTGACCGAAACAAAAGCTATACCAGCTTACTGACTGCAGGCCCACTACTCATCGAGAGAGAGTGGGCGCTTATCGAGACTTTGTCGAACGGTCGTACAAATTTTGCTCTTTTGACCGCTCAAACCACGACCCTGGCTGCACGATGCGGTTACATTCTCGCACACTGGTACACACGTCGTACAGACATAGCAATCAGGACGCTGCTAACCAGGCAGAAAGATGGCGTTCTTCTGTTCTATGTCCTCTACTGGGCAGTCAGGTCAGCAGTCCTTAGTAATGTTGTTGACACACACACACAAACACACACACACACACACATATATATATATATATATATATATATATATATATATATATATATATATATATATATATATATATATATTTACTGTGTTGTTTTTGTTGTTCTGTTAACAAAGAGTTTTGTTTAAACGTGTGTTTATTTCTATCTGTCGAGCTTCTCGTCAGATCATGTTTTTTTTTTTTTTGTCCTTCAACAAACCAACTTCACAGCTTCAATCAGGGGAGATAAAGTGATAGTTTCCCCTTGACTTCCACTGCTTTACACAGAGATAACTATGAGATGGGATGATCAGGAATATTCGCGACCAACACAAGGGCTGAAATACTTGGATGATGATGATGATGATGATGATGATGATGATGATGATGATGATGATGATAGGACTCAACAAACCCTCCCAATAGACGTCAGTATCGTGGTATAATGATGTCTGTCTTACAAAGTTTTTTGTGTCCAAAATAGTTTTCTGTGTTTAGTATAATGAATGTTTTCTGCGCCCAACTACAGACTAATGTGTCAAAATGATCGTTTTCTAAGGCAATATCCCCTACACGACAGCCTTGACCTGCAGCTGCCACTGAAGCCTGCCCAGCAGGTAAGTGTCTTCCCTATTTATGTGTCCTTTCATGTTCTCTTCAGTACCGCACGGGTTCTTTAATTGCTTCCCACCAAAAGTAACAGCCTGGTCGGCACAGTTTGACATCCCCTTGTTGTCTTCTGTCTCCCACCTGGCCTGGTCTCATTCATCTCCACCGCCGGCTATCAGTACTTGACTGGGGTCACCTCAGGTGAAGTATCCGGCCCTGAAATACCTGTCAGACTACCTGTGGTGTTATCACCGTTGGGCGGCGTCTGTCGTGGTCCCCGGGGGGAGATAGCAGTGAAGATTCCACTTCAAGGCGGCGGGTTTGTCTGCGGGGTACTGTTGGTACACAGACGGGACTGCTGAATGCCATGGAGGTTGACAAGAGGCCACAGCTATAGAGAAATATCGTTTACAGTTTTATCATTGCTGTTATCTTCTGATCCTGATATTAACATCCATAGATGAACTTTATGCAAATAACTCACTTGCACCTGGTCGTCTAGACAGACAATAGTTTGTCACGTTGAGATTTAAAAAAAAAGGCATGATAACCACAAGCCATGGTGGTACGACCAGGGATGGAGTTATACCTCTCCACAGCACAAAGCCTGGGCTGAATTATAGAGACCATGTGTTGCTCATGCAGCATGATCTCTCTCTCGGACTGTCTAGTGTACTCCAGAGAAAAGGTAACACCAATACGTCTGGAACAAGACAAGCTGCAGAAGCTACCGATCAGCAAAGTAATGCTCTAACTGTCCGCTTGTTGGAGCTTCGATCCTAGACCAGTTGCCGACCAAGGCTTAGGGAACTCATGCAAACAACCAGGTTATATACCAACGATGACAGTCATGCTGGCAGTCATAGGCAGATAATATACTCGTAGTTCAGCAAGAGAAAAACATTATTATCGTAATATTCTTCTTTTTCTTATACTACTACTACTACTACTACTACTACTACTACTACTACTACTACTACTACTGCTACTACTACTACTACTACTACTACTACTACTACTACTACTACTACTACTACTACTACTACTACTACCACCACCACCACCGCCGCCACCACCACTACTACTATTACTACTACTACCACCACCACTACTACTATTACTACTACTACCACCACCACCACTACTACTATTACTACTACCACCACCACCACTACTACTATTACCACCACCACCACCATTACTACTATTACTACAACCACCACTACTACTATTACTACCACCACCAAATCATCAAATCAGAAGATATAGATAAAACAAAGAAACATCCGAACTGGAAACTGCCCAGAAAACTCACGCTGCAATAAAGGCATCCAAGTGTCTAGAACTGGCGGAAATCCGTCGGCCTATTTACCAACATAATTGCCCGATGTTTCTTATGTAATTCCGGTACATTGCCAGGATTCATCAACGGCGAGGGGTCTTAGTCGCTCATCCCTCTCATCCCCAACAACTCAGCAATCCCCTAAACAGGGAAGCTCCGGGGCCGAGAGGTTGACGCCACGTGACGGATGAGCCAACAGAGAAATCAGCTTTTGAAAGGTCAGCCAAACAGAAGCTGTCGGATTTCTCTAATCAGCAAAACATCTTTCCCGCTCGGAGCAAGAAAGAATCGTTTGGGAAAATCCGAAAATGGGAGAGCTTGTTTTCACGGTGTTTCACAATGAATGTCGGTTGTTGTTGTTGTTGTTGTTGTTGTTGTTGTTGTTGTTGTTGATGTATTGCTTGCTGGGTTGGTTGGTGAACCTTCTAGGACAGTGGTTCTCAACTTTTTTTGGGCCCATGCACCCCTTCACCATATGTCATTCCCCTCTTTCGTATTTCCTCCCTATAATCCCCCCCCCCCCCCCCACACACACACAGTATACGTAAAAATGGAAGCTAAATGTAATAACACATACTAGAACAAGTCTAGACGTCTACATAAAACATGATTTGCGGGCCTACTTACGTTGTAAAACGAATTTCAGAAGGGCGAGAAGTACATAACAGTAAAGTATGGAGAGAAAAACAATATCAAGTAATCGGTTCTTGTATTAACGTGCCCCCGGGAAGGTTAACCCGGTCAACAAATGCCCACAGAAGTCGGATGTGTCGGCCTAACGGCGCAAGAACGCAGCCCTGCTGTAAACAGGCACAACGCAATCACGTCCGAAAAAAAAACTCCGGATGAACGCAGAAGAAGAAGAAGTATTAACGTGATCCTGAAATAATTCTTACACCGTCCCCCCCCCCCCCCCCTCCCACCAGAAACCCTAAACTTCAGCCCTGGGGGAGGGTGAATTCCCTACCGGCTGAGAACCACTCACTGTTCTAGGAGACTGCGTTGTAACTGTGAAGTCCAAGGTGATTATATCGTGGTGGTTTGCGTCGTGGGAAGTGCTTGCTTCTGTCGGGGTCAAGATGTTGTAGACAGACTACCCCACGTCCGCTACCAGTGTATCATATCCAGGGGGAGTATGTTTCGGATACCGTCTTCCCCATCTGCAAGGTGAACAAACAAACCAGCGGGGTGTGCGAGAGTGGTACTGGAAGTTCACATCTGTGGAGAGAATTGATGTAGCACAGCACGCACGGGCAGGCGGGGGGTCGAGTCTTCGTTGGTCATGTGTCCTGTCCGGATTTAGTTGAGTGGAGTCAAGAACCGACACCACAGCACTCGGGACATTATTAAACGGGCTCCGTCCTCATCTGCAACAGCCAGCGAAGAGTCAAAATACTAATGTTATCAGTAGCAGCCTGATTATGTGTCCGTCTGGCCTTTCCTCGGAGTCACGGATTTAGTAGTAGTAGTAGTAGTAGTAGTAGTAGTAGTAGTAGTAGCAGTAGTAGTAGTAGCAGTAGTAGTAGTAGTAGTAGTAGTAGTAGTAGTAGTAGTAGTAGTAGTAGTAGTAGTAGTAGTAGTAGTAGTAGCAGCAGCAGCAGCAGCAGTAGCAGCAGCAGTAGTAGTAGTAGTAGTAGTAGTAGTAGTAGTAGTAGTAGTAGTAGTAGTAGTAGTAGTAATAGTAGTAGTAGTAGTAGTAGTAGTAGTAGTAGTAGTAGTAGCAGCAGCAGCAGCAGCAGTAGCAGCAGCAGTAGTATTAACATACGTAGTGGTAGTAGCAGACGTAGTGGTGGTGATGGTGATGGTGATGGTAGTAGTAGTAGTAGTAGTAGTAGTAGTAGTAGTAGTAGTAGTAGTAGTAGTAGTAGTAGTAGTTGTTGTTGTTGTTAATGTTGTTGTTGATGTGGTGGTGGTGTTGGTGTTGGTGGTGTTGGTGGTGGTGGTAGTGGTGGTGGTAGTAGTGGTGGTAATGGTGGTGGCGGCGGCGGTAGTAGTAATAGGCCGGCCAGCAACAGCAGTGTTATATATACACATCAATGAGCGCACTGACAGTTCGCACACAAGCCGGTCTGCCAGGTAGGGCTGGCGCGGCGTGGCTGTGACCGCTCTGCCAGGTAGGGCTGGCGCGGCGTGCATACAGCCCGCTGTGACGGCCAGCGGGTCGGATCAATGGCAGTGAGCGCAGATGTAACGGTACATGCATGTCCAACTCTAAACATGTCCGCCGGCATCGATTGTGGGCGGCTTCCTGGCCTCACCTGGGCGGCTAGTTACTGTTGCTGCGGCGGGAGGGAGGAGGAGGAGCCGGGAGACGAGGAGGGTTGGAGAGTGCGAGTGAGTTAATCTGTGTTAGTGAGTGAGGGAGTGAGTGAATGAGTGAGCTAATGTGTGATCCTCTGAGAGGGTGAGCAAGTGCTTTAATTTGAGTAAGCACGTGAGTGAGTGAGTGAGTGAATCAATTAGTCAGTGAATGTGAGCAAAAGAGTACATAAGGAATGTTTCAGACTGAAATGCGAAAATGACAAATATAGAAGCTGTGAGTGAGCACTAGAGGTGGAGGGTGAATGAGTGGAGACTGGCATGGAGTGGGTGTTTGAGTGAGCCAATAAGTGAATAGTGACTGAAAGTGAATGGTTGTGTGACGGAATGAGACAGGGCTAGAGATTGTGGGGAGGGAACGAAAGAAAGAAAAAGAAAGAAAGAAAGAAAGAAAGAAAGAAAGAATCGAGGGGCCAGAGAAGTAATTGGAAGAAACCGCATGAGAGAGAGGAAGAAATAGACAAATACAAGGTGAGAGAGTAAGAGAGAGAGAGGCATAAATAGTCAAATACAAGGTGAGAGAGGAAGAGAGAGAGAGAGAAGAGTCTGCGGTTGCTTCTATTCCACGTTCAACCACACATAGGTAGTATAACTTCACACAGAGAAAGAGACAAATACAAGGTGAGAGAGGATAACTTCATACACACACGCGCACAGAGAGACAGAGAGAGAGAGAGAGAGAGAGAGAGAGAGAGAGAGAGATACCAACGTCTTATAGTGGGGGTGAGAGCAAGGGACAGGGAGATACAGAGAGGAGGGATGGACAGACAGAAAGATAGAGAAACGATGAGAGAGAGAGAGAGAGAGAGAGAGAGAGAGAGAGAGAGACCCACACACAACTAGCATCACTTCACAGACACAAACACAAAGAGACACATAGCGCGATAACGAGAGTGGCAGAGAGAGAGAGAGAGAGAGAGAGAGAGAGAGAGAGAGAGAGAGAAAGAGTGACAGAGACAGACGGTGTGACAGAGAAATAATGACAGCAAGAGACATAGAGAGTGACAGAGAGTGACAGAGGGAGCATGTGACAGAGGGAGACAGTGATAGAAAGAGACACACAGGGAGAGTGACAGAGAGAGAGTGACACACAAAGTGACAGGGTAAGAGTGACAGAGAGAGAGAGAGACATAGAGAGTGACACACGGAGAGATTGACAGAGAAAGAGTGACATAGAGACAGACATAGAGAGAGAGAGAGAGAGAGAGAGAGAGAGAGAGTGAGAGAGAGAGAGAGAGAAAGACATAGAGAGTGACACACGGAGAGATTGACAGAGAAAGAGTGACACAGAGTCAGAGAGAGAGAGAGAGAGAGAGAGAGAGACAGAGAGAGAGAGAGAGAGAGAGAGAGAGAAAGACATAGAGAGTGACACACGGAGAGATTGACAGAGAAAGAGTGACAAAGAGTCAGAGAGAGAGAGAGAGAGAGAGAGAGAGAGAGCGTCTAAAACAATGTAACTACAACCACCACTGTCCCGGCCCGCTACAACAACAACGACGCCTCCTCGCCCCAGTGACTCCTTCTATTCCCCCCTCTCAAGTAAAGCTAGCGGGAAATCATCCCCCATTTTGAATAAATCAACACGCCATTAACAAAAAGCCGGCCCAACCGTTACGATGGCGACGGAGATAAACCGCCGGGGCGGATACAGCACACATAAAAGAAAACAGAAAAACCTATTTAACTGGTGATCATAATCATCTACGAAAACGATATTAAATACTTCACCATTTTCTCGCTCGGTCATGACATAATTAACTTTTCTTTCCCCCTCAGAAGCTGGCACGGCTCTACAGGCCGCCCGATAATTACACGCACCTCTTTGAAGGCGGCGGGTTGAGCTATCAGTGAAAACTGTAAGCGTGAAAGACAAGTATGTTATCTGGCGAGGGGGCAGTGTCTGTCGTTCTCACACAAGTCTTTCACCCAGGGAGTTAGGAATGTTTTCTTCTGGGTCACCAGGTTAAAGAAAGACAGCAAAACTAGATATACATTTCTGAACAGAAGCTGTGGCGGGGTGGAGAGATGGCTGGTTATGTCACGCAGCGAAATTATGGTGGATTTCTATCTACAGGAGGTCGCCTTCTCGCGCGGGAGACGTTCTCGTGAATGTCTGGGCAACTCCGGGGACTGTTGCTAGGGAATGTTGCTAGAGAATTATAGGACCTCCACCGTGTAAGAGGCTGTCGAGGGTTAAATAATGTGGGCGCTTCAAAATTGGAAGTTTGAGGATTTTCCCATGATGGCAGATTAGCAGTACCCATGTTGTGCATCCCAGCAAACAAAAGCTCGTTAGAATAGGCAGTATGAGCGTGCGATTTGTCTATTTTGTTGAGCTCAGGTCAATGACACCTCCTGATTCCAGCCGGCAACTCCATAGATGGGATTATATTCAACACCAGTTTATGATTCCATCAACCGGCAACTCCATAAATGGACTTAGATCAACACCAGTTTATGATTTCATCAGCTGGCAACTCCATAAATGGACTTAGATCAACACCAGTTTATGATTCCATCAACCGGCAACTCCATAAATGGACTTAGATCAACACCAGTTTATGATTCCATCAACCGGCAACTCCATAAATGGACTTAGATCAACACCAGTTTATGATTCCATCAACCGGCAACTCCATAAATGGACTTAGATCAACACCAGTTTATGATTCCATCAACTGGAAACTCCATAGATGGGCTTTCCAAACATTCTAACAAACAAGACTGTCGGACATTGTGACGTCCAGTGATAGCTCCTGACGAAGTGGAGATCACGCAGTAAAGGCAGCAGCAGCAGCAGGCCAGAAGAGAAAGAAAGAAAGAAATAACAAAAGAAAGAAAGAAAGAAAGAAGGAAAGAAGTGTGAGGGGGGGGGGAGTAAGAAAAAAAGAAAAAAGTGAGGGAGGATGAAGAAGAAAGAAAGAAAGAAAGAAAGAAAGAAGTGGGTAAGGGGAAAAAAAGAAAGAAAGAAGAAGGTGTGTGAGGAAGCAAAAAAAAGAAAGAAAGAAAGAAAGAAAGAAAGAAGTGGGGAAGGAGGTGAAGGAAGAAAGAAAGACAGACAGTCAGAAAGAAATAACAAACAGTTAATCAGGAACACGCGAGCAATGAGAATAAGAAAGGCGGGCGAAGAAACGAGAATGAGAAGGAAATCAGAAATGAATGAGAAAATTATCATCGTTAAACAGCCGACACGGCCACAGCTCCCGCAGGCTGTCCGTTTCTTGAACAACTCGTGAACTCGTACATTTCTTTCTTTCCCCAGTTTCTCGCCCTCGGGGAAGCCGTCTTCCTCCCAGTTTCCCTCGTCCGCGCCTCGTCGGATGGCGAAATGATTATAATACAAACACTTATAAACGAGCAGTCTATTACGGCCTGGTCATAAAATATGCATCAAGATCACATCAGCCTCCAGTCCTGGCTGGCCAGGGCGACGATGTGTAGCGTTCTCTGCGGCCTGTGACTTGCTTCACTTTAATTCTGCACGGGAGCGACACATCTGCCCCGTTATGATTCTCTCATTCTCACTGGCTAACGTTCCCAGATGTTTACCCACTTAGCTTCCTTCTCGACTCTTACAGTGATCCTGAAATATTCGAGGCTTTAAAAAAAGACAGCATTAGACATGATGAAATTAGAAATAGAACTACAACTTTCTGCACTGGATATCTAGACAGACATCCGCTAAGTTCTTCAGGGAGAATGATACCCAATGATCTAGCACTGTGTACCAACAGTCCAAGACGGGCAAGGTCAAGCGCTAGAGGCGGATACGGAATCAGGCGGATGGATGTGATCCAGGACAGACGTCATCACACCTTCTGAGATAGTGAGGAAGACAAGATGGGGCAGCCCATACAGAACCAGTCGGATGGACTTGATCAAGGGTAGATGTCATCACACCTACTGAGGTAGCCAGGTAGACAAGATGGGACAGTCGATGAAGATATCAAAAGGCAAGAGCTTTTATAGCGCTAGGCAATGTGTGGAAGTCAACAGAGATTAAACTCTGCAGCAAATTTAGAATATGTAACACTGATCAATATTAGATGGGATAGAATATGTAACCCCGATCAATACTATATGGGATAGAATATGTAACCCCGATGTTAAATCAATACTTTATGGGATAGAATATGTAACCCCGATGTTAAATCAATACTTTATGGGATAGAATATGTAACCGCGATGTTACATCAGTACTATATGGGATAGAATATGTAACCCCGATCAATACTATATGGGATAGAATATGTAACCCCGATCAATACTATATGGGATAGAATATGTAACCCCGATGTTACATCAATACTATATGGGATAGAATATGTAACCCCGATGTTACATCAATACTATATGAGATAGAATACGTAACCCCGATGTTACATCAATACTATATGGGATAGAATATGTAATCCCGATGTTAAATCAATACTATATGGGATAGAATATGTAACACCGATCAATACTATATGGGATAGAATATGTAACCCCGATGTTACATCAGTACTATATGGGATAGAATATGTAACCCCGATGTTACATCAGTAATATATGGGATAGAATATGTAACCCCGATGTTACATCAATACTATATGGGATAGACTATGTAACCCCGATGTTACATCAGTACTATATGGGATAGAATATGTAATCCCGATGTTACATCAATACTATATGGGATAGAATATGTAACCCCGATGTTACATCAATACTATATGGGATACAATATGTAACTCCGATGTTACATCAATACTATATGGGATAGAATATGTAACCCCGATGTTACATCAATACTATATGGGATAGAATATGTAACCCCGATGTTACATCAATACTATATGGGATAAAATATGTAACTCCGATGTTAAATCAATACTATATGGGATAGAATATGTAACCCCGATGTTACATCAGTACTATATGGGATAGAATATGTAACCCCGATGTTACATCAGTAATATATAAAATATGTAACCCCGATGTTAAGTCAATACTAAATGGGATAGAATATGTAGCCCCGATGTTACATCAGTACTATATGGGATAGAATATGTAACCCCGATGTTAAATCAATATTATATGGGACAGAATATGTAACCCCGATGTTAAATCAATACTATATGGGATAGAATATGTAACCCCTATCAATACTATATGGGATAGAATATGTAACCCCAATCAGTACTATATGGGATAGAATATGTAACCCCGATGTTACATCAATACTATATGGGATAGAATATGTCACCTCGATGTTACATCAATACTATATGGGATAGAATATGTAATCCCGATGTTAAATCAATACTATATGGGATAGAATATATAACCCCGATCAATACTATATGGGATAGAATATGTAACCCCGATCAATACTATATGGGATAGAATATGTAACCTCGATGTTACATCAGTACTATATGGGATAGAATATGTAACCCCAATGTTACATTAGTAATATATGGGATAGAATATGTAACCCCGATGTTACATCAATACTATATGGGATAGAATATGTAACCCCGATGTTACATCAGTACTATATGGGATAGAATATGTAACCCCGATGTTACATCAATACTATATGGGATAGAATATGTAACTCCGATGTTACGTCAATACTATATGAGATAGAATATGTAACCCCGATGTTACATCAATACTATATGGGATAGAATATGTAACCCCGATGTTACATCAATACTATATGGGATAGAATATGTAACCCCGATGTTACATCAGTACTATATGAGAAAGACACGCGCAGAACGATTACAAGAAGAAATAACAAACTGCAAATAATCATTAATTGGTGCGGGCAGGCAGTAGTGAGACCAGACTGGTATGACAAGATCACCAACGTGGAGCTCATGGAGAGAACTAGACAAATCCCAGGGAACCAACGTGGAGCTCATGGGGAGAACTAGACAAATCCCAGGGAACCAACGTGGAGCTCATGGAGAGAACTAGACAAATCCCAGGGAACCAACGTGGAGCTCATGGAGAGAACTAGACAAATCCCAGGGAACCAACGTGGAGCTCATGGAGAGAACTAGACAAATCCCAGGGAACCAAGATGTGAGGGAAAGACGCAGACGCTGGATGGGGCACACATTGAGAACACCCGAGGACAGTGTAACTAGACCAGTGGTTCTCAACCAGTGGGGAATTCCCCCCAAGGGGGGAGGGGGGATATTAGGGTTTCGGGCGGGGGGGGGGGGGGAATTAAGACCACAGATTGGCAGACTCAAAATGACTTCAGGCACAATATCCTGGTTTTCTATTGAGCACAATATCCTGGTTTTCTATTGAGTGTTTTGTTTGATGAAGGACACTTTACAGGCATTCTGGTGTCGTGTATTACGTGACAATTTTTTGACGTTTTAAATGTTTGTTTATTGTAATATGATTAATTTGGTGTGTTAATAAAATAGTGTGAATATAAAAAATGCACGTTTTGATGCTGAAAATTTTGGAAAGGGGGGAATTATTCTTCTTTCGTTCGCTGGAAAGGGGGGAATGACATCCTGACTATGGTGAACGGGTGCATGGGCCAAAAAAGGCTGAGAACCACTGAACTAAACAATCTCTTGTCTGGAGCCCACAGGTTGAAGGAAATAGTAGGAGACCTAACCACACAGGGTTAAGAGGATTATAAACACAGATAGATAATACTATGGGGAGAAGGTGGGCTGAGCTGTAAGAGAGAGAGAGAGAGAGAGAGAGAGAGAGAGAGAGAGAGAGAGAGAGAGAGAGAGAGAGAGAACGAACGAACGAACGAACTTTATTTTAAAAGGGTAACAAATTGGGCACGCAGGCCCGTCTTGCATTCAACCCTTTCGATGACTCATCTTATCTTTCATTCATCAAATGTGCATGTTACATTTACATAGGGAAACAAACATTGTCAAATTGATTTTGTAAGCATAAACAATGCATATTACGCATGGTACATTTTCTAGAATCCATAGTGGGAGAGAGAGAGAGAGAGAGAGAGAGAGAGAGAGAGAGAGAGAGAGAGAGAGAGAGAGAGAGAGAGATGATTGACGTGAGCTGGTTGACGGACTATGCCCCAATGGATGATACCGGGCTACGGAAGAAGCAGGTGCATCATCATTATAAAGTAAGTTACACTGCACTCTGGCCAACATTTCCACCAGCAATGTCACCCAGTCCAGGGTAGAATGTCACCCAGCCCAGGGTAGAATATCAGGGTAGAATATCACCCAGCCCAGGGTAGAATATCACCCAGCCCAGGGTAGAATGTCACCCAGCCCAGGGTAGAATATCACCCAGCCCAGGGTAGAATGTCACCCAGCCCAGGGTAGAATATCACTCAGCCCAGGGTAGAATATCACCCAGCCCAGGGTAGAATATCACCCAGCCCAGGGAAGAATGTCACCCAGCCCAGGGTAGAATGTCACCCAGCCCAGGGTAGATATCACCCAGCCCAGGGTAGAAGAGCAAAGATAGCCAGCACTCCAGCACTGTCAGGCATGACCACAGCCAAAGCTACAATACGTGACGAAATATATCCATCTCAATCTCAGTTGTTGAAGTGGACAGACTAAACGTGACATAACTTATCCTCTATACTACAGTTGTTGAAGTGGACAGACTAAACGTGACATAACGTACCCTCTATACTACAGTTGTTGAAGTCGACAGACTAAACGTGACATAACGTACCCTCTATACTACAGTTGTTGAAGTGGACAGACTAAACGTGACATAACGTACTCTCTATACTACAGTTGTTGAAGTGGACAGACTAAACGTGACATAACTTATCCTCTATACTACAGTTGTTGAAGTGGATAGACTAAACTTGACATAGCGTACCCTCTATACAACAGTTGTTGAAGTGGACAGACTAAACGTGACATAACGTACCCTCTATACAACAGTTGTTGAATTGGACAGACTAAACGTGACATAACGTACTCTCTATACTACAATTGTTGAAGTGGACAGACTAAACGTGACATAACGTACACTCTATACTACAGTTGTTGAAGTGGACAGACTAAACGTGACATAACGTCCCCTCTATACAACAGTTGTTGAAGTGGACAGACTAAACGTGACATAACGTACCCTCTATACTACAGTTGTTGAAGTGGACAGACTAAACGTGACATAACGTACTCTCTATACTACAGTTGTTGAAGTGGACAGACTAAACGTGACACAACGTACTCTCTACATGCAGTGGTTTAAGAAGACATATCAAACATGAAATAATACAGCTATAAACTCCACGGGTAGAAGAGAAAAGACTACAGATGAAATATGTGGCAACAGAGTGTGAACACGCATCCGACCCCACATCCCACAAACACAAGAGACTACAGATGAACACACAACACAACGATGTGCACAGGCACCCGGCCCCATACCCCACAAGCACCTGACCCCACAGGCTCCCGACCCCCACACCCCACAAGCACCTGAGACTATACATGAAAATAAGTGACAGTATTATGTGCACAGGCACCCGACCCCACACCCCACAAGCACCCGACCCCACACTCCACAAGCACCTGAGACAATACATGAAAATAAGTGACAGTATTATGTGCACAAGCACCAGACCCCACACTCCACAAGCACCTGAGATTATACGTGAAAATAAGTGACAGTATTATGTGCACAAGCACCAGACCCCACACTCCACAAGCACCTGAGATTATACGTGAAAATAAGTGACAGTATTATGTGCACAGACACCCGACCCTACACCCCACAAGCACCTGAGATTATACGTGAAAATAAGTGACAGTATTATGTGCACAGACACCCGACCCTACACCCCACAAGCACCTGCGATTATACGTGAAAATAAGTGACAGTATTATGTGCACAGACACCCGGCCCCACACCCCACAAGCACCTGAGGGTATACATGGAAATAGGTGACAGTATTATGTGCACAGACACCCGGCCCCACACCCCACAAGCACCTGAGGGTATACATGGAAATAGGTGACAGTATTATGTGCACAGGCACCCGACCCCACACCCCACAAGCACCTGAGGGTATACATGGAAATAGGTGACAGTATTATGTGCACAGACACCCGGCCCCACACCCCACAAGCACCTGAGGGTATACATGGAAATAGGTGACAGTATTATGTGCACAGGCACCCGGCCCCACACCCCACAAGCACCTGAGGGTATACATGGAAATAGGTGACAGTATTATGTGCACAGGCACCCGACCCCACCCCCACAAGCACCTGAGGGTATACATGAAAATAAGTGACAGTATTATGTGCACAGGCACCCGACCCTACACCCCACAAGCACCTGAGGGTATACATGGAAATAGGTGACAGTATTACGTGCACAGACACCCGGCCCCATACTCCACAAGCACCTGAGACTATACATGGAAATAAGTGACAGTATTACGTGCACAGACACCCGGCCCCATACTCCACAAGCACCTGAGACTATACATGGAAATAAGTGACAGTATTACGTGCACAGACACCCGGCCCCATACTCCACAAGCACCTGAGACTATACATGGAAATAAGTGACAGTATTATGTGCACAGACACCCGACCCCACACCCCACAAGCACCTGAGGGTATACATGGAAATAGGTGACAGTATTATGTGCACAGGCACCCGGCCCCACACCCCACAAGCACCTGAGGGTATACATGGAAATAGGTGACAGTATTATGTGCACAGGCACCCGGCCCCACACCCCAAAAGCACCTGAGGGTATACATGGAAATAGGTGACAGTATTATGTGCACAGGCACCCGACCCCACACCCCACAAGCACCTGAGGGTATACATGGAAATAGGTGACAGTATTATGTGCACAGGCACCCGGCCCCACACCCCAAAAGCACCTGAGGGTATACATGGAAATAGGTGACAGTATTATGTGCACAGGCACCCGACCCCACACCCCACAAGCACCTGAGGGTATACATGGTAATAGGTGACAGTATTATGTGCACAGGCACCCGGCCCCATACCCCACAAGCACCTGAGGGTATACATGGAAATAGGTGACAGTATTATGCGCAGAGGCACCCGGCCCCACACCCCACAAGCACCTGAGGGTATACATGGAAATAGGTGACAGTATTATGTGCACAGGCACCCGGCCCCACACCCCACAAGCACCTGAGGGTATACATGGAAATAGGTGACAGTATTATGTGCACAGACATCCGGCCCCACACCCCACAAGCACCTGAGGGTATACATGGAAATAGGTGACAGTATTATGTGCACAGGCACCCGACCCCACACCCCACAAGCACCTGAGGGTATACATGGAAATAGGTGACAGTATTATGTGCACAGGCACCCGGCCCCACACCCCACAAGCACCTGAGGGTATACATGGAAATAGGTGACAGTATTATGTGCACAGGCACCCGACCCATACTCCACAAGCACCTGAGGGTATACATGGAAATAGGTGACAGTATTATGTGCACAGACATCCGGCCCCACACCCCACAAGCACCTGAGGGTATACATGGAAATAGGTGACAGTATTATGTGCACAGACATCCGGCCCCACACCCCACAAGCACCTGAGGGTATACATGGAAATAGGTGACAGTATTATGTGCACAGACATCCGGCCCCACACCCCACAAGCACCTGAGGGTATACATGGAAATAGGTGACAGTATTATGTGCACAGGCACCCGACCCCACACCCCACAAGCACCTGAGGGTATACATGGAAATAGGTGACAGTATTATGTGCACAGACACCCGACCCCACACCCCACAAGCACCTGAGGGTATACATGGAAATAGGTGACAGTATTATGTGCACAGACACCCGACCCATACTCCACAAGCACCTGAGGGTATACATGGAAATAGGTGACAGTATTATGTGCACAGGCACCCGACCCCACACCCCACAAGCACCTGAGGGTATACATGGAAATAGGTGACAGTATTACGTGCACAGACACCCGGCCCCATACTCCACAAGCACCTGAGACTATACATGGAAATAAGTGACAGTATTATGTGCACAGACACCCGACCCCACACCCCACAAGCACCTGAGGGTATACATGGAAATAGGTGACAGTATTATGTGCACAGGCACCCGACCCCACACCCCACAAGCACCTGAGGGTATACATGGAAATAGGTGACAGTATTATGTGCACAGGCACCCGGCCCCACACCCCACAAGCACCTGAGGGTATACATGGAAATAGGTGACAGTATTATGTGCACAGGCACCCGGCCCCACACCCCACAAGCACCTGAGGGTATACATGGAAATAGGTGACAGTATTATGTGCACAGGCACCCGACTCCACACCCCACAAGCACCTGAGGGTATACATGGAAATAAGTGACAGTATTACGTGCACAGACACCCGACCCATACTCCACAAGCACCTGAGACTATACATGGAAATAAGTGACAGTATTACGTGCACAGACACCCGACCCCACACCCCACAGGTACCCGACCCCACACCCCACAGGCACCCGACCCCACACCCCACAAGCACCTGAGGCTATACATGAAAATAAGTGACAGTATTATGTGCACAGGCACCCGACCCCACACCCCACAGGCACCAGAGACTACAGATGAAAACACATAACACTGTGATGTGCACAGGCACCTGACCCGACACCCCACAGGTACCCGACCCCACACCCCACAGGCACCCGACCCCACACCCCACAAGCACCTGAGGCTATACATGGAAATAAGTGACAGTATTATGTGCACAGGCACCCGACCCCACACCCCACAGGCACCAGAGACTACAGATGAAAACACATAACACTGTGATATGCACAGGCACCGGACCCCACAAACACCTGCCTTCCTCTGATCCCTTCAGACAGTCGACCCACCCTCCTGCACCAACAGCCTCCATTCAATGACAGCCCACAAGGAAGACGGCAGCAAATTGGCGACGACAGTTCCAGCCAGCCGCCGACAGGTACCGGGGCCTGGGTTAAATAAATATCTACAAATATTGAGAAAGCCAGCTATCGACCCAGGACGTCGGCAAAGAAAACAGAGAGAGGCCGTTGTGTGACCCGCTGGGTTCCCGGGGGACCTTCCTGACACCGCGTCACTGAAGACGGTAATTAAATTTCCCCACAAAGAAAGCTACTGAAGAAGACAGGCGGAGACACGAGCGTGAGGTCGAGTATCGATTCATCAGACGGTGACTCGGGATCTAATGTTTGGATAATAACACACATAGACACCAGATGACAAGCCACTAGTTGAGCAAACGTGCAAGGGTGGGGTATGGCAACATCACGATGTCGCCAAATTATGTGTCAATATATATTTGAAAAAGCATTAAGTAATTTTTCCTTAGCAACAACTATGAACATCCTTTACCTAATTCATAAAAAAGTTAGTTGCATACCCTTACAGGACGGCGCAGTCAACAACAACATTATTTGACTGTAATTTCTCGGCAAGTTTAGGTTCAGTAGTTTGCCAATTCTTTCTGAACGACCGACATTCATATCTTTATATGGACACCAACGCAAGGTAGTTTGCTTCCAAATCGAACAGGGGTATGCGGGATTACGAATTGCATTCGTAACAGCTTGGCTGCAAAGCCAGCCTAATTCATAAGCATATACGAAATAATACACATTATCATCATCATCCTCATCATCATCATCATCCCGATCCTCCTCACATCATCGTCATCATTTCACAACACCGACAGACTAGGATCGAAGCCAGTCACCGGCCATGTGGTCACAGATCGCCTTGCATTGATTTTCACAAAGGTATACGTGTCGGCTGATCAGAAAGCACTGACAGACTACTGAACGTAAACTTACCTAGACTACCACAATCAGCCAATAAATGCTGGGTTGATTGCGACGTCCTGTAAAGAATATGCAGCTAACGTGTTTAACATCATCAGCATCATCATCATCATCATCGCCTCAGCATTCAAGGAACCTGCTGTTGGTATGGGAAATGTTAGGACCATCATATTTGTCCTTTCTTCTTCTTCTTCTTCTTCTTCTTCTTCTTCTTCTTCTTCTTCTTCTTCTTCTTCTTCTTCTTCTTCCTCCTCCTCCTCCCTTCTTAATGGCCTCTCTGTCTACGAGAGTTTATCTACATCTAACTGTCTATATATAGATCACACCCAGGCAACGGGCTGTATATAACCATGGCTACGTTATCTTTCCTAACAATTTTGCCAGAACACTCTCCCCATGGCCTGCTCTCTGCAATGTCCAGCTGCCGTGGGATTATTAAACGTCCTCTACTTTCACTCGTAACCTCCCGGCTTTCACCCTTATCCGAGTATCCTAGGCATCTGACCGACGAGAACACATCACCGTGATCACGTGGTCGTCACCTGCCAATCATAGAGTGTGTCCGGAGCTGGGAGATTAGAGTGGAGAGAGATCTATTACAGGGAGAGATGTCGTCTCCTCAGCGATGAGACTCTTGACTTGACTGATTGACGCTGGGGGACAACGCCAGCACTAACACAAAGCCGACCACTCCTCTCAGAAGACACTCAGAAGTGGAGACCAAGTGGAGGTAATCTCATTGCAGGGCATGTGGCAGTTGCTGTCATCATTAGCCAGGGTGCGTCCTGTGACAAGGTGTGTCACTAACACAGCTTACCACCCCGGTGTCAGCAGTGCAATGCTATCAACGCACATTTAACGTGAGCACTAGCAGGGATAATTGCATCGCGGCGTCAGGATGAGTACTCCACGCACCCGTCGCATCTCCCTCAAATTGAGGGGGAGTTAAAGGTTACTATTGGCAAGACAATTCTGCACAAAAAAGAGGGAAAGAAAGAAGACAGCGGTTGTCGGTTATTAAGACAACGATTAAAGATAGGCATGCCAGTGTACTCGGCAACGGAATTCCAAATATATCAGCCATCGCCCTAGGGTACAGATTGTTTTTGTCCTCGATCGGGGAAGGTCTGTGCTGGCGCGGTTTGTCTGGGGTGTACTGTCTGATCAATCGTCACCAGGATGTCCTGCACGGGGTGAGGTTGAGCATGAGATGTCAGCTGAGGCATGAATGGGTACCATGTCATGGGCTGTCATTGATCCTCACATCTGCTCTAGACCAGTGGTTCTCAAACCGGTGGGGAATTCCCTCCCCCCCCCCCCCCTCAGGGGGGAATTTTAGGGTTTCCATTTTAAGATTATTTCAAGATCGCGTTAATATAAGAACCGATTACTTGATATTGTATTTTCTCCATACATTACAGTTCTGTACTTCTCGCTCTTCTTAAATTCGTTTTATAACGTAAGTAGACCTGCAAATCACGTTTTATGTAGACGTCTAGACTTATTCTAGTAGTGTTATTAAATTTAGCTTCTATTTCTACATATACTGTGTAGGGGCGGGGGAATTTATAGGGAGGCAATATGAAAGGGGGGGGGGGCAGAGAGAGAGAGAGAGAGAGAGAGAGAGAGAGAGAGAGAGAGAGAGAGAGAGAACGACATTCTGAATATATGGTGAAGGGGTGCATGGGCCAAAAAAGGTTGAGAACCACTGCTCTAGACGTTGCCAGTGTACATGTTGTCTGTCACATGTGGTATCTGCTGTCCCCTGCAAGCTGGCGGGTTTTGATTTCTTCCTTGTGACAACCAGGCCATGTTCTATCCGTGTCTTGATTTGTTCACTCGCTTTGACCTCAATCCACAGACGTTCTAGTACTCCTAGTGCACCGGGTCTGTGTTGTTCTTTCTATCTCTCTAAATATACCTCCTACCTACAAGTCCATCTACCTATCTACCTACCGTTGTACTGTCCACAGACGTACAGTTGAAGATAGATGCATCGTCTAATATAGTCAAACACTGCCAAAATTAGATGCATCATCTAATACAAACCAAGATTGCCAAAATTAGATGCATCATGTAATTCAATCTAAGATTGCCAAAAATTAGATGCATCATCTAATACAAACCAAGATTGCCAAAATTAGATGCATTATCCAGGATGGTTAACCCGGTCAACAAATGCCCGCAGAAGTCGGATGTGTCGGCCTAATGGCGCAAGAACGCAGCTTTGCTGTAAACAGGCACAACACAATCTCATCCGGAAAAACACCCTGGATGAACGCAGCAGAAGAAGAAGATGCATCATGTACTTCAATCCAAGATTGCCAAAATTAGATGCATCATCTAATACAAACCAAGATTGCCAAAATTAGAATCATCATCTAATAAAGTCCAAGATCGCCTACATTTCTGTAATCCATGATATCTTTATCTGAATCATCTAGCTTATCTTTCAGACTCCGGTAGTGTCAGGATGTCACCCTCGCGAACTGGTCCTTCTGTTGCCAATAACTGATCTATTGGAGTCATCCAAGAACTCGACTGGCCTGGTGAGCACTTTCCCTGGATCCGGTATGTCCAAGAACCTTCAGGACTTGACAAATCTGACTGGCTGCAGCTGGTCCTTGTTGAATTGTTGAAGGTTTACGGAGAAGTGGACAGAACATGTCGGACGTGTCTATATGACCGTCGAACGTGTCTATATGACCAGCTCACGTGTCTACGGTACCGGCGGACGTGTCTACATGACCAGCGGACGTGTCTACGTTACCAGTGGACGTGTCTATATGACCAGCGGCCGTGTTCTCACGACCAGTGTCCGTGTCTATATGATCAGCAGCCATTTTCCGGTAATGTTCCGATTTGTTATGAAATATTGTTATAAAATAAATAACTGTCCTGTAAAATGCTTTCGGGACGCTCAAATGCTCCCCCCCCCCCCCACCCGAAATAAAATAACTAATTCAAAGGAACGTTTTTGTGATTCCGTTGGCAGAACTGTGTACATGTCAGCGGTGACATACAAGTTGTACGTTTATTGTTGATGATGTAGGTTCATTGTTGATGGTGTCGGTTCATTGTCGCAGGGGTAGGTTCATTGTCGCTGTGGTAGGTTCATTGTCGCTGGGGTAGGTTCATTGTCGCTGTTGTAGGTTCATTGTCGCTGTTGTAGGTTCATTGTCGCTGTTGTAGGTTCAATGTCGCTGGGGTAGGTTTATTGACGCTGAGGTAGGTTCACAGTCGCTGTGGTAGGTTCACTGTCGCTGTGTTAGGTTCATTGTCGCTGGGGTAGGTTCACTGTCGCTGGGGTAGGTTTATTGACGCTGAGGTAGGTTCACAGTCGCTGTGGTAGATTCACTGTCGCTGTGTTAGGTTCATTGTCGCTGTTTTAGGTTCATTGTCGCTGTTGTAGGTTCATTGTCGCTGTTGTAGGTTCATTGTCGCTGTTTTAGGTTCAATGTCGCTAGGGTAGGTTCATTGTCGCTGGGGTAGGTTTATTGACGCTGAGGTAGGTTCACAGTCACTGTGGTAGGTTCACTGTCGCTGTGTTAGGTTCATTGTCGCTGGGGTAGGTTCATTGTCGCTGGGGTTGGTTCACTATCGCTGGGGTAGGTTTAGTGTCGCTGGGGTAGGTTCATTGTCGCTGGGGTTGGTTCACTATCGCTGGGGTAGGTTTAGTGTCGCTGGGGTAGGTTTAGTGTCGCTGGGGTAGGTTTAGTGTCGCTGGGGTAGGTTTATTGACGCTGAGGTAGGTTCACAGTCGCTGTGGTAGGTTCACTGTCGCTGTGTTAGTTTCATTTCGCTGGGGTAGGTTCATTGTCGCTGGGGTAGGTTTAGTGTCGCTGGGGTAGGTTTAGTGTCGCTGGGGTAGGTTCATTGTCGCTGGGGTTGGTTCACTATCGCTGGGGTTGGTTCACTATCGCTGGGGTTGGTTCACTATGGCTGGGGTAGGTTAACTGTATAAGAATGGGATTGGGGGAAGTCACAGCAGCGTTCCGCTGGCTGAAGTACAAACGACACACGTGTGTGGTAATTGTAATTAGTTAACATTAATTGTCATGCTGAGAAAGGTGAAGACAGGCATGCTTCGGTCAGAGTGTCAAACTTCAAGTCAACAATTAAAACTAGAGAGCATCTGTTGGATGTTTTTCCCCAGGACATGCCAGTGTGGTGGGAAACGAGCGGGAGAACAGAATGGCTGAGTCTGCACCGCTGGGTGGGGTATTGGTGCATGATAAGGCAGACGTGGTCGGGGTCCTTTGTGGTCGTGTGTATAGTACTGAAGAACTGGTAGATCACCATGGCTTTGGGAGAATGGTGTTGGAGAGAGTGACCAGAGGATCTGATCGACAATCAAAGCTCCGAGGAAAGGCCAGGCGGCTATATACGACTGCTACTGGTACCTTTAGTACTGGGACTCTTCGCTGGCTGTTGCAGATGAGGACGAAGTATGTATGGGAATGTCCCGAGAGCTGTAATATCGGTTCTTGACTCAACTCTTCACACGGAGGAAGAGTGGACGGACACTGTGCACCACGCCACGCAGACAGCGTACAGCACGAACGGAATACACTCTTACACAAGTATTTCCACATTTATTCAACAACGCCATTTAATTAATTTTCAGTTAAAACTTAAAGTTAGATGCATATCCTTTACGGACGTAGCAGTCAACCCCAGCAATTTTTAGCTTCGTGATTCCTGGGTAAGTTTACGTTCAGTAGTTTGCCATTGCTTTCTGAACGACTAGCACCCATACCATTTCATAAGAAAAACCAACATTTTCCACAGCGACAATGAACATACCTTTGAATTTTTAGTATAAAGTGCGATTTATTTTCTTAACATTATTAAAGTATGTGGTGACACTATGAATTGTGTAAAATCGTTGATTCATCCTATGATTAAAAGAATTATATCGGCTTGTCAGTGACAACATCTGGCAACCGTAG
Organism: Cepaea hortensis; assembly: GCA_963921405.1. NCBI lineage: Eukaryota > Metazoa > Mollusca > Gastropoda > Stylommatophora > Helicidae > Cepaea > Cepaea hortensis. The sequence continues at coordinate 3,505,051 of OY992896.1, forward strand.
CTATAGATGACACTGCTACAGTCGGGGATGTCCTTCCGGCAAACATACACATATTTTTAAATATACATACATATTTCCGGGCACTGCAGGTATGGCCTCAATAAATCGAGCGCCAGTCAACATGGATGATACGGGAAATCCCGTCAAAGAGGCAGATAGTGACAGACAGTTGAGAAGTGATCAGATATGGCCGGCCTAACGATGACAGCAGTGACACAAGCATCAGTCTATTTATTACACGATGGGCATCTTGTACACACTGATGGCTGGGATGAAAAGAACAACACACAGACAAACACACTTTCAGCAACACTTAGCGGGTGTCCCTGAGAGCAGGAAACAGTCCTCACGCACGACACCCCCGCCCTCCCCCTCCCCACTCTGGTCAAGTATCCCTTCCCGGGTTCACATTTCAACGCTGTGTTTTTCCCGCCCTGTCTTCTTGTCTTTTCTGTGGCATGTCCTGCACGATTCTTTGTGGGAGAGGAAAATCTGCGCTTCTACAAATAAGAAAAACAAGACTCTCTCTCTCTCTCTCTCTCTCTCTCTCTCTCTCTCTCTCTCTCTCTCTCTCTCTCTCTCTCTCTCAGCTGTGTTTCGAAAGCAAGTATACGGGATTACGAATCCGTCCAAAATTCCTTCGCCACGGAGCCGGCCTCTCTTTCCTTACCTCTTTCTATTTCTCTTCCTCCCTCTCTCCCATCCGCTTTCTTTATATCCCCTCTCACAGTCTCTATCTCTGCCTGTCTCTCTCTCTGTCTCTCTCTCCTCCCATTCTCCCTATATCTCTTCCACTGTCTCTCTCCCTCCTCGCCTCTCTAATAGTGTTCTATCACTGTCACTGTGTGACACCTCCAAATCTACCCGACCGGACACTGCCCACTGACCAGAGTCATTACCTACGTGCGGTCTGCACCACGATATCATCATCACTGTCACCACTACCATCACCACCACCACCACCACCATCATCATCATCATCATCATCATCATCATCACCATCACCACCACCACCATCATCACTACCACCACCAACACCACAATCAACATCAACATCACCACCACCACCACCACCATCATCATAGTCATCATCATATGTCAAGTTTGCTGTCATCAAATGTCAGACTGAAGACACAGGCTCTGTATTCAATACTTCCCAGTTATCAACAGACGGAAGCAACTTTTGTCTTCAGCAGTTCTAATCTGTCAACAGACGATAGACTGAAGCGACAGACTTGTGTCTTCAACAGTTCCAGTACGTCAATAAGCGACAGACAGACTAAAGCGACAAACTATTGTCTTCACCAGTTCCAATACGTTAACAGACAGACGACAGACAAACTGAAGCGACAAACTATTGTCTTCATCAGTTCCAATACGTCAATAGACGACAGACAGACTGAAGCGACAAACTATTGTCTTCTACAGATCTAATACGTTAACAGACAGACGACAGACAAACTGAAGCGATAAACTATTGTCTTCATCAGTTCCAATACGTCAATAGACGACAGACAGACTGAAGCGACACACTATTGTCTTCAATAGTTCTAATAAGACAATAGACGACTGACAGACTGAAGCGACAAACTATTGTCTTCTATAGATCTAATACGACAATAGACGGCAGAAAGACTAAAGCAACAAACTAATGTCTTCAACAGTTCTAATATGTCAACAGATGACAAACTATAGCCACAGACGCGTGCCCCACCATAAATACCTCATTTGTCGACGTCTGCATATAAGCAACATAGTCACCCACGCCCGCCCTGCATGCCGTGGCAAGCATCTCCCGTCGACCCAAATTAGGGCTAGCAATAAGCAGATTGCTCCCCTGGGTCAGGACTGTTGTTAAACTCAGAAAAGACACCACGGCTACACAACACCAACATCAGAAAAATGACACCATCCATGAGCCACAGACACTTCTCCTACCACCATTCACAGCGACTATTCTGTTCGTCTCTCGTCCCGATTCATTTCTCCCTCCTGCGTATTCTATACTTCGATTTCCGTTTTTTATCCGAGGACGTGGTCGAATGCAGAACGGAAACGTAGGTGCCCTAGCCGTGTTCTCGCGCACAAGCGGATTATTTCGTTGGGAAACCAGACGAGGAAATAGTCCCGAGAATGCCAGAAACGTTTGATTTATTGCAAGGCACATGTCCGCGAGTTGGATGTGTTCATCTTTCCCTCGGGAGCGGGCAGTGGGGAGAGGGTGGGAGAGAGGGCGCGTGGAAAGCTTAGGGGTACGGGCCGACCGCTTTCGTTGCAATAGGAAAATTATGGAAGTCAAAGGAAATTAACGATATTACCAAACTTAGGATATTTAACTCTAACGTTAAATAAGTATTTCTACATCGATCACAAATACTGAGAATAACTAAAATAATGCCGAGATAGCGGGTTCAACCTGTACATTGATCATTTCGACTAAAATGTTGACTTCTCGTCCTTGACCTGGGGACGTAAATTACAATTACCTCTGAGATCGGAATGGGTTCGCCTGATGGCGAGGGGCACTTAATAAGGAAAGCTAATCCACATGCTATGGAGAAAGAAATATATGTTAATGAGGAAAAATTGGAGGTGGTGGAAAATTTTTGAATATCTTGGGTCATTGATTACCAAAAATGGTGATACAATGAAAGAAATTAACAGACGAGTATCTACTGCTCTTCAACGACTAAAACAACTGAATAAATTATGGAATGGGACTGATAGAACTACAAAATTTAGATTTTTAAGAGCATGCATCTTTCCCATTACAACATACGCCTGTGAGACCTGGACACTTACTATACAAGCTGAACAACGCTAAATGCCTTTGAATATAAATGTTATAGACGAGTTCTAAGAATATCTTGGGTAAAGAAAAGAACAAATGCATCCATACTTCAAGAGCTAAATATTGAAGAAGGCTGGCTATTAAACACGATAAAACAAAGAAAATTAAATATTTTGGTCACTTGAAACGTCACGAAAGTTTGGAGAGAACAACAATGGAGGGGTATATGTCTGGGAAGAGAGGAAGAGGAAGGCCAAAGAGAAGATGTGGCGGATGATCTCCAGGTGGGTGTATCGGACGCGGAACATCTTGCTTATGATCGAGAGGTTTTCCGGAAGGTTGTTATGGGAGCGAGGTTCTGCGAAGGACATACTACTGAATGAATGAATGAATTCACGCGCAAAATTCAGTCCAGTCGACTAGAAATAGTAGCCCGTACATGGACTATACTTGAGTTCAAGGCTGGAGAACGCCCCCGCCCCCCCCCCCCCCCCCCAAGACCTAACTTAACCGTAATCCCAACCGTTTCCGGTTCGAATTCACGCAGAGATAGGTGCGTCATAATTGCAGCACCTCGGCCCCACACGCCTTTACGGAAGGCGTAACTCGACCACAATCCGGGAAAGGGGGACTTACTGAGTCACTATCATCTCCATGTGCATGCCGAGCGGCGCAGATTAGCAGATTCCCTCACAAACACACTCCTCCCTCTGTGTTGATGTGTTGTTATATCCGACCACTGACTGTCTTCCGTTTTACTCCGTCCAACCATCCAGCATGTTCTTCCCTTGTCAACCCCTGTCTCTATCTCCCTCGATCTTCCTGGTTGTAACATAACTGTCGTGTCTTCCTTTAAAGTGTCGTCCCTGGAGTGAGGGGAGTCAACACCCACATTATAATTTTTTTTCCCCTATCAATATCCTGGAGAATCCACCAGCTTCCGTCCAACACACTCCTTCAGCCCGTGGACACCCTTTCCCCCCCCCTCTCTCTCTCTCTCTCTCTCTCTCTCTCTCTCTCTCTCTCTCTCTCTCTCTCTCTCTCTCTCTCTCTGTCGCACTATGCCCCCTCTCATTCTTCCCCACGCAACATATTCAACAACTCTTGCTTCTAAAAATTAATAAAGATTAATTTATTAAAAGAAAAGTGTAATGTACGTGAGACGTGTATGCGAAGAAAATGTATGATGTGTTCTATAAAGTGTGTAGGATCGGACCCTCAGATAATAGCATAGTCAGTTCATCCTTGCAAGGACACACCACAGCACGTTAAGTCAGAACAAGTCCACCTCACCCGGTACTGTATCTCTCCTGCCGGACACCGACTGTCATCTGTAGCCACCTGGTAATCCATCTTCCTGATCATCCGAAATAGACACTGTTTGTAAATTACCACTGATCATGGACCAGTTGCACACTACACATAAGTTCCTATCGTTCTTAAAACATGTACGAATCCTTTGTTGTGTGTACTTAGGTATCACTGTTATTGTTAATATACTTGATCCTAAATAGTGTCTATCTAGTTTCAAGTATCAGGTCTTTTTTACTATTTCACTAGAATGTATCACACCATGTGACTATTATATTTTAATTTTCTTGTTTAGTTACCAATGTTCTTATGCTGTGTGATGCATCAACAATCATAACCCATCTTAGGTGAACCATTTTCCTTCAAGCGTTATTTACGTTCCGTAAGAAACATTATACCGTTCAACTGAGGTTCTTTCAAATGGGAGTTGAACCTTTTTCTAAACCAGTGTTGCGCTTCCTCGTAACTGGTAGGGAACCTGTGAGAGAAACAACACATCTGGTGATAGTACTAGTCACTGATCCTACCGGCTGAGTGTAAGCCTATTGCCTTGCTCAGTTATTTAACAGCTAACTAAACTCTGTCATAGAGCATATTAGCTCCTCACCTACGTCCGAATCAGGCGATGACAAGGAAAGACCCATAAACAGAGTGCAAAACTTCAGTGGGCAAGCTACTGAAAGATCCCCCCCATTGGACACTTTCCCCATCTCCCAACCCATCTTAAATCTCTCCAAATATCACCCCGCTATCCTATTCATCCTAGCAGAGCCTATTATCACTTCACTACTCTAACTAGTTTTCAACTAACAGTGCTAATCATCACACTCTAGTTTTAACAAGACTACTGCCTATATTAATTAGGCCTAAATAGACTATATTAACTACCTTAGGCAAACCCGCCTCATTCCTGGATGGCTGCTACACTTTGCCATAACGACACATGCTAGTTAATTTTTAATTAATCTAACACTGTAGAGCTCTCCAACAAAACACGTCAATCCTAATCCATATTTTGGTCTACACTAATTGTCCCCAAATCGGGTTTTTGGCAAACGCCTAAAATTGGTCACGTGACGTTATTCTTTATGTCCACACAGGTGTTATTTTGGGCAGATCATCCCTTGTCAGGAATCTATCTTCCCTGGCTTATCAATGTCAGAGTCGTCATCACTTGTTTCGACTCCCAAAACAAGCTAGCGAGTTCCTGTATGCTCCCAACAACGGGCTTCCACAACCAACCGCCAATCTTCTGTCGAGTGGTGACAATCACAGCCGTCATTTCGCTTGATGTCCGGAAACTCTCAATGACAGACGGACTGTTTTCTCCCGAGCTGGGCACTTCCACTCGACTCTGACTGTTTATGAACTGTCAAAGTGGTGTATAGAGTCATCTCACTCACCACCGAATGTTCCTATATCGCTTACCAGATGTAAACACGTGCAGCTGCAACCCAGACTGTTTTCTCTGTATTTGTTGAAACAACCTGTGGCCTCGAACATGTCGTTAATCCGAACGCCTTTTATTGTCATCACTGGTTAATCACGGTGGTCTATTTTGTGACAATAACCACAGTATGAAGACTGTCTTGTCGTGTCATGGGACATCACACGTCTGTGTGAACCGGACTCTGGCGGCACTGGAATGTCGGTCTTCTTCGTCGTCCACCTGACTCTTGGTAGCATAGCTAGGAGGGTCATCTCTGTGGCTGGCCTCCGGGTTCCTTCTGCTCGTACTGTTTGGTGTCCACGACTACTGCGTGGCCAGAGGGGAACATTGGGAGATAGGAGAACATGGGGAGATAGGGGAAAACGGGGGATAGGGGAGCACGGGAGATAGGGGAGCACGGGGAGATAGGGGAGCATCGGGAGATAGGGGGCATAGGGAGATGGGGGAGCATATGGAGATGGGGGAGATAGGGGAACATGGGGAGTAGGGGAACACAGGGGATAGGGGAACACGGGGAGTAGGGGAACACGGGGAAATAGGGGAGCACGGGAGATTGGGGAGCATAGGGAGATGGGGAGATAGGGGAGCATGGAGAGATAGGGGAACACGGGGAGACAGGTGAACACGGAGAGATAGGGGAACATGGGGAGATATGGGAGCATGGGGAGATAGGGGAGCATGGGGAGATAGGGGAGCATGGGGAGATAGGGGAGCATGGGGAGATAGGGGAGATAGGGGAGCATGGGGAGATAGGGGAGCACAGGGAGACAGGGGAGCACAAGGAGATAGGGGAGCACAGGGAGATAGGGGAGCACAGGGAGATAGGGGAGCACAGGGAGATAGGGGAGCACAGGGAGATAGGGGAGCACAGGGAGATAGGGGAGCATGGGGAGATAGGGGAGCACAGGGAGACAGGGGAACACGGGAAGACAGGGGAACACGGGGAGACAGGGGAACACGGGGAGACAGGGGAGTATGTGGAGATAGGGGAACATGGGGAGATATGGGAATATGGGGAGATAGGGGAACATAGTGAGATATGGGAACATGGGGAGACAGCAGTGGCTGATATCAGATTAGATAAAGCTGTGTAAAGAAAGTGCGTGAAGAAGAACTGAACAGAAAGAAAAAGAAAGAAAGAAAGAAAGAAAGAAAGAAAGAAAGAAAGAAAGAAAGAAAGAAAGAAAGAAAGAAAGAAAGAAAGAAAGAAAGAACACAAAACCATCTTCAGAAGAATGTTCATTTCTCATTCACCCAACAATGGGCCACGCAGTTGCCCAACCGTAAAAAAAGACAAAACAGCACCCGTGAAAACTAACAATTTTACACCCTATGCATTTCAAGCAACACAACACAACACTACGCAACACAACACAACACTACGCAACACAACACAACACAACCCAACACAGAAAAGGAAAACACAAACAGCAGCTAAACTCTAGCGAGGTTATCAATTCTGACATGGCGCTGCTTCCGGGACTCCATGCGACTGCGCAATTGCCTATTTTGCCTATTGATTTCTTCCGGCCTCCATTTTGCGTGCGTCGCTATGCAGCGGGTAAACCCGATCGATGTGAAAAACCCCTGCATTTGTCCACCGTAGACCATACCAAACACATCGCTTATAACCGGGACAAGAATTCCCTCTTTGGATGTCCCCGCAGCTGCAGTTTTCCCCGTGTGATGGGCGATGTATAAACAGGTTTATAGATGCATGATTAATTACTCAGTTAGTGGCCTGGTGGGCAAACGCTGCAATCGGAACTCATAATGAGAAAGTGTTTAAATCTATCTCTCCCATGTTAATTGCTAGGGTAGTCCATGCGTGAGGCTGGTACAACTAAAGTAATGAATTAATGGGACAAATTAAACTAAAGTAATACATAGCATGAGCAGATATGTCTACAGTAATAACGACTGCAACAAGATATGATAGAATAAGGTGACAACAGTTGGGTATGAGTGTTTTTAAAAAAAAAAAGAAAAAGAGGGGGAGACAGAAAACCAACATAGACACAGTGTGTCTTACAACTAACTCGAATACGGTTTTTTTTTTTTTAAATCGCAATTGGGGAAAATAACAATACTGAATTAACGTATAGTAGAAATGTACACGTAAGCTAAACAAGGTATCCAACAAGGTATCTAACGTTTCGATATTAGTTATCTTCTTCATGACAACATAAGCAGGTCCAAGCGAAATGAGATTAGACAGTAAGAATAAAACAAAACATGTAAACAACTGTATGGGAATCGAAAGTTAATAGCTATTGCGTATCTCCCGAGTACAGGAAGGCTAGACATGAGTTAATGTGCCAACTAAGAAAATTTGAAGCCAAAAATGCGGAAATTTACATATGGACAGAGGGCAGTCAGCAATATAACAGAGTGTTATCTATAACGGCACTGATTCCCGCTGGATGGACGCACTCCAAAGAATGTATTAAGTGGCTCTCGATGCCGAGTCTTATTAGGCTGTGACAGTAACATAACCTTAATGCTGAGACACATACATCGCCGACTTAATTCTGATCAGGTAAATTGAAATGGTTAGAAACAGGGTTGCCAGAACGTTCTGTAACGCGCCCAAAGGTGTTCCATGGAGAGGTCGTCCTGGGGTCTACCGGACTGTCCAAAATATATCACATGTTACATATCTTGTACATAATAACATATACTAGATTTCAGGGTGTGCATGTAAACGAGTCTTTCAGGGGAAAATAATTCGTGGAGTCAGTTGATGGATAAATTATTCGAGGAATCAATTAGTAGATCCCCTCTGCTGTGTGTCCACCGTGACGAGGTAGAGGGGCTTGTGCGTCCCAATGACCCCAAGAGCTATGCCGACGGTAGCACAGCTACTGGTAGGGCCACCCATGTCGGACAGGTCAAGGGAGAGGGACCAGACCAAGAGAAACACAAACCTGCTGCCTTGTAGGTAGACTGGGGACAGTCAAAGGCTAGGGAAAGCATCCCAAATAAATGCTTGTCGAAATCGGATGTACTGAGCCACAGGCTTGACAAAGCAGTGCAACGTAACTTAATTCATGGTGTCACAAATCAAAAGTAATCGTTATGGTGCTAATCCCGTGAAGTCCCATCAGGCGGCGATAGTGCCGGGCCCCCTGCCTCGAGGGGGTCCACCCATGACTACTGGTGGTCACCTTCCCCTGTGCTGTGGAGTCAAGGCACAGAGGAGTAGGTTAAGAGCTATTGACCAAATACCCCGGACACTCAACATACTACAGTGGAATGCCGAAGGAGTTTACAAGAAGAAAGACTCCCTAACACAGCGTCTTCATAAAGATAGAATAGATGTGGCATGCATTCAAGAGACACACCTCAACGCCAATCACAAATTCTCAGTCAGAGGATATCAGGCCACACGTTTTGACCGCGAAGGACACAAAGGAGTTGCAGCGAAGTATCTGTGATCTCTGACAACCAAACGGAAATTATAGGTGTTGATATAATGATAAAGGACGTGAAAATAAGAATCTACAATCTGTATAGCCCAGCAGATAAGGACCTTACACTCTCAAACATGAAAATAACTGACACAAACTGCATTATTGTCGGAGACTTTAATAGCCGTTCAGAAAGATGGGGATACCCAGATATTGACAAAAGAGGAGATGAATTGGAGGACTGGGAAATAGACTCAAATCTCCATCTACTCAACAAAGCGGATGACACACCGAGCTTCTACTCTAGAAGATGGCTTACCACTTCTACTCCAGACTTAGCTTTCTGCACAGGAGACATCCTCCACAAAATCGATCGCCATGTGCTGGACCAATTAGCAGGTAGTGACCACAGACCAATCAAGCTTGTAATGAATATGGAGTATGTTCCACAGGAGCAAAAGCCCTTGCCCCGCTGGAATTACAAACGAGCAGATTGGGACAGATTTGCCATACTAACAGACAAATATTGTGAAAACATAAATACACGATATGGCAACATAAAGCAAATGGTGGAAAGTCTAAACAGAGCGATAATACAGGCAGCCACTGAGTCCATTCCTAGAGGAGCAAGGAAAAATTACAAACCATACTGGACTGAAGAACTACAAAGTTTGGAGGACAAAGTTGAAGATGCCAGGAAGACAGCAGAGAGAGAACAAACAATTGAAGCGAACATCTCTCTCAAAGCCATCTCAGCAAAATATAAAAGAACAGTAAATCAAACAACAAGAGATTGTTGGAGGGAAAAAACAGAAAACCTGAATTTTGACAGGGATGGAAACAAACTATGGAAACTAGTGAAAGCCATGAACAATGAAGGACCTAGAAACAAACAAATAACAATTAAACAAGGAAATGCCTTGCTTACAGGAAAAAAGGCTGCAAATGCACTAATGGAACACTATGCAAATGCAAACCACATTGATATTACAACCGAACAGAAGAAAGCAATCAAAGACAAACAGATACATCATAGAAATACAGAGACAGCAGCAGAATATATGATGGCAAATCTAACAATGGAAGAAATGGAACAGGCAATGAATACCCTAAAAAAGAAGAAATCACCAGGAAAGGATGGAATCACAAATGAAATGCTAATAGGACTAGGCACCAAGGCAAAGAAGAAACTACTAGCAGTCCTAAATAACAGCTGGAAGAGAGGAATAGTCCCACAGGCATGGAAGGAAGCTATACTAATACCAGTCCCAAAGAAAGGAAAAGACCTGGAAGAACCAAATGGCTATCGACCTATCAGTCTACTTAGCTGTGCAGGAAAATTAATGGAACGCATTATCAATGGCAGGCTAACATGGCATCTGGAAGAAAACAAACTCTTAACACCACACCAAGCAGGATTCAGAAAGTACAGATCCACTGAAGATCAAATAACCTATATAGCTCAGGAAATAGAGGATGCCTTCCAAGAGAAAAAGCACACACTAGCAGTCTGGATAGATTTAGAAAAAGCATTTGATAAAGTATGGAAGGAAGGACTGAAAGTAAAACTGCAAAACATGCATGTTTGTGGAAAAATGTATAAATGGATCAGCCACTACCTTGAGAACAGAACTGCCAGGACAAAAGTACAAAGACAAACAAGCAAAATGATGCTGTTGGAGCAAGGTGTCCCCCAAGGAGGAGTTCTTTCACCAACATTATTCCTAGCATATATAAATGACATCACAGAAAATTTTCCAGCCAGAGTACACACATCCTCCTTTGCAGATGACCTAGCCATATGGACATCTGAAGAATATATTAGTACAGCTAAAAGCAGAGTACAGCAAGCCTTATTAGCGCTAGAGGACTGGTCAAAATCATGGCTAGTAAAGATAAGTGAGGAGAAAACAACATGCACAGTGTTCTCCCTCTCAAATAAAACTCAGCAACCTAAGCTGGTATTGAATGGAAAAATATTGCGCCATGAAGAAAATCCAAACTATCTAGGAGTCACCTTTGATCGTCGCCTGACATGGAAGACACAGGTTGAGAAAAATCGAACAAGAGCAAGGCAGAGAATGGCAATCATGAAAAAGCTTGCTGGTACAACATGGGGAGCAGATGAGAAAGTTCTCAAGAAGTTATATACTGGACGGGTGAGGCCAGTACTGGAATATGGCATTGCAGCTTGGGCAACAGCAGCTAAGTCAAACTTTAACAAAATAAGTAGAGTCCAAAACCAAGGAATGCGAATCATAACTGGAAGCCTGAAGACAACGCCTATTAATGAACTAGAAAAGATCACTTGTTTACAACCAATGCAGGATAGAAGAGATAGCAGAGCCCAGCAACAAGCAGAAAAATTTAGAAGATTGACAGACCACCCTATGTACAACAGATTTAATGGTTTTGGAAAGGGAAGACTGAAGCGTAGCAACTTTGTAGAAACTGCAAAACGAAGGATTAGGGCAGATCCTATACTTAACATATCAACAGTCAAGCCCATTTACAATGCACACAAGTTCCCAGCTTGGAGACAGCAGCAACTGCCTGAGATAATAGAAAACATTCCTGGTATTGAGAAAAAGAACACTCAGCATGAAACCGAAAGAAGAGAAATAACCCTAAACTACATAAAAGAACATTACCCAAGCAGGAATTGGACCCATGCATATACAGATGGATCAGCCAAAAATTCAATAGAGAATGTAGGAGGAGGAATTCTCCTAAATTTAAAAAATGGAGTGAAAAAAACACATTCAATGGCAACTGGAAAATTTTCAAGTAACTTCAAAGCGGAGGTAGAGGCTCTGAAAACTGCAGCAGAAATGCTCCTGATGGAGGAAAATAAAGAGAAGCAAATAGCTATCTTCACAGATGCAAAGTCAGCTGTCTCAATACTGAAGAGCAATAACAGCACAGAACTAGCTGACCTAAGAGCAACACTCCATGGTCTATGCCAGAAATCCAAAAGAGTTGTAATACAGTGGATCCCATCACATTGCAGTATACCAGGAAACGAAGAGGCTGACAGACTGGCAAAAGAGGGCGGACGACTACCACAGCCTGACATAGACATAACCTATAATGAGGCAAAGAGGTTGATAAAAAGCACTTATAGAACCAAATGGGAATCAGAGCATCCAGGCCATCAGAAGAATGATGCATATTACAAACTCGACCGAAGAGAACAAGTAGCAATCTTCAGACTCCGCACAGGACATAACAGGCTGAAATACCACTTGTTCAATAAACTAAAGATAGGAGATACCGATGAATGTAATTGTAGAACTGGAAAAATGACAGCAAAACATTTGCTGCAGGATTGCCAAACGAATGCAGAACAGAGAAAGATATTTTGGCCCACACCTGCTTCATTTGAGGACAAGCTCTATGGAGATATCAACAAGCTCAAGTTGACCGCATCTTACTTTATCTACATACAGGTTGACGTTTAAAGGTGCATGAAGACCCAGAGGCATGAAATGGAATATTGCTTGGATAGCAAATCCATTATGTGGAAAGTCCAAATCGAAAGCTCGCTGTGTGGGCTTCATAAAAGGTGGAAAAGTGTCCTTATGGCACGAAATGGAATATTGCTTGGATAGCAAATCCATTACGTGGAAAGTCCGAATCAAAAGCCCATTGTGTGGGCTTCATAAAAGGTGGAAAAGTGTCCTAGTGGCATGAAATGGAATATTGGTTGGATAGCAAATCCATTACGTGGAAAGTCTGAATCAAAAGCCCACTGTGTGGACTTCATAAAAGGTGGAAAAGTGTCCTAGTGGCACGAAATGGAATATTGCTTGGATAGCAAATCCATTACATGGAAAGTCCGAATCGAAAGCTCACTGTGTGGATGTCATCTGCAGACTGCATACTTCTGGTTTCCGGAAGAACAGCCTATGGTGAACGGAAGGCCCAATATACGGAAGTGAGGCTAAGCAGCCATGTGCAGGACGTGACGATTCCTTGGGTGAGCCCAGTACCAGAGCGCTATGTATCGGCTCTGCAAGTATGGAAGCCTCCTTGGATGGCGGGGAATGCCCATGGTCTGCCCCTGCCTTCCCTTGAGGGCTGACCAGGATCTTTGGCTGTTCTATATGGGCCAGCTGGGATGGGGGATAACACCACAACAGTGAGAGTCAAACGTCCTAAGAAACCCCCGGGAAGGTTAACCCGGTCAACAAATGCCCGCAAAAGTCGGATGTGTCGGCCTAACGGCGCAAGAACGCAGCTCTGCTGTAAACAGGCACAACGCAATCACATCCGAAAAAAAAACTCCGGATGATCGCAGAAGAAGAAGAAGAATTAGTAGATAAAATTTTTAGGGAGTTAACGGATACATAATTCATGGAAACTCGGGATACATGGAGCAGTTGGTGGATACATTATCCATGCAAGTGATAGTGTGGAATTTGGAGTCGGCTGGTGGATTTATGCAGCGATAAGGGTGTCATTGCGTGGAGAGATACATATTTCCCTTTGATGTATAAAGAGTTAAGTCTATTGGTGGATACAGATTTCAATCTCTTAATGGATAAAGATTTCAGTTTGCTGATGAATAAAGAGTTAAATCTGTTGATGGATAAAGATTTTAGTCTGCTGATGGATAAAGAGTTAAGTGTTTATGGCTAAAGAGTTAAGTCTGCTGGTGGATAAAGGGTTAAGTCAGTAGATGGACAGTGGATTCAGTTTGGCGTTCGCCAGGGATTCAGCCATCCAGTTCATTCCTGGATGAGCGAATGAATGATTGCGTGGACGAGTCAGCAACTGAGGATGATGGCAGACAAGGTGAGTACTCTTCTACCGGCCTTGGCTCCCATCACGATATCTGACAGTAACACAGATGTAAACAATGATAACGTAAGCATGAAATATTCAGTGGCGACCCACACTTCACGCCGTCAACCCGACACGGCACTACATGGCGGCCATTTGTAATCACAATGAATAATTCACTCAATCCCGCTTATCACGTGGTTGAATGACATGCCGTTTATACGATGCTGTTAAGATCTGTCACTAGACAGACAGGCGGGCAGGCAGGCAGACAGACAGGCAGGCAGGCAGACAGACAGACAGACAGACAAATAGACGCCAGGCTGGCAAAGAGACAGACAGACTGACAAGCTAGCAAACAAAAAGACTAACAAACAGGAGACAAGAAGACAGACAGACAGACAGACAGACTGATAACCTACCAAACAAAAAGACAGACAAGCAGGGGCAAGAAGACAGACAGACAGACAAACAGACAGACAGAATTATAGACGAGACACTGACAGACGTATAAACGAGACACACAAGCACACCTATATTAAGAGACACAAGATCTTCTGAAAGCGAGGGAGAGGGGTAATCATGTCTCGAGGAATTCCCCCAACCCCTTGTCCTCCCAGCACTGGCATAGACATGAAACATGGACATTGTCTGGCTGGCATAGACATGAAACATGGATAGTGTCTGACTGGCATAGACCAGGTGTGTTCTAGGGACATGAAACATGGACAAGTGTCTGACAGGCATAGACCAGGTGTGCTCTAGAGTACAGCCGACAGGTTGCCAACCATGGCCTCTAACACGGGCAGTGCTACAGGGAAGTGTGTCCGGGTCATCATGAGCCGAGTTAATGGCCACAGACAGGTGTGGCCTCACCTGTCAAATGTGACAGTGATGTCTGCGAGCCGCGACACATCCATCCATCAATGGTTTATTAGCGGACAAGCATTTGCCCTCACAGGTGAGTCAGCGCATACTGTAGATCAGGAGTGGCCAACACGAGGCCCGCATGCGGCCCGCCGGACGTCATGTTGCGGCCCGAGGAGTGGGAAGCGATGATGTGGTCGAGGCTGTAGCACGCTTGCTTGTTTACTTTAATTAACAAAAACCAATTAGGTGCGTGGCCCGACAGAAAATATTATTTCTGAAATTTGGCCCGCCAGCTGAAGAGGATGGCCACCCCTGCTGTAGATGTTGGGGGATTTGTAGCAGCAGCAACAGCAGTAGTTGTCTTAGTAATAACAGTAGTAGTTGTAGTTGTAGAGACAGTAGTAGGCGTTTTAGTTGTAATAGTAGCAACCGCAGTAGTAGTTGATGTTGTTGTTGTAGCAACAATAGCAGCAGCAATAGTTACTGTAGTAGTAGAGGCAGTAGTAGTAGTAGTAGCAGCAGCAGCAGTAGTAGTAGTCATTGTAGCAACAATAGCAGCAGCAATAGTAGTAGTCATTGTAGCAACAATAGCTGCAGCAAGAGTAGTTGTTGTAGCAGCAGCAGAGAAACAGCAGCAGTAGTTGTCGTTGTTGTAGCAGCTGAAGTAGCAGTAGTAGTTGTATTGGTAGCAGAAGCTGCAGCAGCAGTAGTAATTGTTGTTGTTGTAGTAGCAGAAGCAGTAGTTGTAGTAGTAGTAGCAGCACCGGTCTCTATGGCTAAGGGCTTGCGAACGCGGTTTGTGAGCCCGTATACCCGGGTTCGAAACACGGCGGTGCTGGTTTATTCGAAAAAGGTATAGGGGCCGGTCGTTCAGAAAGCAATGGCAAACTGTTGAACGTAACACTTGCCTAGTACATCAACAGCAGCTGAAAATGCTGGTGTTGACTGCAACGTCCCGTAAAGGATACGCAACAAAATTATTAGTAGTAGTAGCAGCAGCAGCAGCAGCAATAGTAGTTCCGTTCCTTCTTCCTAATTCTCCTCGTCTTCTTCTGTCACTCCTCCTCCTGAATAAATATACACGTATTGTTTGTCGCTCAGAGAAGTAGAAAAAAAGAAAAGAAATAGAGACTAGAGGACACATTAGACAACATAAACATAACATTTAAAAGCTATGGCTCGCAAGCGAGGTTCGAACCTGTCACCTCCACACAACGACAGCGACACACTGCAAGAACAAGTGTATGTCAACGCACGACCAACTAGACACCCTGTCTCAGCCTTGGACAAACACATGCACATATCTGCTGCTCTATGTCTGGCCTCTAAAAATAAAGCTAGTTGCATATCCTTTACAGGACGTAGCAGTCAACTCCAACATTACCTTTTATATTCCCGGGCAAGTTCACGCTCAGTAGTTTGCCATTGATTTCTGAACGACCGACACTCATACCGATGTACGGAAACCAACGCAAAGCGGTCTGCTTTTAGATCGTCCGCAGCTGTGTTTCGAACTTATGCGGGATTATAAATCGCATTCGTAGCCACTTCGCCATAGATCCGGCATCTGAACTCTAGCTCCTGTCATTCAGGTCAGACCAGGCGCCGTCTCCCATTAGAAGATCCCCGGTAAGGATCTGCATAAGTCTCTCCAGTCTGTGGCAGTCTTGGCTCAGCTATAACGGTTGTCTGTGGCAGTCTCCTGGTGGAGCTGCACCAATCAGCGGCTGATTGATGATACAACCACTAGCACGTATGAGGTCATCTCCCATCCACACTGCCCACAACCGCGCCATCTTATCGTCGTCACACCAGAGGTACCAGTCAGACTTTCACCGCGGTGCAAACGCCACCGGGGGCTTCCGATCATCAGAAGCGGCCGAATGTTTCGGCTCCTTTACCTTCCTTACATTCTCAGGGGACTGGGTCATGAC
Source organism: Cepaea hortensis (assembly GCA_963921405.1). Classification (NCBI taxonomy): domain Eukaryota; kingdom Metazoa; phylum Mollusca; class Gastropoda; order Stylommatophora; family Helicidae; genus Cepaea; species Cepaea hortensis. The sequence continues at coordinate 3,521,602 of OY992896.1, forward strand.
TCCCAGTCGTCTTTCTCCATTCGTACATACGGACATCCAGCTTCGAGACCCTTCGCATTTACCCCAAATAAGCATCACGACATGTGCCTGCCCACAAGCCATCCCGCCCTCCAGGAGGCAAACACTGTGCTCCCGGTGTTTCTGTCAACATTTGTATTACCGCACCTTTCTCTGACCGCGCGAAAGTCAGCTTCTTTCCCCCGGTCGTGTTGCCTCTGTCTTATCGCCTCCACCATGGGATCTCGCTGTGACCAAACAGCCATCATTGCTGTCATGTTACCTGTTTCGCACACATATTCCTGTACACGTCTCCATGCTTTCAGACGTCCGATGTTCACATCTGTAGCTCCAGAAATTATCTCTCGGCTCAGGAAAAAGATCGCGCGGGTAAATACCTTACCAAGTAGCGCAGGTAAAAATCTTACCAAGTAGCGCAGGTAAAAACCTTACCAAGTAGCAGCAGAATTCACCATAAGTTTCCTCAGCAACTGATAGACAATGTCGAGTGAAGCCAGTCATGCGAAACCACTCCAGCAGAGGCACTCACGCAGAACCAGGACAGACATTGGTGATCAAGACAAGCCAAGGTATGAACATAAGATAGACGGGCTTCCAATTATGTCGGCTGGCAGACGTGAAACTACCAGACTTAAACGTTCTTGTTAGGCGATTATTGTGCGTCTTCTTAGACAAGACGGAAGAACACGGTTCGTTTCCTTCACTGTATACAGTCAAACAGTTGCTGCACACAAGTACATCATCATCATTTAGTAAGTCCGCTGCACAACGTCGCTCTCATCACAGCCCGTGGAAGAGACGCAATCATTCGTTACGTCCCAGCCTCCTGCACGTTTATGCTCTATGTGTCTGTACTCTTCTGTGCCCTCCGCCGTGGTGTTCGACCCCTTCCCTCTATCTTCTGTGCCCTCCGCCGTGGTGTTCGACCCCTTCCCTCTATCTTCTGTGCCCTCCGCTATGGTGTTCGACCCCTTCCCTCTATCTTCCAGTGATCAGGCCTTCTAAGACTGGTCTGCCTACACCACTACAACGTCTGGTGTGGTTCAGGCATTCAGTGACCGAGGCATTCAGTGTCCGAGACATTCAGTGTCCGGGGCATTCAGTGTCCGGGGCATTCAGTGTCCGGGGCATTCAGTGTCCGAGGCATTCAGTGTCCGGGGCATTCAGTGTCCGGGGCATTCAGTGTCCGAGTTATGCTACGGGTGATCAGCCGGTTGTCTTCGCTGACCACATCTTCTAGAATGTCCTTATTGTGTCTTCTTCCCCGCGGTTATTTCATCACTGTTCTGTAATACTTAAGTTCACAAGCCCAAATATTCATCACGAACATGATCATTATCGTTATCATCATCATCATCAGTCTGAAGACTGGCGTTGACTGATCCTACCATTCCACTGTCGAAGTGCATCGATCTAAAGTGTGCATATTCTTGTGTGTATGTGTGTGTGTGCCTGTCTCCTGGAGAAGGGCTTACGGACGCGGTTCGTAATCCCGTATACCCGCGTTCGAAACACAGGTGCGCGCGATTTAGCAGCAGACCGCGTTGCGTTGGTTTTGCGTTGGTATCGGTGCCGGTCATTCAGAAATCAATGGCAAACTACTGAACGTAAACTTGCCAAGAGATCACAGCGGCAGATTTGCTAGTGTTGACTGCGATATCCTGTACAAAGGATATGCAAAAAATGTGTGTGCGTGCGTGTGAGTGTGTGCGTGTGAGTGTGTTGCTGCTGCTGCTGCTGCTGCACGGCCTCAGGATCGTTCCCGTGGTTTCTCCTGTACGTATGTAGAACGAGAAGTCAAGTGGACACAGAAATCAATGCGATGAGCAGGGCATGGAGGGGGCAGTATGGCACAGTGAGGAACAGGACGTCTTGGGGTGGCTGGGGTCAAAGGTTATGTCCCAGTGAGGGATACAGGACGAAAGAGGATGTAGAGGAGCCTGAATGTACATGTGGTTCCAGCCAGGATGACGTGTGAGGGGACCAAACGTTTGTAACCGGCGTGTTACTGGAACAATCAGCCTCTACATCCGACCACATGTGTTCGCAGATACGGAGCACCTTCAAGTTTGTCCGGGCTGTCATGCTGCATTTACCTTCTTCTTTATCTTCTTCTGTGTTTTTCCTACTGCTGTTTCCGTTAAACGTGGCGGAGAGGAGGCAGATGTCGTTGTCTGGTGTCGCTTCTAATGCTGCTTGTACTAACATCATATTTGATTTCTCCGATGTCTCTTGTACTCCATCTAGCCAACGCTTCCTGTGTCATCCTCTCACCTTGTATCCCGATGTTCCCACGCAGAACTCTCTAGTCGCTGGTTGATCTTGTTCCATTCTAGCTAAATGTTTGAACTATTTAATTGTTTGATGTTCAATAATAAAGTCAGTAGTCGGTGCCCCCCCCCCCCCCTTTCCCCTTTACATTTGTCCTTATTTTCTCCTCTTTTTCCCCCCAGCTGCTTTTCTTACGCATTTACCATGAACCATTAAAAACAATCCCACCCCACAGTACACCAAAAAGACATTAACAACATCAACGCAGAATTATAAACCAGAAACAACATCACACACATAACTAAGGCATGCCACTCAAGCAGTAACGCCGTAGGGAGAATACAGCAGAAAGCCGGCTTTCACACGGTTCAGCTAGGGCGATCAAAATGATAGAGACGATAAAGAGATTAGAACTGGGGAGAAAATCAGCAATTTAAAACATGGCGAGCAAGAATAAAAGCAGGATATGTGAGTGGCAGAGGTTCATCGAGATAACAAACATAGAAACATTCCTGCTTTTGATTCTCCTATCCCTGAACCCAGGATATTGGGGTGTGTGGGTGGTGGGTGGCTTCTGTCACTGTTTTTGATGTTGTGGGCAATCATTTGTGTCGAATGGGTGACATCGACATTGTGGCCTGTTTCGGGGTCGCGGTTGTGTTCTTGGGGCTGCCCCCCGTGTATGTTCATTGCAGGAGAACCCCACTGGCGGAGGAGGGGAGATCGGTGGAGTAGAGGCAAGGAGATCGGTGGAGGTAAGGGGATAGATGGAGTTGATGCAAGGAGATTCGTTGAGTGGGTGCAAGGAGATTCGTTGAGTGGATGAAAGGAGATTCGTTGAGTGGATGAAAGGAGATTCGTTGAGTGGATACAAGGAGATTCATTGAGTTGATGCAAGGAGATTCATTGAGTGGATGCAAGGAGATCGGTAGAGTGGAGGCAAGGATATTTGATGTGTGGATGCAAGACGATTTGATGAATTCATACAAGGAGATTCGGTGAGTGCATCCAAGGAGATTTGATGAATTCATACAAGGAGATTCGGTGAGTGCATCCAAGGAGATTTGATGAGTGCATAAGGAGACCCGCCGAGTGTATACATGCATATCCTGGGATGTGTACATAGGCCAGAGCCTGGGATGGGTACTTAAGTCATCCCGTGGTTTAAACTGTGTACACACCAGTACCGACTCGGGGAAGTCTGTCATCGTACATGTCAAACCAGGTCACGCCAGTTACTTCTGCGGACCAGGCCGAGGGATTAGCAGGAAAATAAGGAGTTTGAGATGTCTGCTGCTGGTGCTCACTTAAACAAGCATGCAGATAGGGGGGGGGGGGCGAGAATGAAAGAGAGAAATAAAGAACGAAAGAACTTTATTTTCAAAGGATTTAACAAGTGGGCACGCAGGCCCGTCATATATTCTGCCCTTATTTTTTTTAAATCCTTAGAGAGAGAGACAGCGAGGGGAAGGGGAAGATGTGAGAGATGTAAAGAGACAGGCAGAATAGAGAGAGGTAAAGAGAGACAGAGACAGACAGAAACAAAAAGCGAGACCGAGAGAGATAAAGAGACACAAGGATAGAATGAGAGACAGATAAACACAAACATACAGAGCGAGAGAGAGAGAGAGAGAGAGAGAGAGAGAGACTGAGAGATGGAGAGAGAACGCTAGTGCAGCATTAATACAGACTAGTAAATTTCGAAAAAGTTAGTGTGTGTGTGTGTGTGTGTGTGTGTGTGTGTGTGTGTGTGTGTGTGTGTGTGTAAGTGGATGTGTGTATATGGATGAGAGAGAGACGGAGAGAGAGAGACGGAGAGAGAGAGAGAAAGACGGAGAGAGGGACAGAGAGATAGAGACGGAGAGAGGGAGAGAGAAATAGAGACGGAGAGATAGAGGCGGAGAGAGGGAGAGAGAGAGAAATAGACGGATAGCCGGTGGCAGAGACAGAGAGATGCAGACAAAAATACATCGATTATCGAAAAATTTATATAAATACACAGATCATGAGCAATGGTGTTGGTTAGAATCTGTAATTGTGTATGTGCATGTATACATCAATAACCGCAACTGTATTGCGCGCGAATATACGCGTGCGTGCGAGTATGCTAGTGGAAGTGTCAGTGTGTGTGCGCGCGTGTGTAGCAGGTTGAAAACTGACACACGATGCAGTCACTGACCAGACAACTTGATCCTGACGAAGATGTACGTGTCGTCACACCGTGGCGTCCCACCCCAGTACAAGCATGAAACCTGCACCAAAGACCTGCAGCTCGCCCCTCTCAGCACATACACGCACATGCACTCGCCCTGTCCCGGAGCGCGACGCAGCCTCGGCTAGTGCCACAACCTTACCTGACATCAATCACACCTGTACAGCGGGCCGGCCCAGTGTGACCGGGCCATTGATTGGGCCTCTGGCTTTAATGTGCTGTGATGGGCTCCATTGTCCAATCAGCCAGGTCGCACGGCATTACGGCTGTCAGGTTCAGGCTCTCTGGTGCCACAATCAGGTGCTCCATCACGATCATCAAGTGCCATGCTGGCTGGCGTAGGCGTTCATGACTTTCTACAGATCTCGGTCTATGGTTTTCTGGATCAACTCTGTTGATGATAATCCTCCATGCCACCGTCTCAATTCATCCAGCATCATTTCTCTTGGTGGGCCTCTTCCTCTCTTCCGTTTGATCTTTCTTGTTGTCGCGACGTTCTCCAATGCCTCTCTTCTCATCACATGACCAAAGAAAGCTGTCTGTCTCTTTCTTATTGTTGTATATAATGTTGTAGTTTCATTATCCTCTTTCAGGCAGTCGTTGTTAGTTACGTTGGCAGTCCAAGAAATTCGCAACAATCGTCCCAGGAACCACATCTCTGTTGCTTCCAAGTTCTTCCTAATTTGTTCACGGACATCCCAGGCACTCCAGTTCCACTAATTATAGTGCCAATCATCACCCCTTCCCCTGAACTGCTACTATTTCCCGTTTCGTCTTCGTTATCAAGTTTTTGTTGATTTTTTACTGTCCGTTTTTCCCCCCAAATTATTGGTTATATTTATATTTCATGTAGTGTTGTTCATGTAGTTTCGGTGTGTGTTTGCTGTTTGTGTGCTGATGTAGGCTTTGACAGCAACGTCCATGCTGTTACTTATGATCTTGTTGTAGTCAAGCTTCCGTCTATTTCTCGTGCTGTGGGTCAGGCATGTGACAGGTCCATCATATCACGTGGGCGTGGATGCACGGGGGAATAGGTGGCCAATCGTTTCCTCACTTAACAGGTGACGAGTCCAGGCGTCGAACCCCGCCCGAGAGTTCTCAAGACACACACAGCGCAGCTCCCTACCAACATCGCTGACGGGCCCGCTACTAACACCTCGGACAGCTGGTAAGTAAACCAGGCTAACGTCTGACGTATACCGACAGGCAGCTCCACACAGAACAGCTCCACACAGAACAGCTCCACACAGAACAGCTCCACACAGAACAGCTCCACACAGAACAGCGCCACACAGAACAGCTCCACGCAGAACAGCGCCACACAGAACAGCGCCACACAGAACAGCGCCACCACTAGCAAACATGGGGTAGACAGACACAAGCGTTCTGGTCTTCCAGGGCAGTGGATCTCAACCTTTTTTGACCCATGCCCTCCCCCCCCCCCCTTTCACCATATGTTGAGAATGTCATTCCTCCCCTTTCATTTTTCCTCCCTATAAATTCCCCATCCCCCACCCTGCCCCTACATAGTATAAGTAAAAATGGAAGCTAAATTTAATAGCACATACTAGAACAAGTTTAGACGTCTACATAAAACGGGATTTGTGGGTCTACTTACGTTATAAGACGAATATCAGAAGGGCGAGGAGTACAGGACAGTAAAGTATTGAGGGAACAACAATATCAAATAATCGGTTCTTGTATTAACGCGATCTTGAAATAATCTTCATTCCCCCCCCCCCCCTGGAAACCCTAAAATTCCCCCTAGGGGGGGGGGGGAATTCCCCACCGGTTGAGTAACACTGTTCTAGGTCGATACTGTTCATCCTTCTCCCTGCTACTGGCGTGCTGCTGGTGTTCTCTTCTTTAAATGTGTGTTCATATATACTCGACAACAGCATTACTATCCGATGTGTTTGTGTGTTTGTTATTTGACCTATGCTGGTTTAATATAAATTATGAGATCTATGGTGATATCTCAATGGTTTGATACGAATTCTGCCCGTATTCCATAGTTGTTTGGTTCATGTGTATGATAGACATGACCAATGAAGACACTTTTTTTTGGAGTGTCTAGTTGGTCGTGCGTCGAAGTACACTTGTCCCTGCAGCTAGGCGCCGTCGTATTTTGGAGGCGACAGGTTCGATCCCGGTCGGTAACTATTATAGCTTTCAAATTGTATGTTGTCTAGTGCGTCTTCAAGTCTTTACTTCCTTCTTCTCCTTCTGTGAGCGCCAAATAATACTGTGTGTTTATTTATGTAATTGTCTCGGGTAGGGATGCGGCACTTTTTAACGATGCCTAGTGCAACCACTCGTACCAGGGCGTCGCAATTGGTGCTGTCATTGATGGGCCAGCCCCGGGTCGTGCAACCGAGCAATTATATCCCCACAATAGACATCGATTGTTCGCCTCCGACAATCACAACCCGCTTGAAACAAGCTTCAGCGCCACCGCCTCCTGTCCGAGCCTGGATCACCCACAGCATCCCTCGGCTTGGGGCACTGACCATGCCTCTGACTCGAGGGCGATTCAACAAGTATACCAACCGAAAAACATTATTCTTCAATGATTACGCGAGTAATTCCACTAGTTTTCTCTCCAGGGACATCTAAACAGAGAAGTCACAAACGATACGCTGCACGATTTATTGCCTGGCATATTTCGCTGCATCTCGTCAGGTACATGCTGCAGAGTTATGTTAGATAATGTGACTAGAGGTCCGCATGGCCGAATGGATAAGAACGCGTGTTCATAAATATCCGGTGTGCTGATGCCGAGGTAAGCGGTTAAACTCCTACACCGGACAGCTGGACTAAAATGTTGACCTATCGTCCTTGATTTGGGGACGTAACTTACAAGTGCCTCTGAAGTCGGAGTGCGTTCGCCTGATGGCGAGGGACACTGTTAATAGGAAAAGCTAATCTACACGCAAAATTCAGTCCAGCACTACTTGAAGTATTGTGTATGGACTACGCTTGAGTTCAAAGTGAATAACCGAATCATGCTTTAATTACTTAAAGCTCACAGCCACGGGTACTGTTAGTCGCGGTTCCAATTTAACGGCAACGGGTTGCCCCATATTGCTCCATTCCTATGCCAGTGGATCTCACACAAAATGCCCCTCACAGTGGAACAGACAGGGCCTCGACAAACCAACAACCCGCACAGGTATACTATGCATAATACCGCTTCCAGAATGCCAACTCAGAAGTCCGTCACGTAAAATACAGTTTATCGTCGAAGCGAGGAAGTGCAACCCACAGACTAAATGTAATGGAGGAGCAGACCAGGCCCTAAGCCTTGGTCGGCAACTGGTCTAGGATCGAAACTCCGACAGGCGGACAGTTAGAGCATTGTTGTGCTGATCCGGCAGCTTCTATAGCTTGTCTTGTTCCAGGCGTATTGGTGTTACCTTTCCTCTGGAGTGAACTAGACAGGCCGAGAGAGGGATCATGCTGCATGGGCAACACATTGTCTATATAAGTAAGCAAGCCTTTTTGAAGCACAATGTAACAAACTATCGTCTGTCAAGACGGCGAGGTGCCAATGAAAAACTGTAGGAATAAAAGACCATTCATGCCACCCGCCCTTCGTCGTCAGGGTTGGGATACGTCACATGGTAAAAATGACAATAGTGTCACGTATAAGTCCAACCGACTGGGTGTCGGGTGAGATGGCCAGCCATGACCGTCCACGCTTATCGTCCAGGCACAAGATGATGATGATAAACACCGTTTGGTTATGAGCGATGTCTCTCTTTCTGTATCTTTTGCTGTTTCTCCATTTTTCATTGTCGATTTCTTTCTCTCTCTCTCTCTCTCTCTCTCTCTCTCTCTCTCTCTCTCTCTCTCTCTCTCTCTCTCTCTCTCTCTCTCTCTCTCTCATATCTCTCTCTCGTTTTTTATTTTCTCTCTCATTCGTTTTTTTATTCTCTCTCTCCCTGTCTCTCTCTCTCTCTCTCTCTCTCTCTCTCTCTCTCTCTCTCTCTCTCTCTCTCTCTAGTTCATTCTCTCTTGCATGTTCTCTATTAGTCTCTCGTTTTCTCTCTGGTTCTTTTCTCTCTCGTTCACTCTATCACTTTAGCTCATTCTGTCTCCCTCCCTCTATCTCTCCCTCTCTCACCTCTCTCTCTCTATCTCTCTTTCAGTATGCTTCATTCTTTTGTTCTCTTTCTCTCTCGTTCGCTCTATCTCTAGCAAATTCTTCCTTTCTCACACACTATCTCTTTCTCGCTTATTCTTTCTCTCTCACTCTGTCTCGCTCGTTCTTCTTCTTCTTCTCTCTCTCTCTCCCTCTCTCTATTTCATTCTCTCTCTTGCATGTTCTCTATTAGTCTCTCGTTTTCTCTCTGGTTCTTTTCTCTCTCGTTCACTCTATCACTTTAGCTCATTCTGTCTCCCTCCCTCTCTCTCTCTCTCCCTCTCTCTCTCTTTCAGTATGCTTCATTCTTTTGTTCTCTCTCTCTCTCTCGTTCGCTCTATCTCTAGCTAATTCTTCCTTTCTCACACACTATCTCTTTCTCGCTTATTCTTTCTCTCTCACTCTGTCTCGCTCGTTCTTCTTCTCCTCTCTCTCTCTCTCTCTCTCTCTCTCTCTCTCTCTCTCTCTCTCTCTCTCTCTCTCTCTCTCTCTCGTGCATACATTGGATTGCAGCCGTAGCCGAGCCAGTCATCGCGGGCTGATGAGATGTCCCACAATTAGCAAAAACTGAAACATGCCGGAAGTGGAAATACACGGGATGCACGTCACGTGTGGGCAGCATCGCCGGAACCGGAAACAGTTCA